>OY728167.1:135194240-135217164 GCA_963277665.1 Viscum album | reverse complement strand
GGATCCAAAGAGACATCAATATCATTACCAGGGTGATTTGTTCCAGATATAATAAGATACAACAAAATGTATTTTCACTTCATTCATAAACATGGTGGGAAGTTATAATTTACCATCATGATGGGCCATCACTACTGGAAAATGTATCTTTCCCAGCGCTTTTAGACCAATGGTTCAAAAGAACCATTGGTAAAGGTGTGATTAGGGAAGATTTCCCAACGGTTTGAAGAAACCGTTGGGAAAATGAAAGTTGGGAAGGATTTCCCCAACGGTTTGAAGAAACCATTGGGAAAGCATAGTATTTCCATTCTTTCCCCAACGATTTGATGAAACCGTTGGGAAAATAATGGATTTCCCAATGGTTTTTAAAACCGTTGGGAAAATTCACCCCCAAATTCCCCTAAACTCTCCACGACTCCCCCAGAACCTCCCAGGCCTGTAAAGACCTGTAAATTTAAAAGAAATGGTTTTCTTAATTTTCTTTGGAATTTTACAAGAACACAGTTTCTGAAGGCACGTGATCCCGAGGCCCGGTGTGCCTGGAATCATTTTCTGATGTCTGGCTCGGGTACGTTCAGTGAACGGACGAGCGAGTTTTTCTAACTTTTGAACTGGTTCTCGGAATCAAATTATGAGGGCACCGATGGAATCGCAACGCCGGTTTTTGCTTAGAAACGCCTCTTTCGGAGTTAAGTTTTCTCGGGTGTGGTTTTTAATTTTTGGGCTTAAAGTTAAGAAATAAAATAACGTGGTACGACAAACTTTATTTTATTTCACTTAAAGCCACTTAAAGCTGCTTAAGCTGAGTTAATGTGGATAGGGTACAATTCAAAATATCCTACCCTCTTGGTAGGATATTTGTGAGGTGGGGCCCACACGAGCCTCACTATTTCTTTTCCGCTAGGTAACGCACCCGTGGAAACCCTTTTTAATGAAGGTCTACTGGGGCATTTTCTTAAACAATTAAACGCTCTTATTAATTGGGCGGTCAATTCGTTGAAATTAATTCTATGAATTAATTTGTTCATTTCCTAACCTATTTTAAACCGTTGGCATGTTAATAAAATAAGATCAATGCACCTTTCAAGAGGATTGTTCGTTGAGAGAATTTGACAGAAACCTTAATTCATTCCTCCTCCTTCGCGAAGAATGCGAAAAACGCGAAGAACGCGAAGAACTCCGGCCTTCGAAGAAAGGTGACGAAGAATGCCGAACCCTCGGAGATTGATGACGCGATGCCGTGTTCCGCGACGCCAACGATTCTCCTCCTGCGACGTTCTTCTGCGACGTTCCTTCTTCCGCGAAAAATCTTCGAACATCCGTTTGAGGTAGGAGTTTACGAATCTTTTAAATTCCTTTGTGGATTTTATACTTGACATGGATTTAATTCGTCTAAATTAAATCCGTGTGTTTCTTTAACCCTCAGAGATCATCGACATGATGTCCTTCTGCGACGACGCGACGCCCTTCTGCGACGCGACGTTCACCTCCTACCGCGACGGTCAATTCCGCGATGTACTCGCACCCGACGACGACGTTGAGGTAGTGGTTGTTTTGAAAATGATAATACTCCATGTTTGTTTCCCTTCAAGGCATGAACGCGGACCAACTAATTAACAAGTTTGTCCGTGGATTATTATTGCGGTTCGGGTTTATCAAATTGATGGGAAATATTATGGTGTTGTTTCAAACCGCTAACGTGGTGGATGCAGACCAACGAACAAGTCCGAACCACCGCATTCTTTCTCGTTCTTAGTGTGCGGAACGGAGGACGATGAAAAATGGGGCCGCAAGGGAAATTTGAGAGCCTTGTAGTGAAGGTCTGGTGTTGAGAGGACCACTGGCGAAGACAACACGTAAAACGGACCATCGGAGCGCGTTCGGTGGTCCGAAAAATTCCACGCCGGCGTGCCGCCGGGAAAACCCGCCGCGGCTGAAGCCGCGACGACAAGGCTGTTCCGCGGCCGCGCGGAACCGGGAGGCGGGACGCGGCCGACATGCCGCATCCGGGTGCTGCGGAGCGGCCCCCGCGCGGGGGCCACGGTTCCTTCGCTCGGTGGCGCGGCCGAGCCGACCCGCCAGGTCGGGTCGTTCCCAGGCCGGGGCGGGTTGCACTAAATCGGGTCGGACCCAGACCCGGGTCGGGCCGACCCAGGGGGGTCGGGCCGGGTCGGTCCGGGCCCAGACCCCCCCGTTTTCGGACTCTTTTGGTTTTTCGCCCATATCTTGGGCTACGGACCTCTGTTTGACGTACCGTCAGCGGCGATGCGATCCTTGGATCGAGATGGTCGTTTCGGTATATTACACTCAAGGTTTCGGAATACTTTGGGTTCGGCCGGGTTGGTTCATCCACGAAACCAACCGGGCCCTCGGAGCGGAAACGCTCATATCCTGAGCTTCGGGCGTCCGATTGATGTGCCGTCGACTTTGTTGAATTCCTCTAATTGAGACGAATCTTTTGGATTACTCCGCTCGAGGTTTGGACGCATGTGTAGTATGGTCGGGTTGGTTTTGTATTAAAAACCAACTGGGCCCTTGGGACAAAAAAGCCAATAACTCTCAGACCGGGCGTCCGATTGACGCGCCGTCTGCAACGTTGAGTTCTTGTTGGCGATACAGAACTTTTGGATACATCAACTCTGGACTATGTGTCAGTTGATGTATCAGCTTCTCGGCTTGTGGATCGGATCCTCCCGAACGAGCTTGCTGTGTGCGGGAACCCTAGAGCTGGCTGCGTTTGCGACGATGAAGACTGCTGGTCTTGTATCCTATGTGGGTCTCAGCTTAGATGATTCAGTGCTGGTCTTGTATCATATGTGGGTCCCAGCATAGATGAATCAATGAAGACTGCTGGTCTTGTATCCTATGTGGGTCCCAGCTTTGATGATTCAGTGCTGGTCTTGTATCCTATGTGGGTCCCAGCTTAGTTGATTCAGTGCTGGTCTTGTATCCTATGTGGGTCCCAACATAGATGAATCAATAAAGACTGCTGGTCTTATATCCTATGTGGGTCCCAGCTTAGATGATTCAGTGCTGGTCTTGTATCCTATGTGGATCCTAGAATAAATGAATCAATGAAGACTGCTGGTCTTGTATCCTATGTGGGTCCCATCTTAGATGATTTAGTGCTGGTCTTGTATCCTATGTGGGTCCCATCATTGATGAATCAATGAAGACTTCTGGTCTTGTATCCTATGTGGGTCCCAGCTTAGATGATTCAGTATCTATATCTGATCATCTCTTTCACCTTTTCGATGATGTATTCTTTTGTGAGCTGAGTCTTGACTTTCAACCCTTAACATCAAGATGATTGGGTTGGGATTTCCTGTGTGGACTGAATTGTGATTTCCTGTGTGGACTAAGTTGTGCTTTCCTTTGTGGACAGGGTATGTTTTTCCTGTGTGGACTGGGTTGCACTTGGGCTCGGATGTTGGAGCTGATCTGGGATTGATAACTTAGGTATATGTATGGGCATATGCCTAAGTAGTGTTGGATGTTACTTCGTGATTTTATCTTTCCTTTTTGGGTTATTCTTTGTGGATTCTGGGAGACCTTCGGGGGTCTCGGGGTCCCTACTGAGTAGCTTATACTCACCCCCTGCACGGGCTATGCCCGCACTATGTTGTGTTGGTTGCAGACGATAGACAACATCGATCGTGGTCGAGGTTTGTGGAGAAGGACGGTACATGGAGGTAGACCACTGGGCGGGGTGTACTCTGAGCGGACGGTTGGACCGAGGAGCTATGGAGGCTATCTGTACTCACCCTTCAGGTGGGACTTCCAGAGGATGGCTCGACGCTGCGGCTTTTTCTTTCAGTTGCTTTTTTCCCCTTTCAGTTGTACTTTACAGTTGGGCTTGTATTTCCGGCCCCCTTTACTTTCCGCACTTACTGTTGTACCCAGTTTTCTACTAGTGTTTACTTCTTCTGCTTGCTTTCTCTATGGTGTATGTTTACTTTACAAAGTTAATGACTTCCCTGTTTACCGGGATTTACACCTTGGTGCTAGTCGTCAGCCCCTGGTGTAACGCCCCGACCCCAGCTACCCAGAGTCGGTGCATTACTTCCTAACATTGGCATGATTACAAAAGATCAAGTCTCGAAAGACCGATTAGTTTAGTAGCCTTGGAAACACTAGATACATTCATAAGTCTTTCATTACATCAAAAAGTAAAAAAACTACAATAACATGGTCTTCATAGTCCACACTCATATCCTCACTGACTATTCTTGCAAGTCAGTCATAATACACTTCTTCACATCCTGGAAAATATTAAAACATTGAAAGGGGTGATCTCAGATGCTCAGTAAGGATAACAATATTGCGGAAGCTTTTATAAGAAAACATAAGCATTTAAGGCAATGTATAACTAAAACAAAAGCCTTATTGAACTTGAACTTCAGCATAATATGGCAAAAGTAAAATAAAATAATGCCATTACTTACTCACATGGATATTCTACTAGACTAATAATCACATGAAATATCAATAACAACTTTTATAATGAGGGAATGCATAATGACGTACATTCTGAAACATTTTGTCAAGGCCTCGGCCAAGACGTCTAAAATGATTAAGGCCTCGGCCAAAACCATAAATCAAATTGGGAAAGGGCCTCGGCCAATTCCACCTCTAGTTGTCTCATGAGACCTACCGATGCATCGAGGAGCTATAGCGGGCTCCACCCGTCACTTATTAAGTCCAATACATTCCTCATATGAATAGGTTTAAACATATCATAAACCATAACATAATCGTATCACATAAAACATGCATAAAGTAAACATAACATTTCCACATTTCAATCACAAGATATCAATACAACACATTGATATAATAAAAATTCTTTCAAAACCATTTTCAATACCAAAATAAAAGAAAGTTAAAACTTTGTATTTATTTTTCATTAAAAAAATGATGGCTTGTAGAGGAAGCCGAAACTCAAATAATGGTCACAGCGGCAGAGAAGTCATTGTCGCCGCATAAGTACGGAAAGAAAAACATTCCCTTTTGTCGTTTAGCAAAACGCTACGTATAAAAAAGATTCCTTTTGAATAAATGTAAAAGTCAAAGGGGTTTATACACTGTATAAAAGAAAGTTGTGTATAAAACCAAATATGCCTCAATGAAAGGAGATTGAGACGAAGTCTTTAAAAAGATCATTTTTAAAATAAAATAGATCTATTATGTGTATTCACTATAGTTACACATAAAGAAAGTAAAAATACAAAATAATACATAATAATATCATGACATAATTTGAAAGTAGAAGATTAACCCAAAGAATGGAAGTTGGGTTAAGAAATTCCCTTACCTCGTGTCTGACTTGACTCAACCGTTATTTAACCCCCTGAATAATAAACTAGAGTTAATATATACCTTATTAAGAACCATTTTCAATTTCATTATCCTTTTTATATCACTTATTACAATGATATGAACATTATGTAATTATTTAAGTTAATAACGGTCGTTTTGTCGATCTTTGGTACATGAGTCAACAATAAATTTCTTATAATTACAAGTTGTTTATGTGGTAGAATATCCATTATATCCATAATTATATTCATGATCTAGATGTCATATATATCATATATATCCAGTATATACATTTATAATATTACGTAACATTTAGAGGTAAGAAATGAAATGCACCGTTCATGGAGACGGTAAGCCGTACGTACGCATGAATGCTACTTTCATTTCAATTTCATATTTAATGGAACAAAATCATAATTATATAAAGTTATAATATAGTTCCATTATAATATCATATATAATATCATTTACTCCATCCTTTATACATCCCACATATGGCATTAACGATTCACATCACTTTGAGGGGGCGGTAGTCCGCACTTCCTAAAATGAAATTATCGCGTTTTACCCATAATGGAAATCATAAATTATGCCATAAATGAGAAATACAGAAGCATAAGTAAAACATAAACATATTATATATCATATATAAAAATATTGACATCTTAATGTCCACCTTTGAAGGTGTTATATGAGTGTTGAACAATCATCGTTTCGTGAGGCAGAAATTCTCCATCCACAGAAACCGTATGTTCTTTAACCATTAGATGTAGGTGTGTGTAAGTGTATCTCGAATACTTCTTATAACAACATCCTAGTATATTGAGGATACGGGTTTTGTTACAAAAGAAATGAATAAAAAGAGTTTAGGGGGTTGGAGAAGAAAAATAAAACAAAACAACATTAGAGAAGACATTACCTCAAAATCGGGTAACTCTTTTTGATTTCAGCCAAAGGCTTCCTTGGGAAGAGTTCTGCCCAAAGTGAGGCTTCTAGGAGTAATAGGGGGATGTTGGGAGAGTATTTTGGCATATTTTGGCCGATCCAAATGGCTTGAAAGTGTGAATGATGTGGGAGAGGTGGGGGCCTTTTATAAGTGGAGAGGAGGGGCACTTTTGGAAAGTAATGAAAAGTCACTTTATTATAAAATGAGTTTCGGATTTTAGAGGTCCCACACTTATATAATCCAAGGCTAAGGTGATAAGGGTTCGAAATCTATTCATCCAATAGTCTTTGGACAAGTGTAAGCCTTGGATTTTGCATTATCTTTTCATTTTATTAAAATCGTTAAATAATGAGGTCATCGCTGCATCATAATGATGTCATAAATAATTTAATTTATTTAATTTCTAAAAATTATAAAAAAAATACTATGATGTAGTGAATCTTTTTAGCTTTCTAATGAATATTTATAGTCAAAATTTGGACTTGTGTAACCCCACTTAAAAACTGTTTTAGTAAAACAACTCATGTTTGTGTCAATTTAATTTTAACATTAAATAAATATATATTAATGTCATTTCCAACTAAAGTGGCTCCATGGGGTCCCCAAGTTGACCCATGGGTTGTATTGGTCGGCCATGACTCATCCAATAGGAGTAGGACAAGTGTCAAGCTCATCTCATATTATTAAAACATTATTTTTACCTTAAACTACACTAATTTCCTCTAATCGCGATTAAGAACTTAAAAGTTACTATTCACCAAAAAATTATTTTAATCTCATTGAACCACATTTTACTTCTTAATGACAACCATGTATGTCGGATTTTTGAAAATCAAATCACAGAAGTGGTAATATTTCATTTAAATGAAAAATCAGTTATTTAACTACCACTTAGTGGTTTCACTATTCATCAAAAATTGATGTTTTCCAGAACAAAGCCAAAATTTCACCCTAAGCTATAATTGATATTCCGAATATAAAAAATGATGTCTATTTTAAAAAATTCCAAACATATAAGTTGCATTAATTAATTTTATAATTAATTTCTGCTGTTACAACAAATTGCGTGTTTTTAAGAAACAATTTATATCAAAAGATTGGCAATTGTTTATGTCCATTTTCAATGTTAAATTAATTCTAATGACCACCTTTGGATAAAATGGTAAAAATATATTCTAATTATACTTTAAAACCACTCAATAGTATCACTATAAATTATTTTTATTAAAAAAGTTGTTTTAAGTATTTTTCACTATTCATAAAAATTTTGAAGTTCTCAGAAAATTACAAAAAATTCAACATAGGCTAATTTCAATATTACGAATACAAAAATGAAGTCCATTTTGAAATATAAAATTTATATAATTTTAAAAAGTGGTTATTAATATTCATAACGGCTACTTTGATTAGTCGCGGTGTTTTAGAACTCGAAGTTGCGTACAATGCAAGCTATTGCATTATTGAATGAGAAGCGTATCGTGGATTCTCGGGGTGTTACATTCTCCCCTACTTCAATAAATTGCGTCCTCGCAATTTGAAATTTTTCTTTGAAAATAAAAGGTTGAAAAGAGAAAATACCTTTGAGGAAAACCCACATCGGAAAGATGATTAATAAAATTTAGCCTTAATAAGAGGGAAGGGGAAATGAAAAAGTCACCACCCAATTATGATCTCGATTAGGAGAACATTGGTGGCAATTAGAGACATATAATTATAGGAAAAACGTAAATATTTTTAGGGAGTGATTGAGGTCATCAATCACAATCAACTGTCAAATTGAGGGCCTCAAAGCCTTCAATCTATGTTGATTTGAAATATCATCAGTTCAACAAGACATAAGGTATTAGGATAACACATTTTTTTTAATATACCTTTAATAAAGTTTAAGAATTAATTTATTCATTGAATAAGAGATAGGTATATATATATTTATTCTTGACAATTAGAGTTTCAACCTTCAACTCATCTTTCACTCAAAAAGATAATAGAACTCAAAAATATTATACTTATCCTAATTGTATAAGGTTCCAAATGTTAACACATATCATTTAGATTAGTAAAATTATTTTGTAATAACCAGGGACTTCCTGTAGGCTAGTGGTAGGAAATAAAGGCCTGTCGCACTATGATTGTGGGTTCGATTCCTGCAGCTTTATCCGACGCGACGGGTTATGCCCCACCCTACAGGTTGTCCTTTTCCTAAAAATATAGTACTATACTATTCCAAAAATAATCTTCATAAATGTTTTAACCTTAAATAATACTATCCAAAGATCAGCTTAATCCATTCCAACCTTTATAGTTATCCAAAATACCTCCATCCAGACTTTCTCTAAAGGGTTGTTAAATTCCAAAATCAATTGTAACCTCAGATTCCCCAAACAAAGTAAAGTTTCTCTTATTGTCACATACTAAAAATATTATTACCTTCATCATATTAAATCCTTAATGAAAACAACATGTACTGCAGTACAATCCTTATATATCACATTATTCTTATAACCATAATCTAGTTCTTGAGTCCAAAAACACAAATACAATAATTATTCCGCTTCAACTGTAGTCACAGCATAAGATTGGCCTTGATCCCTTGGCCTTTTCTGAGGTAAGTTTCCTTGACGCTTAGGACATTCATTTGCATAATGCCCCATTTCCCTACAATTGTAGCATTCAACTTTGACATCCTCATTCTTTCCCTTGCAATCACGAGCCTGGTGACCCTTTTCTCCACATTTATAACAAACTCCCATTTCTTTTAGGCAAGTACCAGGGTGATTCTTCCCACAATTATCACAGAATGGAAAATCCTTCTTTCCCTTTTTCCCTTTATCTGTCTCTTGTTCCTCCGTTCTCTTCTTCTCTTGCTTTACTTTGTTGTCATAAGACTTAGAGAATTCCTTTTCTGTCTTGATAGCACACGAGACAATATCTTCGTATGATGAGAATGATTGTGATACTAAAGCTCGACGGAGAAATGGTTTTAACCCATCAAAGAAACGATCAATCTTACTTCTTGGGTTACGTACATAATCGGAAGCATGCCTCGCTAACCTTGTAAAGTTAGCCTCATACTTTGCGACATTCTCATCTTCCTTCTGCCTCAGACTCAGAAATTGCCTTTCCATATCTGCTCGATGGTCACGAGGAAAGTATTTTTCTAAGAAAAGCTCTTTGAACTCCCTCCATTCCATATTCGATAAGTCATCATCTTCCTTTGTGTTTTGAATCAGCGACCACCACTGATCGGCATCTCCAGTGAGGCGGTAAACTGCCATGACAACCTTCTCCCTTTCACTACTCCCCAAGGCATGGAATATTTTCTCTAAGGAATTTATCCATTGCTCAGCTACTATAGGATTTGTACTCCCATTGAAGGTTGGTGGTTGTTGCCTCATGAAGCGGTCTAACATTGATCCTCCACGTTGCGGATCAGGGTGCTCCATACGAGTAAGGTTATTATTCATAACCTGAGTGAGTTGTCCCAGTATGGTAATAAGTTGATCAGCACCAGTTGTATCTCCAGATCCACAATAATTATCTTGAGCAGGAGGGAAATCCCAACATGGAGTGCGTGCAGTGATACGGTTTCCATTCCTTCCACTAGGCGCCATTTCTAAACAATGGCATAAACTATATCAGTTTATAAATCAAAATACATAATTCCGTACTTGTAAGATAATTAACATAAATTGAACTATTTATGGATACAATCCATAATCATAAAAAGGTTTTATTTGAGGATGTATATACTCATAACCGTTCATAGTGGTTTGTAACGAAAATGGGAATTATCCTAAGTATATCCCCCGGGAGTGTCGTAACCAAGAGTGCAGCAAGGCCCGTTGTCGTGCACCAGTTCCCGTTCGAGTCTAGCTCAAAGCGGTGTTTTCAGGTTTTACCCCTAGGTACATCTGTGCCAGAGCTGCCTCTACCTGCTCGTATCCAGACAGGGATGTATTGCTCGGAAAACTCACAAAATCTCTACAATAACAAAATTCTAGGAAGTTCTTCTATACCAATCCTCAAAGTCTATCTTTGGGCTATGTGATCTAATCAAAGTTTATCTAAATCTAGCTTCCAAGTTTAGTACTAAACTGCCTCTGATACCAACTGTAACGCCCCGAACCCAGCTACCCAGAGTCGGTGCATTACTTCGTAACATTGGCATGATCACAAAAGATCAAGTCTCGAAAGACCGATTAGTTTAGTATCCTTGGAAACACTAGATACATTCATAAGTCTTTCATTACATCAAAAAGTAAAAAAACTACAATAACATGGTCTTAATAGTCCACACTCATATCCTCACTGACTATTCTTGCAAGTTAGTCATAATACACTTCTTCACATCCTGGAAAATATTAAAACATTTAAAGGGGTGAGCTCAGATGCTCAGTAAGGATAACAATATTGCGGAAGCTTTTATAAGAAAACATAAGCATTTAAGGCAATGTATAACTAAAACAAAAGCCTTTTTGAACTTGAACTTCAGCATAATATGGCAAAAGTAAAATAAAATAATGCCATTACTTACTCACATGGATATTCTACTAGACGAATAATCACATGAAATATCAATAACCACTTTCATAATGAGGGAATGTATAATGACGGACATTCTGAAACATTTTGTCAAGGCCTCGGCCAAGATGTCTAAAATGATTAAGGCCTCGGCCAAAACCATAAATCAAATTGGGAAAGGGCCTCGGCCAATTCAACGTCTAGTGGTCTCATGAGACCTACCGACGCATCGAGGAGCTATAGCGGGCTCCACCCGTCACTTATTAAGTCCAATACATTCCTCATATGAATAGGTTTAAACATATCATAAACCATAACATAATCGTATCACATAAAACATGCATAAAGTAAACATAACATTTCCACATTTCAATCACAATATATCAATACAACACATTGATATAATAAAAATTCTTTCAAAACCATTTTCAATACCAAAATAAAATAAAGTTAAAACTTTGTATTTATTTTTCATTAAAAAAATGATGGCTTGTAGAGGAATCCGAAACTCAAATAATGGTCACAGCGGCAGAGAAGTCGTTGTCGCCGCATAAGTACGGAAAGAAAAACATTCCCTTTTGTTGTTTAGCAAAACGCTACGTATAAAAAAGATTCCTTTTGAATAAACGTAAAAGTCAAAGGGGTTTATACACTGTATAAAAGAAAGTTGTGTATAAAACCAAATATGCCTCAATGAAAGGAGATTGAGACGAAGTCTTTAAAAAGATCATTCTTAGAATAAAATAGATCTATTATGTGTATTCACTATAGTTACACATAAAGAAAGTAAAAATACAAAATAAGACATAATAATATCATGACATAATTTGAAAGTAGAAGATTAACCCAAAGAATGGAAGTTGGGTTAAGAAATTCCCTTACCTCGTGTCTGACTTGACCCAACTGTTCTTTAATCCCCTGAATAATAAACTAGAGTTAATATATACCTTATTAAGAACCATTTTCAATTTCATTATCCTTTTTATATCACTTATTACAATGATATGAACATTATGTAATTATTTAAGTTAATAACGGTCGTTTTGTCGATCTTTGGTACTTGAGTCAACAATAAACTTCTTATAATTACAATTTGTTTATGTGGTAGAATATCCATTATATCCATAATTATATTCATGATCTAGATGTAATATATATCATATATATCCAGTATATACATTTATAATATTACGTAACATTTAGAGGTAAGAAATGAAATGCACCGTTCATGGAGACGGTAAGCCGTACGTACGCATGAACACTACTTTCATTTCAATTTCATATTTAATGGAAAAAAATCATAATTATATAAAGTTATAATATATTTCCAGTATAATATCATATATAATATCATTTACTCCATCCTTTATACATCCCACATATGGCATTAACGATTCACATCACTTTGAGGGGGCGGTAGTCCGCACTTCCTAAAATGAAATTATCGCGTTTTACCCATAATGGAAATCATAACGTATGCCATAAATGATAAATACAGAAGCATAATTAAAACATAAACATATTATATATCATATATAAAAATAGTGACATCTTAATGGCACCTTTGAAGGTGTTATATGAGTGTTGAACAATCATCGTTTCGTGAGGCAGAAATTATCCATCCACAGAAACCGTATGTTCTTTAACCATTAGATGTAGGTGTGTGTATGTGTAGCTAGAATCCTTCTTATAACAACATCCTAGTATATTTAGGATACTGTTTTTGTTACAAAAGAAATTAATAAAAAGAGTTTAGGGGGTTGGAGAAGAAAAATAAAACAAAACAACATTAGAGAAGACATTTCCTCAAAATCGGGTAACTCTTTTTGATTTGAGCCAAAGGCTTCCTTGGGAAGAGTTCTGACCAAAGTGATGCTTCTAGGAGTAAGAGGGGGATGTTGGGAGAGTATTTGGGCAGAGGTTGGCCGATCCAAAGGGCTTGAAAGTGTGAATGAGGTGGGAGAGGTGGGGGCCTTTTATAAGTGGAGAGGAGGGGCACTTTTGGAAAGTAATGAAAAGTCACTTTATTATAAAATGAGTTTCGGATTTTAGAGGTCCCACACTTATATAATTCGAGGCTAAGGTGATAAGGGTTCGAAATATATTCATCCAATAGTCTTTAGACAAGTGTAAGCCTTGGAATTTGCATTTTATTTTCATTTTATTAAAATCGTTAAATAATGAGGTCATCACTGCATCATAATGATGTCATAAATAATTTAATTTATTTAATGTATTAAAATTATAAAAAAAATACTATGATGTAGTAAATATTTTTAGATTTCTAATGAATATTTATAGTCAAAATTTGGACTTGTGTAACCTCATTTAAAAACTATTTTAGTAAAACAACTCATGTTTGTGTCAATTTAATTTTAACATTAAATAAATATATATTAATGTCATTTCCAACTAAAGTGGCTGAATGGGGTCCCCAAGTTGACCCATGGGTTGTCTTGGTCGGCCATGACTCATCTAATAGGAGTAGGACAAGTGTCAAGCTCATCTCATATTATTAAAACATTATTTTTACCTTAAACTACACTAATTTCCTCTAATCGCGATTAAGAACTTAAAAGTTACTATTCACCAAAAAATTATTTTAATCTCATTGAACCAAATTTTACTTCTTAATGACAACCATGTATGTCGGATTTTTGAAAATCAAATCACAGAAGTGGTAATATTTCATTTAAATGAAAAATCAGTTATTTAACTACCACTTAGTGGTTTCACTATTCATCAAAAATTGATGTTTTTCAGAACAAAGCCAAAATTTCACCCTAAGCTATATTTGATATTCTGAATTAAAAAATGATGTCTGTTTTACAAAATTCCAAACATATAATTTGCATTAATTAATTTTATAATTAATTCCCGCTGTTACAACAAATAGCGTGTTTTTAAGAAACAATTTATATCAAAAGATTGGCAATTGTTTATGTCCATTTTCAATGTTAAATTAATTCTAATGACCACCATTGGATAAAATGGTAAAAATATATTCTAATTATACTTTAAAAACACTCAATAGTATCACTATAAATTATTTTGATTAAAAAAGTTGTTTTAAGTATTTTTCACTATTCATAAAAATTTTGAAGTTCTCAGAAAATTACAAAAAATTCAACATAGGATAATTTCGATATTACGAATACAAAAATGAAGTCCATTTTGAAATATAAAATTTCTATAATTTTAAAAAGTGGTTATTACTATTCATAACGGCTACTTTGATTAGTCGCGGTGTTTTAGAACTCGAAGTTGCGTACAATGCAAGCTATTGCATTATTGAATGAGAAGCGTATCGTGGAATCTCGGGGTGTTACACCTGGCCTATTGAAGGCGGGCTTCGGGTAGTCACGGTACGGGCCCCGAGGACGGGTCGTGACAAATTGGTATCAGAGGAGTTCGGTTCTACCGCAGACTCTGATATTTCTTCTATGTGAAGCAATATTGTTAAGCGTATTGAGTGTGGTTATCAGTCCAGGGAGCCCAGTGTTGGTGTGGCGGCCGACGTATCCGTACACCAGGACCCTGACTTCTGATTTCCATCTTAATGCACAAAAACATTGATTGCATGTGTGTTTCAAGTTTTCTTTGTGATTACTTTGTATCAGCTCACCAGGTATACTGTTCTGACCATGACGCACTTGTTTCCTTTTCAGGATGGCCCCACGACGGCAGCCAGCTAGGGTTCCGAGAGTTGAGCATGATGACAGCCCGCCGAGCGACGAGGCCTCGGTGCAGGGCCCTTTAACAGCTGAGGCACCGGCGGTACCTTTACCCGCTGAGCCACCGATGCTTCCATCTACTGACGATGCACGTCGCCTTAGTGCACTACATGAGTTCCAGCGCCAGGGAACACCCAGGTTCCGTGGGGAGACGGACCCCCAGGCAGCCGAGGACTGGCTGGAGGCAGTAGTCCGAGTTTTCAGATTAGTGAGGACACCAGCAGACCTCATGGTGATCCTTGCAGCGAGCCTCCTGCACACGGCAGTAGGAAGATGGTGGAGCTTGATGCTCCAGGTGCATGACGAGACATCTCTCCTCTGGACGAACATTGAGAGCATCTTCTGCTCCGAGTTCGTCCCAGCCACCCTCCGTGCGGTGCGCATCCAAGAGCTACTACAGCTACGACAGCGCAGCATGACAGTGGCCCAGTACTCGGCGAGATTTACGGATCTCTCACGCTACTCCACAGATATTGTATAGGATCCGTTCTTCTGGGCCCGGACCATCGAGCATGGACTGATGAATGAGATCAGGGCTTCGATGATCTACCTCCACATTCCGACGCAGGCAGAGGTGTTGGAGAGAGCCCTTCTAGTGGAGAGTTTTCTCGCAGAGCAGACTCCAGTGACAAGGCCCTCCGCAGGACGACCCATAGCAGGGTCTTCTGCAGCTGGTAGTAGACAGGTGACGCAGAGGTCCGAACGGGCCAGACCATCAGATGGGCAGTCTCAGGATGATGATTCGGTTGTGCGGAGCACACGAAGGAGAGCCAGCTACACGAGAGGCAAGCATTGCTACACATGCGACGGGCAAGGTCACATGGCTCGAGACTGCCCGATTCGTCTTACAGATGAGCAGCAGGTGGTAGAGGGACCTCCCAGATAGAGGTTTGACCATGGCGGTCCGCAGGGTGCAGGCAGGTGAGGAAGAGGAGCTGGCCGAGCAGCAGGTGGTGGACGACGCTTCGAGGTGTTGCCACCACCACCACCAGGATGTCCACCCCGACTGCAGGGAGTTGGTGGACATGGGAGACCTCAGCTTCAGGCAGCTGAGGCCTTCGATCATGGAGCTCTGGGAGCAGATGGACAGGAGCAGAACTAGTGGATACATCTTTTGTACTTCTAGTTCCTTGTTGCTGTTGTGTAGTGTCTTTGTATTATGAGCTGCAGTAATAATAGACGCATACCTTTGTGATTTTTTCATTCCTGTCCTCTTTTGTGTTGTTACTAAGAGGTTCCAATTTAGACTGTTGACTTGACCCTCACTTGTGAGACATCTACTGGAGGAGACCCAGTTACCACACACTGATTCTGACAGTGTGACTCAACCCTTGGAGGCGAGAGTAACGGTTGGATCTCTTGGTAGTAGCGTCGAGGCCTTACGACGTCATCCTTGGTATGGATTAGTATCATCCATGTCGGGATTGACTGTATTAGGAAAAGAAAGTGGTTCATTCAAGGGATGTGACCAGATTCCTCATATCGGCAAAGAAGAATCTTAGCAGCTCTTGTGGGACCGGAGATGGTCCAGGCCACGACAAAGAAGGTCTAGGTCATCCAGGAGCGGATGAGGACAGCTCAGAGCCGGAAAAAGTCTTACGCTGACAGGAGGCGGGGGCCACTAGAGTTCGGGGATGGCGACCACGTCTTCTTGCGTGTCTCACCTCGATGTGGATTACAGAGATTTGGCTGAGGCGACAAGTTGTCTCTACGCTTCATCGGATCATTCCAGGTCCTCAAAAGGATTAGCGAGGTGGCTTATCGCCTGGCTCTACCACCTCAGTTGCACCGGGTGCACGACGTCTTCCACGTGTCTCAGCTGAGGAGATATGTGCATGACCCGACGCACATCATTGACCATGGGGAGCTAGACGTTGATGATGGGGCAACTTTTGCGGAGGTCCCGGTGGAGATCGAGGATCGATTGGAGCGGGTCCTACATGGACGGTCGATTCCTCTAGTGCGCATCAGATGGAAGCACGAGAACCTCCAGGAGAGCACTTGGGAGCGGGAGGCTCAGATGCGTGCCCAGTACCGCCTTTGTATCCCTAAGTTTCTAGTGAAGCTTTACGGGGACGTAAAGCCCTATGGTGGGAGTAATTTAAAGACCCATAAATTTAAAGGGAATTTTTTTCTTAATTTTCTTTTGAATTTTACAAGAACGTAGTTTCTAACGGCACGTGATCCCGAGGCCCGGTGTGCCCGGAATCATTTTCCGATGTTTGGCTCAGGTACGTTCAGTGAACGGACAAGCGAGTTTTTCTATCTTTTGAACCGGTGCTCGGAATCAAATTCTGAGGGCACCGATGGAATCGCAGCGCCGATTTTTTCTTAGAAACGCCTCTTCCAGAGTTGTGTTTGCTCGGGTGTGGCTTTTTATTTTTGGGCTTAATGTTAAGAAATAAAATAACGTGGTACGGCAAACTTTATTTTATTTCACTTAAAGCCACTTAAAGCTGCTTAAGCTGAGTTAAAGTGGATAGGGTACAATTCAAAATATCCTACCCTCTTGGTAGGATATTTGTGAGGTGGGGCCCGCATGAGCCCCACCGTTTCTTTTCTGCTAAGTAACGCACCCGCGAAAACCCTTTTTAATGAAGGTCAACTAGGGCATTTTCTTAAACAATTAAATGCTCCTATTAATTGGGCGGTTAATTCGTTGAAATTAATTCTATGAATTAATTTTTTCGTTTCTTAATCTGTTTTCAAATTGTTGCCATGTTAATAAAATAAGACCAATGCACCTTTCTTGAGGATTGTTCGTCGAGAGAATTTGATAGAAACCTGAAGTCCTTCCTCCTCCTTTGCGAAGAACGTGAAGAACGCGAATAACGTGAAGAACGCGAAGAACGTCGGCCTTCGATGAAAGGCAACGAAGAACGTTGAACCCTCGGAGATCGACGACGCGACGCCGTGTTCCGCGACGCCAACAATTCTCCTCCTGCGACATTCTTCTGCGATGTTCCTTCTTCCGCGACAAATCTTCGAACATCCGTTTGAGGTAAGAGTTTACGAATTTTTTAAATTACATTGTGGATTTTATACTTGAAATGGATTTAATTCGTGTAAATTAAATCCGTGTGTTTCTTTAACCCTAGGAGATCGTCGACGCGACATCCTTCCGCGACGACGCGACGCCCTTCCACGATGCAACGATCACCTCCTACCGCGACGGTCAATTCCGTGACGTACTCGCACCCGACGACGACGTTGAGATAGGGGTTGTTTTGAAAATGATAATACTCCATGTTTGTTTCCCTTCAAGGAATCAACGCGGACCAACTAATTAACAAGTTGGTCCGTGTATTATCATTGCGGTTTGGGTTTATCAAATTGATGGGAAATATTATGGTGTTGTTTCAAACCGCTAACGCGGTGGATGTGGACCAACAAACAAGTCCGAACCACCACATTATTTCTCATTATTAGTGTGTGGAATGGAGGGCGACGACAAACGGGGCCACAAGGGTGATTTGAGGGCCTTGCAGTGAAGGTCGGGTCCCAGGAGGACCACTGGCGAAGACCGCACCTAAAACGGACCACCGGAGCGCGTCCGGAGGTCCGCGGAATTCCACGCCGGCTGCCAGGCGGCGGCGGCGCCCGGCGCGCCGCCGGAAAAACCCGCCGTGGCTGAAGCCGCGACGGCGAGGCGGTTCCACAGCCGCGCGGCACTGGGAGGCGGGATGCGGCCGACATGCCGCGTCCAGATGCCGCGGAGCGGAAACCGCGCGGGGGCTGCGGTTCCTTTGCGCGGTGGCTCGGCCGGGCCGAGCCGAGCCGAGCCGACCCACTGGGCCGGGTTGCGCCCAGGCCGGGCCGGGCCACCCTGGCCGGGCCAGGTCGCACCAAATCGGGTCGGTCCGGGCCCAGACCCCCCCCCCCCCCCCCCCGTTTTAGGACTCTTTTGGTTTTTCACTCCTATCATGGGCTACGGACCTCCGTTTGATGTACCGTCAGCAGAGATGCGATCCTTGGATCGAGACAGTCGTTTAGGTATATTAAACTCAAGGTTTTGGAATACTTTGGGTTCGGCTGGGTTGGTTCGTCCACGAAACCAACCGGGCCCTCGGAGCGGAAATGTTCATATCCTGAGCTTCGGGTGTCCGATTGACATGCCGTCGACTTTGTTGAATTCCTCTAAGTGAGAAAAATCTTTTGGCTTACTCCACCCGAGGTTTGGATGTAGGTGGAGTACGGTCGGGTTGGTTTTTCCTTAAAAACCAACTGGGCCCTTGGGACGAAAAAGCCAATAACTCTCAGACCGGGCATCCGATTGACGCGCAGTCTGCGACGTTGAGTTCCTGTTGGCGATACGGAACATTTGGATACATCAACTCTGGACTATGTGTCAGTTGATGTATCAGCTTCTCGGCTCGTGGAGCGGACCCTCCCGAACAAGCTTGCTGTGTGCGGGAACCCTAGAGCTGGTTGTGTTTGCGATGATGAAGACTGCTGGTCTTGTATCCTATGTGGGTCCCAGCTTAGATGATTTAGTGCTGGTCTTGTATCCTATGTGGGTCCCAACTTAGATGATTCAGTGCTGGTCTTGTATCCTATGTGGGTCCCAGCATAGATGAATCAATGAAGACTGCTGGTCTTGTATCCTATGTGGGTCCTAGCTTAGATGATTCAGTGCTGGTCTTGTATCCTATGTGGGTCCCAGCATAGATGAATCAATGAAGACTGATGGTCTTGTATCCTATGTGGGTCCCAACATAGATGATTCAATGCTGGTCTTGTATCCTATGTGGGTCCCAGCATTGATGAATCAATAAAGACTGCTGGTCTTGTATCCTATGTGGGTCCCAGCTTAGATGATTCAGTATCTATATCTGATCATCTCTTTCACCTTTTCGATGATGTATTCTTGTGTGAGTTGAGTCTTGAATTTCAACCCTTAACATCAAGATGATTGGGTTGTGATTTCCTGTGTGGACTGAGTTGTGATTTCCTTTGTGGACTAAGTTGTGCTTTCCTTTGTGGACTGGGTAAGTTTTTCCTGTGTGGAATGGGTTGCACTTGGGCTCAGATGTTGGAGCTGATCTGGGATTGATAACTTAGGTATATGTATGGGCATATGCCTAAGTAGTGTTGGATGTTACTTCGTGATTGTATCTTTCCTTTGTGGGTTATCCTTGGAGGATTCTGGGAGACCTTCGGGGGTCTTGGGGTCCCTACTGAGTAGCTTATACCCAACCCTGCACGGGCTATGCCCGCACTACGTTATGTTGGTTGCAGACGATAGACAGTGCTGATCATGGTCGAGGTTTGCGGAGCAGGACGATACCTGGAGGTGGACCACTGGGCGGGGTGTACTCGGAGCCGACGGCTGGACCGAGGAGCTGTGGAGGCTATATGTACTCACCCTTCAGGTGGGACTTCCAGAGGACGGCTTGACGCTGTGGCTTTTTCTTTCAGTTGCTGTTTTTCCCCTTTTAGTTGTACTTTACAGTTGGGCTTGTATTTCCGGCCCCCTTTACTTTCCGCACTTACTGTTGTACCCAGTTTTCCACTAGTGTTTACATCTTCTGCTTGCTTTCTCTGTGGTGTATGCTTACTTTACAAAGGCAATGCCTTCCCTGTTTACCGGGATTTACGCCTCGGTGCTAGTCGCCAGCCCCTGGCCTATGGAAGGAAGGCTTAGGGTAGTCACGGCACGGGCCCCGAGGACGGGTCGTG
This sequence comes from Viscum album, assembly GCA_963277665.1. Classification (NCBI taxonomy): domain Eukaryota; kingdom Viridiplantae; phylum Streptophyta; class Magnoliopsida; order Santalales; family Viscaceae; genus Viscum; species Viscum album. The sequence continues at coordinate 135,196,965 of OY728167.1, read as the reverse complement.
ACAAGACCGCCCAGAATCAGATCCCCCGCATCAGATGCTGCCGGCCAGGTAAATCTTCCATCTCTTACTCCCCCATTCAGGTTATATTCTTTTAATTTATTCTCATATTAGTAAAATATATCCTTTTAATCTCAACATTTATCCATTTACATCACTATTTATCCATTTATCATGTACTTTTGCCCTATTTCTAGGTATTTTGGAAAATTTTCTGATTCATTATAATCCCTCGACGAATTGTGTACTCGAATCACTACATCAATGTAAAAAATATTCAATTAATGTTTTCATTAATCGTTTTTAGGGTTTTCATTAATGGCTGCATTAATGTTTTATTTCAATTAATGTTTTCATTAATATTTTCCTTAAGTTTTCATTAATTATAGTTCTTTCTTGTGTATATGATTTTTTTTCTGTTTGATTTGGGTGTGTGGGGGGGGGTGTCCGAGGGGTGGGGGCTGTCCGGGGTGAGTGGGGGTAGTCCGAGGGGTGGGGGGCTATCCGGGGTGAGTGGAGGGCTGTCCGAGGGGTGGCGGGGGATGTCCAGGGTGAGTGGGGGGTGTCTGAGGGGGTGGGGGGGGGGGGGGGGGGGGGGTTGTTCGGGGTGAGTGGGGGGTTGTCCGAGGGGTGGCGGGGGCTGTCCGGGGTGAGTGGGGGGCTGTACGAGTGGTGGGGACTGTCCGAGGTTAGTGGGGGGATGTCTGAGGGATGGGGGGGGGGGATGTCCGGGGTGAGTGGGGGGGCCGTCCGACGGGTGGGGGGCTAGCCGGGGTGAGTGGGATAGTGTTCGAGGGGTGGGGGGATGTACGAGGGTTGGGGGGATGTCCGGGGTGAGTGTGGGGCTGTCCGAGGTTGGGGGGGGGGGGGTTGTTCGGGGGTGAGTGGGGGGGCTGCCCGAGGTGAGTGGGGGGGCTGTCCGGGGTAAGTGTGTCTGGTGGACATTGATCTCCTAGGAAGAATGTTTTGTATAGAAATTTAATTAATTGAATTAAAACATTATCGTGAGGACATTGCTTTTTCAAACATAATCTAATACAGTCAATTCATTGTAGATAAGTACACCTTAGGGATCCAAATAAAAATAAATTGATATAAGAATTTTGATAATGGAGTAAAATTGAAAATTGGTATCCAATGAGGAATATTTGAGATATTATGCATCAAGTCGAAGAGTAAATCCATTTTTAAATATCCAATAAGTTATTTTTCACAATTTTCACACATTAATTGTTGGTAAAATGGAAAAACATTTATAAAGGTTTTAATATATAAAAATGAATCCATTTGTGGATGCATCTTAACCAGCAATGTCTAGCTCGTGTGCCCTCTTCCATGATCATCAATGTGCAGGTCCCATCTCCATCTGACCTCGTACGACGGGTGACTCAACATCTGGATGATGTCGAGCACCAGATTATCTTACTTCCTCATCAGATTCACGGACTCTATGCTCCTAAAGTTATCGATCCCACTAAGGGTCCTCATGAGCTTGATGACACGTCCACCAGTTCTTGTAAGAGGAAGAAGAATTCTGAGCTGATGGACCAAGATGATTGACCCATTTCCATCTGTCTGGCTGAGGACGTAAAACTTAGTGCTTCTGGGAGGCAACCCATGTTCTATAGTCTCATCATTTTTCTTGTTTTACATTGTTTTAGGAAATAAACATGACATGTATGAAATAATTTTTTAGCTTCTTCTGATTGGTATGTGAACTTGTCATTATTATATAGGTCTGATTCTATTTTGTCTGATCCTTGGTGTTATTGTTTATGATATGATGCGGGTATGTCCCGCAGATAGCCCCCAGACATCCCCCACCCTCCTCCCTAGACCCCGGAAGGCCCCCCGGACATCCCCCCCACCCACCTCATTGGTCCCCGGATAGCCCCCCCCCCCGCCCAGACCGCCCCCCCGGACAGCCCCCTCACCCTCCTCCCCAGACCCTGGACAACCCCCTGAACACCCCCCAGACAACCCCCCGGACAGCCCCTCGAACACCCCCCCAGACAACCCCCTCACCCTCCTCCTCAGACCCCGGACAGCCCCCCGAACACCCCCACCCTCCTCATTGGTCCTTGGCCAGAACCCAAGACAGCCCCTTGACCCCCCCCCCTAAACAGCCCCCTCACCCTCCTCCCCGGACCCAAGACAGCCCCCCCACCCTCCTCCTTGGTCCTTGGACAGCCACCCAGAAAGCCCCCCGGACCCACCCCACCCCCAGGACAACCCTCAAACACCCCCGGACATCCCCCTCTCCCTTTTCCCCAGACCTCGGACAACCCCCCCCCCCCCCCCCCCCCGCGGACCGCCCCCCAGACAGCCCCCTCACCCTCCTCCCCCCGACCCTGGACAGTCCCCCGAACACCCCCTGGACAGTCCCCCGGACAGCCCCTCGAACACCCCCCAGATAGCCCCCCCCCCGGACCGCCCCCCAGACAGCCCCCTCACCCTCCTCCCCCGACCCCAGACAGCCCCTTCGAACACCCCCTGGACAGCCTCCCGGACAGCCCCTCGAACACCCCCCGGACAGCCCCCCTCACCCTCCTCCCTGGACCCCGAACAGCCCCCCCAAATAGCCCCCAGACAGCCCCCTCCTCAATCCAAAGGCGCGGTGTGGACGGTACCATTCAAACTGTCTCTCTTTTGTTCAAAATTGACTTCAATTTTAAGTGAAAACACAAACTGGCATACGGAAAACTGACCAAACGTGTTCGAATCAATT
>OY728167.1:132367479-132681048 GCA_963277665.1 Viscum album | reverse complement strand
GGAACTAATTAAACATTTATGGTCACACGGGTCTCCCCCAATGTGAGAAACAAGGGATGTTCGTACTATTACTTCACTTGATCGCGGGAGTGTCAACCCAGCTTCAGGCATCCAGGGTTTGAATAACCAGCCGAGATTTCCAGGAAGAAATGGGAGAGACCTGACAGGAGGATGAAGCTATCGAAACATCTGAATTACCATTTTCCCAATGTGCTCTTGTGCACGAACAAGATAATGCCAGGGGAACTGGAATCAATCTGAACTGGGGAATGGAAGGTGTGAATCATGATACCCAGGATTCAGGACATTGTGGGGGTGGCGTGATAATAAAGAATAACTGCTGACCACATTCGAAACACAATATCGTTATTGCGTTAGCCTGGAATGGGGATAGAAAATGAGGGCTGATCGCTGACCCAGTTCGAAACACAAGGACCTACTCAAAATGTCATCCAATAGCCTTCCAGAACATTGGCCTGGGACAATAGGCGGGCCATAGGCCGAGTATCCATACTGTTAGGGGGTTCCCTTAGACATGAAGGGGGATGAGGGTCTGAATAAGGGGAACACAAAGCATGGAATGTAGAGTTATGGTTTGTTCGAATAGAATATAACACTCTTGAAATTATGCCACTGTGGTAGAAGCACATTAGAGGGGTGCATCGGTCTGATCATGGATCATTCCTTCTTTTAGAAAGGACCTCTCTGGAAAGGGATCTGTCGCTTCCCAATGTCATCATGGGGCATCCTGAACTTGTTTAAGGCAAAGCTTCAATTATATGGTTCCCCACAAGGGGTCAGGACAGGGGGCCAGAAATGGGGAGGAATAGGATTTATGATTCCTGGGGCTGGACTTGAGGTGAAATGCCTGGGTGTCCCAACGTATCCCATGAGGATGGGAATCAAGCCATATGTAGTTCTAAAAAGAGATCTTAGTTTATGGTCTAAGAGCTCAAACCATGGATGGTAGGAAACACGAGATACACATGGTGGGGTAATTATAAAACCCGAAGTGAATGGGAACCGGGGGTTCTGACCACCACGTGTTCTCTAGGAAGGTTCTAGGTTGAGGGACCAGAAACAAGAGTTATGTTGGGCTCGAGCCAAGGTGCACAGATGTTCCTACGTACCCCATGAGGATGTGGATCAAGCTGCATGTAGTTCTGGAGGTGGCACAGTAAGCTACCAATTCCAGGGATAAAAGGGGTGTGCAGGTGTGGCCCTCGCACCAAAAGAAGTGATATTTGATAAATCTTGTTTTTCCTTTAAGGTTAATGGTTTATTTTTGTGAAGTGACACACCTAGGGTAGAAAGTATCGACATCTCCACAAGAATCAGGCCGTGTACAAGCATTGAAAAATGGTATGGCGTGTGACCGATACCAAACATGGTATCCCCTTGAGTGAGTACATCACAATGCGGTGTCATTTTTCGTCATGCGGACAAGACGATAATGTCACAGTTTAGGGTCATGTGAGAGGACCAAGCATGCATTTTAACATCATATGACACAAACGTAATAGAGACGATTCTAAATGGGGAATGTGTACGGTGCAATAAAACATACCCGATGTGAATGAGTACATAATCCCATACCACACCGTACACAATTTCGAGAAAGGGGCCTCGGGCTAAGGGGCCTAAATAGAGGTAAGAGGGTAAGAGGTAGGAGAAACTAGCTTCCAATTGAGATGGACCCAAAAACGAGACGTCTGGGTGTTCCTATGTATCCCATGAGGATGGGAATCAAGCTATACATAGTTCTCACAAAGGGGTAATACCAAAAGATCCTAGTTTAAGGTCTTAGAACTCAGACCATGGAGAAGTATGACTATCCCAAGTGAAGGTGAACCTTAAACCAATCCCAAAGACTACTTGAGTTGAACTCGGTGTAGGAAATAAGGGTGGATAAAGTATTCACTATACATGAAATACAAGCAAAGGGGGAACCAATGAAGCCTCGATCGATTGCCTTATCGCATATTTTTTTTCTCCTAATGCGCAGATGCGCACTGAGGAATAGTACTAAGAGTTTCGGAGTTATACTTGGACATGATGAGGTGGAGAAGGACGTGAATCATGTAACCAACATTTTGGGCTTAATGGGGTTGGCGCGACGATGGAGGATGATTGTTGACCATGTTCGAATCATACTATCCATATCATGTTAGCCTGAAATAGGGAAAAAAGAATGAGCGTCAACCACTGACCATATTCGCAATGCGAGACTTGTATCAATTTTTTGTCTGAGACCCTTGAGGACATTGGCCCATAATGGTAGGAGAGACCTTAGGCCTAGCATCCATGCCACATGGGGGTCCCTTCGGGTGTGAATGGTGATGGAAGACCTAATTAAGGGGAACACGAAGCCTGAGAAATGGGTGCAAGAATGCCCGAGTAGAGCCTGACATTCTAGGTACTAAACCAGAGTACCCTTAGGCACATTGGTGAATAGCCGAAGAGGGTCGAAGAGGGTGCTCAACTTGAGAGTAACCGATTTTAAGGGATGAGTATAGAATATAGGGATAGAGAACTCCCAGGAGGGAGAGGAAAATGGCGTGGTCATTAAAAACCTGTCGTGGATGAAGAAATAATCCCATGACACACCATATACTCCCCTCCTTAGGAAAGGGTAGGCCATCGGGCCAAGGTAAAAGGGAGATTTCTGAGAGATGGGGCTGGACCTGAATTCTAGACATTCGGGCAGTCCTACGTATCCCATGAGGATGGGAATAAATCCAAATGAAGTTCTTGATGGCGCATAGGGGCAAGATACCCTAACAGGGGGGTGTACAACACGACGAGTAACCCAACATGAATGAAGACAGAATCCCATACCACACCGTACAACCCTAAATAGGAACTTGGGCTGGGGGCCCGAAAAGGCCAAGGGGCCTGAGGTCAGAACTTCGTTGGAAAGGCCCAACTAGTTTGCAGTTTAACATCTTGCAGTGAGGACGAAGAGAGGATAAGGTATCTCATCCAGTTATGTGTACATCACAACGAGTAACCCGACATGAATGAGGACATAATCCCACACCACACCATACACTCCGGGAAAGAACTTGGGATAGGGCCCGAGAAGGACAAGCGGCCTGAGGCTGGGCCTTAGATGGAAGGCCATACGTCCTCTTGTATGGTTACCACCTCATCACAGCTCCTAAGCCCACGTGAGCAGTGCTCGATGTGGGAAACAAGGAGCCGGTCTCGACTCTCTCTGTCATATGGGGGACTAAAACCTGGCTTTTCCTGAAGGGAGTTCGTCTCTTAGAGATACAACAGGGTAGAACGAACCACTACACTCAATGTTTGGGACATCTTGGGGTAGTTACAATGTCGCAGGATAGCTATTGACCACGTTCGATACACAACATCCCAATAGTGACCTGAAATGGGAACAAAAAATGAGCATCGACTGCTGACCATATTAGCAATGCGGGACTTGTATCGGATTGTTGCTCAACATCCGCTAGAGTGTTGGCCCGAAGTGGTAATAGATCCTTTAGGCCTAGCATCCATACCATTTGGGGGCCCTTCTGGATGGGGAAGATGATGGAGTCCCAATCAAAGGAGTGGGTGAAGAATAGTTCTACCCATCTATGAAAGAGGAGAATGTCTCCAGGGAGCGGGATGTATGGCCGGATCGAGATTAGCTTAACATGAATTGGGGAAAAAGTCTGCACCCCACCATATGTCTTGACCCGAGGGGAAGATTCTGGTGTTTGGGCTGGGCCAACAGACAAAATGTCCGGGCATTCCTACGTATCCCATGAGGATGGGAATCAAGCCGTACGTAGTTCTTGAAGGCCGTGCAATTTAACGTCATGCGGTGAGGATGTGGGCGGATAGAAGAATGGGAGTGGGCACATGGTGCGACCATTATAATCCTGGTATGAGTGGGTCTAAGGAAGCCTACACCATATCATGCAAGGATCCTTAGAGAGAACTATACCCAGGGGGGATAGTCAAAGAGAAGAGTTCGGGGGCTAGGCTCAAGACGAGGTGTCTGAGCGTTCCTACGTATCCCATGGGGATGGGAATCAACCCATACGTAGTTCTCAAAATGTAGTTTAACGTCATGCATGACGATGCATAGTTTAAATTCATGTAGAACCATACAATTTAAGGTCATGCGGAACTAGAGTGTAGTTTAGGGTCATGCGGGACCATCCAGTTTAAGGTCGTGTAGGACCTGTAGGCTTAGGCAAATTATTTCTTAAGGAACTTGGCATTGGTGGGTGGAGTTATACGCTCACCATCCATGGTCACCAGGGAGTATGATCCATTGGGGTAAACCCTATGAATTATGTAAGGTCCTTCCCATTTGGGCTCCAACATTGGTGGTTTCCTGTTAGGGATCATTGGCACCCTGAGGGCCAATACCAAGTCACCTTTCAGAAAATATTAGAGGAGAACCTTTTTGTTGAAGGCCCTAGCTATCTTATTCTGATGCCTTTTTATATTGTGTAGGTAACGGAGCCTATTCTCGTCAAGTGCTTCTAATTCAGCCAGACGAATTTCAGCTGCCTTATCTTGTGCCTGCTGGCCATAGAACGCTATGCGTAACGAGGGAAGCTGGACCTTTGTGGGTAGGATGACCTCAGCTCCGTACACCAGGGAATAGGGGGTCACCTGGGTGGAATTGCGAGTCATCGTCCAATAGGCCCACAGGGAATTGGGGAGATTTTCCAGACAACTCTTCTTGTTCTGACCAACCATTTTCTGCAAAATGTTAGAGAGGGTTTTGTTGAAAACCTCAATCTGTCCATTCACCTGCGCGTGAGAGCAGGAGGTATGGTTCGAACGGATGTTGTACTTAGCATACAATTTCTTCAGCTCAGCTACTCAGAAGTTGGTGCCGTTATCGGTGAGGACAACATGAGGGACTCTAAACCAGTGGATGATGTTGGAGATCATGATTTCAACGATAGAATGGGCCTTGACCTCCTTGAGCGGAACTACTTCTTCCCACTTAGAAAAGAAATCTGTGGTGGTCAGGATGAACTAGCACCGACGAACTGTCACCAGTGGATATGGTACCAGGACATCGAGTCCCCATACTATGAATGGACAAGATTACTTGGTGAAGTGGAGAGTTTCTGGTGGCCGATGCATGAAGTTAGCATGAATTTGGTATGCGTGAAATCTCTTGGAAAACTCGATAAAATTATGGATCATGGAGGGCCAGAAGTACCCCAGTCTCTAGAACTGATGGGACACCTTCGACCCAACCGGGTGGACCCCACAGGAACTAGCGTGAACCTCCTGCATGACCTGAGAAATATCTACTCCTTAGATGCAATAGAGGCGAACACCATCAAACCCACACTTTTAGAGGATCTGGTCAAGACTGGGACCACTCTGGAGGGTAAACTGCCGCACGCGACATTAGATTCGCTCGCGTTCGGCCCGATCAGCTAGGAGGCAACCATTTTGGAGATACTCGAAAAAAGGAGCTCTCCAGTCGGGAGTCACTTCGACCACTACACCTGAAGAATCTGGGGGTCCTAACGTGGATGATCCGGTGGTAAGATGGCTTACTCGTAGGCCGTCTTCATCATATGAGGTGACAGGCGCAATGAATATCTGGTGTGCCACGTGTATAATTAGATCCTCCTGCTCGGGTTCTGCAAGTGATGCAGCCAGGCCAGCCAGGGTATCGGCTCGACCGTTCTAAGATCGAGGGACATGAGTAACTTTCGGCCAAGATGAAAACCGAGCCATTAGTTGGAGGGTGCACTCCAACAATGGTACGAGCTCTGGCTTTCTGACGACATAGACACCATTGACTTGCTTGATGACTAGTTCGGAATCTTCTTTTACATGAAAATGGGTTACATCAATCTCGAGGGCCAGCTCGAGGCCAGTGATGAGAGCCTGATACTCTGCCTCGTTGTTGGTGCAGCCTTCTAACAATATGAATGAATATGGAAGAATGGCTTGCGCTAGGGTAATAAATACAATACCCAGGCCTACTCTGTTGAGTTTGGGATCGTTGAGCCTCCTACCGGTGGGGCTCCGGAAGGCACCATCAAAGTGCATTTGCAAACATGGGATGACCTGATCTACCGAGAGGATCGCCTCGTCGGGAAAATCCAGGTCCATGGACTGGTCTGCAGGGGTTGGATGGGCTGCTAGAAAATCTTCCAGTGCTTGTCCCTTGATAGATTTCTCAAGAAAAAACCTGATGTCGAACTGCTGGGGGATTACCGCCCACCGTGATAGACTACCGATCAACATGGGGCGGTTTAGAATGTACTTCAGTGGGTCTACCCAAGACACCAGCTGTACCTTGTGGTGCTGTAGGCTGTGTAACAATTTCTGTACTGCAAATACCAGTGCAAGGCAACTCTTCTCGATGGGGGAGTATCTAGTCTCCGCATCGATGAGCATGCGACTGAGGTAGTAGAGGCTGTTTTTCATCCCCTCACTTCTCTTCTAGGCGGGAAAGGTGCCGAGAGATCGTTCTAGGGAAAGTACGTAAAAGATCAGTGGTTTTATGGAGATGAGTGGAATCAAGACCGTAGGATGGAGTAGATACTGCTTAATTCCCTCGAACGTGGTCTGGAACTCTTCATCCCATTCGTAGGAAGAGCCTTTCTTCATGAGCTGGGAAAAGGGCTTACACTTGCCGACCAGCTTCGCAATGAATCGACGTGTGTAGGCTAAGTGGCCTTGAAAACCTATAATCTCCTGAATATTGCTCAGGGGAGGCATCTGGTTGATGGCCTTGATCTTCTCTGGGTCGATCTTGATGGCTCGATACCCGAAAACAAATCCAAGAAACTTCCCATAGGTGACCCTGAAGGAACATTTTAGTGGTTTCATCTTCAGGTGGTGGGAACGGAAGAAGACAAACACTTTCTCAAGGTCCTGGAGATGGACTTGGCACAAGTGAGATTTGACCACCAGATCGTCTACATAACATTCCACCAATGTCCCAAGGATTGTTTTGAATATGCGGTGCATTTCCTGCTGATAGGTGGAACCTGCATTCTTCAGGACGAATGTCATAACCTAGTACAGAAAGTACCTTGGGGTGCCTTGAAAGATGTAGAATCCTCATCCTCAAGGGCCATTCGGATCTGGTTATATCTGGAGTAACCATCCATGAAGGAGAGGGCTTGGAACCCAGCTGTAGCGTCGATCAACAATTCTGTCACTAGAAGGGGAAAATCATCCTTCTGATTGTGATGGTTGAGATCCCAGAATTCAATGAAGACTCTCATATGTCCATTCTTCTTCTTGACTAGCATAATGTTGGCTAGCCACTTGGGGTACTGGACCTCCTTGATGAAGTTGACTCTAATGAGTTTGTCAACTTTGACCTTGACCATGGCACCATGAGAGGGGTGCATCTTCCTAGGAGGCTTCTTTAACCCGTGATTATTTATCAGGTGACCAAGGGGGTGGATGACTACATGAGGATCTAGTCTTGGAATCTCATCGTAGCACCAGGTGAATACATCACGGTGCTGTCTCAGGAAATCTATGTACCACTGCTGATCCTTGAGGGACATGGCGACACTGATCAATGTGGGTCTCAGATCTGCCTCACTACCAAGGTTCACCTGTACCAGTTCATCAATCATGGCGGAGACACCTTCTTTAAAGGTGGGGGGAGAATCCTCTAGATTCTCTTCTTCACCTGCGGAGGAGGTATTCTCAGTGGGAGAAGCTTCTTCCGGTTCAGCAAATTATGACAGGAGGCTGGTACCAGCCTAGACAGTAGTGGATAGAATATCATGGGATTCACGTGCTGCTGAGACCATATGGTAGAAGGCAGTCAATCCAATCCCATCTATTCTTTGGCCCAAGGGGCCATGCTTGATGATATCAAAGCAATAGTGGCGCGTCAGCTTGATCCGGTTAATTCCATCCCAGCGAAACAGACACGTATGACGTACTGCAGTCGCCATGGGGTGGACATCCCGATACCGTATGGGGGTAGGAGGTTCCAGGATCACCTGAGCCTAGTTTGTGTAGGAGTATGAGGTGATTTTCCACCGTTGCTTGGACTTGGGAATATGATTTCCCCTTGTACCATAGACAACCAAACATTGCCCTATGTCAGGAGTCTTGGCCTCCAATCGATGGATCAGGAAGACGTAGGCATCATCCAGACCTGCCTAAGGGTCAGTTGCGACCGTGACGGACTCAAACTCACTTGCCTGAATTTTCTTATCCTTGATCTTGTAATAGTCAGCGTCCAGGTAGCGGGATTCACAAGAGGAAAAAGGAGATGCATCACCTTGGAGTTTTCCTACTCTACCATTAAGGGAGTACTTGAGGCACTTGTGATACGATTAGGGGACTACTGCGTGTAGGTGGAGCCATGGTCTTCCCATCAATGCATTGTACGCGGTGTCCTAGGAGACAACCATGAACTCGGTGCTGGAAACTAGACCGCCTAAATGGGTCTTCAAATGGATCTTGCCGATCGAGGTCTACTCTATCCTTTTGTATCCCTAGATTCTTAAATCGGAGGGAGTCAGGTCATCTTTGGACAACCCTAGCTTCCACAACATCTGTGTCGGTATAAGGTTGATCCCGGAGTCGGTGTCAACAAGACAACAACGAACCTCCACACTGTTAAATTGGTCGGTGATGTACAGCGGGCAGATGTTCCCCTGTATGGGGGAGACTTCATCCTCTCTAGAGAATGAAATTATGTCTTGGAATTCAGCATTCTCGACCGCTTCAGCATGAAAGTCTTCTGCAGCTGCTACCTCCGTCTCAAACTAGAGGGGGATTATTAAAACCTCAGCGAGGGCCTTGTGCATATATGATGACAGGAGAAGGGATTCAAGGATGGAGAGCCTCGCTGGGATGTTGAAGAGGTGCTTGAGAACATCATATTTCCATGCCAGGGGTGAACTTCTGCTTACAGGAGGCCGCTCTGCAATTGAACGCATGGCGGGCCCTACCGGCTGGACCAGCGGGTGACTGGTGCTGGGTATGCCCTGTTGCTCGCTAGTCGAAGACCAAAGAGTAGCTACCAGATGGGGACCAGATGACTGAGATCGTCCTGTAGCCAGGCAAAGCTGGTCGCGGCATGGTCGAAGTGGTTCTGCCTGATCTAGTAGCACAAACGGTGGTGGAGGCGGTCCTGGAGACACTAGATAAAAAGGATGCATGTGCTGAGTTCTATGTTAGGCCTGCTGTCTGGTCTCAGTGGCATGCACAGTCTGGCTGGAGGTGCCAACTGATGTGCCCCGATGACCCATATGGCTACGGCTCCGCCGCCGTTGGCATCGGCTGGGGACATTGGGGAGGTTCTCCTGGAACTCCCCATCATCAGGAGTCATATAGGGGTTTACCAACTCCACAGTATTAACCGAAGCATACCCTTGACTGTCAATTTAAGAGTCATCCACTAATGGGAAGATTCTGGTAGGAATCCCCATCTCCGGGGGCATAAAGTCGCCGAGAGTTCTAGACGATGATGGCATTCGCGGGGCACGTTGTTTCTTCTTGCGCCTCTGATGCTTGCTCCCCTGGGAAGAGGCCGACTGAGATGATGATGCCGAAGTGGTGGACATAGCTTATGAAGGCTCCGACTCATTCATGCTTTCCCGGATGATACCATGGGCACGTGAAACAATTTTTCGATCTATCCAGTCATCATACTTCTGGGACCCGTGGTTGGAAACCTGGTGCCACTCGCCTTCGCTATCGCTACTACTGTTTGATCATACAAAGACACCCGCCACTTGTGCCAGGGTCGGTCCCAACTTGAATATATTGTTATCAACCTGGTCTTGAATTCAGTTTTGAACACATAACACTGCTTGAGGGTGTGCCCCAGAATCTGATGATATGGGCAGTAGTTGGGGCGATCAGTGAAATTCGCCTCTTCCGGCCTTCTGCACTCAGGAAAGCGTACAATCCCCTACTCTATGGAAATTCTAAAATAGACAAGAACCTGATTCTCTCTGAACGAGTAGGTCATATTTCTTCTGTCTAGAAAGGGGGCCCTTGGGGCCTTGCCCTAACGAGGAGCCAGAGGGGCCTGTTGAGGAGACGAAGCCTGGTTGTCCCTCCTGGGTAGTGGTGGCGCATTACACAGAGGCACTTGCCAATTATGAGGACGCTGCTGAGCCGGAGGCTGCGGCTGAGGTGGAGGGATTCTACGAGGCTACGGGGCTGGTGCTACTAGTAGTAAATCTAGATTTTTGGGGGATTCTATTTGGGAAACCACAGTGGGATCGGCTCTGGAAGCTCTCCTCACTAGAATTACAGGGGGCAATAGACATGCCTGGATGGTCTGTTGCAGGGTTTCCTCCAGGCACTGGGATTTATCGGAGAAGTCTCGGAACCCTCCATGGTAGTTCTGGGTGATTAGGGAGGGAACCCATTCCTTCTTGATTTTCCCTATGCACATCTTCAGTAGTTTATCCTGAGTCAGTGGCATGTCAAGGGAGTATGTGAGCCCCTTCCACTAGGCGATAAAGTCCGCAACTTGCTCATCAGGCCATTTCTTGCACTTGAAGAGGTTTTTGATGCTCTTTTTCTAGGTGGTAGAACTGAACCGGTAGAGGAATTTTCTGTGAAGGTCCTCCTAGCTGGTTACGGATCTGATGGGGTGCTGGCTGTACCAGACGAATGTCGGCCCCTCCAATGTCTGAACAAAACAATGGAGCTTGGCGACCTCCTATTGCACTGGAGTCCCTAACATGAGCCCACACCTAGAGTTGAAGTGGGCCAGGTGTTGTGGTGGGTCTGCCGTCCCATTAAAGGGGGATAAGGTGGGATTCTCGAAACCCATAGGCACCGACATATCATCCACTCATGCCGGGTATGGCTTGCAATCTGGTGGGATTTCCACCTGTCGTGTTTCCAATGCCTCAAGGCGGGCTATGAGTGCTGCCATAGGATCATCTGGGAATGGGTCCTTGTCTTGACGGGGATCCCTAACCATGAGAACATTGTCGGGTTCTTCAACATGGTAGATAGGCTCCGCGGCTCGTGGAGCGGCCGGTGGAGCTACCCTTGGGGATATCGGGGGAGCCCGAGCAGGGTTCCTTGGATTACCACACCGTTCAGGAGGTTTTGGTGAGACATATCGTTCCCTCTTACCATGAGCTTCGGCTTCAGAACTGTCTATAGGGGCGGCATGATCAGGGTTTCCTAGGGGCAGCTTGTCGAGGGGAAACTGCTCCTGCCCATGCTGCCCTGACCTAGGATTTCCGTAGTCAGGTCGTCGCTCTGCAGCGCGTTCAGCCAGGAGTTCATCGAACAACCTCTTCTACTCAGCATGTTTCTAGTGCAACATGGCCTTCTCGGGGTCCTCCTCCATCTTCTGCACTGAAGCGGACAGGTCAGAATGCTTGACAGCTCCGACATGCTCTTTGCCCTTACTAGAATTCCTGCTGAGTACCAACGCCTTGGTGGGCGCAGGGAGACCTTGGAGGTTCCTCTGCAGACGAGTAATCCTCCCCGATGCATCCAATAGTGGTGGCACACCCTCAGGGGGTAAGTATCCATCGTGAAGCTCTAGCTCGTCCTCCTCGTCCACTATGTCGGCCATGTTGAACGTGATCCTTCTTGGGGGCATGTCCTCAATATCACATAGCGAGTCGGGCTGCCGCCGAATAGGACTGAAGAGGAGGGAAAAATACTGTCCCCAGCCATGGAATTGCGTGTGGAGGGATTCCTCGTTGATGATCCTGTGGAGTACCTTAAAACTATGAACACATTGCTCTTGGAGGGCCTTTCGACGGCCTGGTGACTCGGGGCGCTGGGCCACAGGGAGCAAAGCTAGATAAACGAGACAACATTGTTCGCCGATGTCTTCATGGTGAACTTGGCTCCTGGGATAAGACACATGCTGGTCATGAAGACGGAAGTGAGTCGCCCAGAGGGTTTGGTAGAAACATTCAAACTCCTCTGGGGAGAGGGATTCCGGTATGCAGAAATTCTGCGCTGCCACAGGCCAGAACTTCTCAGGGAATTAGTTCACCGCGAGGATGGTCCAGAAGCTCCTTGGCTCAGATTCAGGGTCTAACCCTTGATTTCCCCACTTGTTATCTGAGGGGGTTGAGGAACCGGCAGAAGTACTGAGGTAGACCGTGGGGACGACAGGCTGGCCGGTAGAGAGTACGGAGAACGAGCTGACTGACTGCCGATTCTCAAGCTGTCCTCCGAAGAATGTAACGATCTGGCCACTACGTCGTGATAAGAGGGGATAACGGCCTTTGTTCCTGGCTCAGAGGCTAGGGCTTCTGGTGATAGGCTGAAATGCTGCTCTCCTGCCATTGGTTCCTAGAATAGCTCTATGTGATCTCTTGTGGAGGTAAAGAGCGCTTTCGGTGATGGTGGTGGTGATTGCTTGACCGCAACCTGCGGGGTCGCCAGATTTTAATCCTCCTAGATATACCTATCGAGGGAGGTGGGAATCCTATGGACCTCACATTTCGGGAGCACAAGGTTGATGTGCCTCATCCCTACCCCGACCCTTGACTTAGATGAGCGAGGGTAGGGTTCCGGAGCTGAGTCATACTCTACTTCAGAGTCTGAGAAGTGGACCGGCTTGATCTCTATCCGAACCTTCTCAGAATTATTCTTATGATGGAGATGAACCACCTTCCTTCCCCTGGGTGGATCCTCTAGACAAGGCTGATTCCTGACACGGGGTCCTTTGGCTGCACTGGTGCTGGGGCAGATAGGGTTTCCACTCGAGAAAGCCGGGTGTGGGGAGCACCAGGACAAATGTCAAAGGGTACATGGGGAGGACCTCCATGGATAGCACTGGAGTGGGAAAAACCTCCGCTAGGACTAGAATGAGCATGGGGAGGACCTCCATGCTTGGTGCGGGTGGAGCGAGGCTAGCCTTCACCCCTCTGGTTTCCGGGTTGAGTAAGACCTTCACTGGCTGTTGAGAGGACGCAGGGAGGATCCCCACATTGGGGAGAGGCCGGATGGGCAACGTCCCTACACCGACGGTCAATAGCAGGAGGAACGACTCCATATCCAGTGTAATGGGCATGAGAGAGGCTTCCGTGCTGAGTATCACTGTCACGGGGTAGACCTTCATTCAGATTGGGGGTGGAATAGGTAGAACCTCCAGGCTGAGCCTCGAAGCGAGGAAGGCCCACTCTATCTGTAGTGGTGGTATGGAGAGGACCTCCGTACGGGGTGGCATTGTGGTGGGTGGTTCACGACGACCACTGTTTGTGCCTGCGACCACGAGAGTCGACCCAGCCTGCCCATGGGGTAGTTGGGGCCTCGATCCTGGTCGGTCATAGAGGTTCCCCTACACAGTGTATATAGGGACCCGATGATATGCATCGACGGTGGCTCGGGCCATAGTAACCATCGACGCCCCTTGGCAGGCGTCCCCCTCAGCTTGTGCCCGATGCTGGCGTCGGGTCGGACGAACCGGGGCTGGTGGTGCAGGTGCATAGCTTATCTGATCCTCCTCTAGCAAGATCGGGTGGCAGCGCTGACGCGGCCGGGCAAGAGCCCTCACTGGGAGCCCCTGGATTGATACTCTGATTGGGCTGGGCCGGACATCACCTACCTCTCCAGCATAAGGCAGGGAGTCGTCCAAGCACTCCGGGGACATGCTCCCAAAGCGGTTTTATGTCGGGGTGGGGAGCAATGGCTCCCTGCGCGGCCCTCGAGGGTGACATTGACGACGAGGCGTGGACGCCTCCAGATCTAGGTGGTCCATATCCCGGGTTGGGATTATGCCCTCTTCCTCGTAACGACGCATGAGGTTGTTAATTACCCTTCATTGGATAATTTATGATGGGGATATGGGGTGTGGGCACCCCACGATCGTAGACACAGAGGCCGTTGCGGAAGCAGTGAAGCCACGCAGAGCAGCTATTCTAGCATTGCCCCTGCCCTAGCATAGACAGGCAGACGGTGATTGCGTTCCTGAGGTAGAAAACTGATTCTTGAAAAGCAGGGAGATGAACTTGTCAGTGTTGAATGAAAAAGGAATCAACGACCAATGCCCCAACGCCATCCCGTCTTCCATAATCGGTAAGAGGGATCCACACTGACAACGTCGCAGAACGAGATTTCCAACATTATAATGCCCCAACTTCAGGTGAGTTTCATGCCAGACCCGATATTTGCTTGGCGGGACCCGATGCCAGATATCTGGATCTGATGACACGTCAATCCATTTATGCCCCGAGCACTACTAATCTCCATACTGTGGAGAATAATTTCATGTTGGGTTCACCATTTCTGTTTCCAATGATTTCGCTGGGGCGCACGTGTCTGTCTTATTCGGGGATGAGAGGCATGGTTTTTGTTTCCCCACATTCTCGCTTTCCAAAGGCAGGCGACATCTGCTCCTTATTCAGGGACGTCTGCTCCTTGATCGAAAAAGGATGATGGGATGTCGGTTCTTCCTTCTGTGGATTCCTCCTCGGAACTCGTCACCTAGTCCGGGTCTCCCTCATAGACTTAAGACGTTGTTCATGAAACTCTTTATGGCACCATATCTTCTTGGACACCAGTTAATTAAGCTGGTTCTATAAGGACATTCCAAGGGGTCCAGTCAGGGCAGCAACCTTCAGTTAGGGGAGTAGTCAGGCTGGGCATCACTGGCATGTCTAGACACTGGGGATTGGTGTGTCTGTCTTCTGCCCTTATTATAGGGATTCTCGAGGGTGCGGGAGCCCGAGACATCCCACATCGAACGTAGGGAATCAAATTCCATGGGCATGTATCTGAGGTTTTCCTCATCCTCCCATGTTTAACACAAGGTATTCCATAAGTTTAACATCCTGTGGAGACGATTATGCCAAATGCATGTATTCTGAAGTTTTCCTTAGGCATCTCATGTTTAACACGAGGTAGGCTACGAGTTTAACATCTTGCAGATACAGATTGGGCTGATCAGAACACTGACTAGAGTGGATCAGATGGAGGAACCCCCTAGAGGGAACATAGATATTGGGGCCAACATGTGGGAGGTTTCCCAAATGCTGTTAAATAGAATGGGGAATAGGGTGGCGTGATCCCACCGGGATGTGGTGGCCCGAGTGAGGATCAGGATGGATGATGGAAGGTTTCGTGAAGGGGATGGTGAATGGGATGGGACTGCCATGAGGAAGATGATGGTTTTGGGCTTGATCCTTGGAGAGGCTTCCTACGTATCCCTGTGGCAGGGAATTAAAGTCCATGTAGTTCATTGGACGACGACTTACCACCAATTGAGGTTCAACGACTTACCAATGGATAGTGTCACAATGTCTTACTGCTGGATGGGGTCCAATGGCTTACCACTGGATGGGGTCCATAGTTTAACATCATGCAGGATGGTGTCAGACCGACGTGAAGGGGGTCAGAACAGCTGGGTTTCAGTAAATCAACGTAAAGGAGGACCTGGGGTCCAATTGGTGGTGGGATAGAACCTTAGGGAGGCTTCCTACGTACCTTGCCTTGGTAAGGATCAAAAACCTCATACTTCAGATGGGGAGTTTTGGGTCTTAAGCTATAAGGTGGCCTAGGGTGTCGGTGACCTGACGTAAAGGAGGACCTAGGGTCCAATGGGTGGTGGGCTTGAACCTCAGGGAGGCTTCCTACGTTCCTTGCCTTGGCAAGGATCAAAGACCTCGCAGTTCATGGTATGGGTGTGGGGATTACACTCAGGCTGCCCATTATGATGGTGGATTCGTGCACCGATGCGAAGATAGTCAGGACTGATGGATGGTGGTGGGCTTGAACCTCAGGGAGGCTTCCTACGTACCCTGCCTTAGCAAGGATCAAATACCTCATAGTTCACGATTTTGGGGCATGGGGCTTACACTCTAGGTTTCCCGTGATGTTGGTGAACCGACATGAAGATGGTTAGAATGACCGATGGGTGATGGACTTGAACCTCCGGGAGGCTTCCTACATACCCTACATTGGCAGGGATCAAAGTCCTCATAGTTCAGGTGAAAAATGGGCTATTGAACCGACGTGAAGGGGTGTCGAGACAACTGGGTGTTGGGCTTGAACCTCAAGGAGGCTTCCTACGTACCTTGCCTTGGAAAAGATCAAAGTCCTCATATTTTGGATGGTGCATGTGGGGTTTACACTCTAGGCTGCCCATGATGTTGATATCAGGGTCGGTGCTTACTCTAAACCAACTTGAGTCATGCTCAGTGTGAGAAAAAAGAGGCAGTAGAGACCTGGAAATCATGTCGTGAAAGGTGCGTCTGTGGGAAGTGGAGTGGGGCTTACACGTGATCGCAACCCGAAGAGTAAAAATGGGCTTATGCGTGGTTAGAAGCCCCAAGAGGTTGGGAATTACTTCAGGAGGGAGGCCTGATGGCGACAAAGTGCAGCGAGAGAGGGATTTGGGACCGAATAAAGGAGAAGCACCGTTTCCCATCACACCCTTGCTGGCCCTGGGGACCGAAGAAGAATGTAGGATCATGGATGCTGCCTCCTACAAGAAATCAAGGGGCTTACACCGAGATGGTTTCCCTTTCCCCATGGAGAAACGCCACTCCGATAAGGAGGATATCATCCCCTGTGGAGAACAGTGGGCATGGAGAATGTCCAAGGTGGGGGTACCCTGCGTGCGAGGCATGGGGCGAGGTCACAGTTTAACATCATGTGCTGAGGAATAAGGTGCTTGGCAGTTTAACGTCCTGCAGCTTGGACAAGGTGGGTTTTCTCCGCACCCCTAGGACTTACATAATCGGTACCCTCTACTCCTTGGTGTAGGGAGGGGACAAGAAAAGCCGTGGCGAGGGGGTGTCATGGAGCGAACCATCGAGGGACCCATGTTAGCATGGCTATGCAAAGAAGAAATAGCCATTAGCGTGCCTATGTGAAGAAGCATGTGGCGAAACAACGCAACGAGAGATATCTTGTAGGGGAATTTGAAGTTACTTCGTGCGAACCTAGGAGGTTGCACAGAAAATGAGTATATGGTGAAGGCGTCGTGGGAACAGAAGGCGCCCGAAGATGATGCCCAGTAGAGGGACATCACGGTTGCACAAGGCAAGAGTCTTGCACGCAAAAGGGACCATTGCGCAAAAAGGGGCCGAGCCGGCGCGCGAATGGGATTGCGCATGTGAAAAAGTCCGGGCCGTCGCACAATCAAGCGCTGGGCCCGAAAAAGGATGGGTGCGGAGCGCTAATGGTCAGTGGGCACATAAAAATATGGGCTGATGCACAAAAGGTATTGTGCACTTAATAATTGATTGCACGCAGATGGAAGGAATTGCGCGCAGGGGTAGGGGGTAAATGAGACTTCGAAGAAGATCAAGCCCAAGGGGTCTTGCATGAAGGAGGACCCCCCGGGTGACCTGGCACGTAAAATTAGTACCTGAAAGACATATTTTTCGTGCTCGAGAGGAGAATTATGCACAGGGGAGATGGTTTAGATTCTTTGGGGAGAAGTCGAAGGGGGTGGCCTTCTATTTATAGGCGCTCAGGATCACGGGTCCACACGAAAAACCAGACGATGCGAAAGATGGCGTGCCGGGGCATCGACAGTGTGTAAACCAACCATGCCAGGTGGTGGTGCGAAAAAAGTTCCGCGCCCGTGCAGAAAATTCTCACGAAACCCATATTTTTTCGCATAGGGTACATTTTTTTTTCACGCAACTTCTTATTTTTTTCGAGCCACCTCTCCGAGCCCTTCGGAACGGATCACCGGTTCCAAATATGGATTCTCTTTGTTTCATTCCAACCTGCTTTAGCTCTTGAGCGTATTTCGGCATCTATAGTCCCACTTCGAAGACCACCCTAGATACTCACTTTACATGGACTTTCATGTGATGCTATGATAATAGTGGGTTCTATCATATGGAGTCCGCCCAACATCATCCAATGACCGATGAGTGTATTTCAAAAGAAACCCTACAACATAGGTTTCCTGAATGAATCCCCCCTTGTTGAGTTGTTGGCTTGAGGAATATTTCTATTCTCAATTATCTAGGCTGCAGGTTGATTTTTTGTGCATGATGATGGAATTGAAACATCGAATGGCATCCTGAATCCATAGAAAGAAAGTCTTTCAAAGATTAGATATTAATTTTGGCCTATACTCAGATGTATATTTAGGTATTGGTGTAATGACTCAATAGTGATTTTAGTACTACCTTTGATAGATTCAACCATGTATTTCCTCCTCTCATTGGTAGTGAAAAGAGCACCACCAGCAGTTGAAATAACCTATGAAGGTTCCATGCTATTCTCTACAGCAAAATAAGGAAGTAAAAATGGGGGTGGGGTGTATTTAGTATTTATGAAAAATGACAATGTATAAAGTACTATGAACTATTAGTCTATAAAGATATTGGCTCGCAAACCCTCATTTCGTGAAACGCTGGCCCGTGGAGCACTAGTTCATAAAGTGTTGGCCCACAAAGCATTTTCAAGTGAATCATTTTCCTATGAGGCATTCAATCCATGGGATGATCAATCCAAAAAGTAAATGGATACTTTCTATATGGAAATCAAAATTACCATTAGTGGTTGATGTAGTTTAGTTTTTAGAAAAGCCGTCTGCAAAGGAGAAATGCTACATGGGAGCAGTGGGTGATCAAGAGTTTACGAAAGGATCAAGTTCACAGATAAATCAGTAAAGGAAAAACGATCTCGGCCCCCTATTTATAGGAATGGTCCCCTCTTTTAGGTCCACTTTTTTACCATAAACCAGTTCAAAATGGGACCAATTTCTACATTGGAATGACCTCCTCTTCATCTCGATTAGAACCCATTCTGATTAGGGGCATTTTTTGGGTCCTGAAAATTCAACATACACATAGAAGATAATTACTTGAACTTGAAAAAAGTTAGAAATAATCCTAGAAGAATAATTTGGATAAAAATGTTCAAAAGGGACAAAATAATGAAGGAAGACTTGTGTTCGCATAGTAAAAATCACTCTACGGACTGCCTCTTTGCATGACATTTTACTGCTTCCCAAAGCACCCCGCAAATAAAATCATTCACAGAATGAAGTGGTACCCCCATCTCTTGCAATTAAAACCAAGTCACTTGTGGGGTTGGATAATTATTTCCACCCCGGTGAATGAATGTCCCCCTCGAACCAAATTATTTGTGGGATATGACGGTACCACCGATTCATGATAATGAAACCAAGTCTTTTTTAGGGATGAACAGTTTTTTCCATCCCTGTGAATGACCTCCCCACCACAAATGAAATAGTTTGTGGGCTGGGGCGTCCTCTTTGGTATCCCACAAAAGAAGACTTGCTGTCCACCGTGGACACCCAACCACACTAGTTTCCAGACCCTCCATTTTTATATAAAAGAACACTAAGTGGAACCAAAAAAAGGGGATAAAGAGATGATCTCTGAGAAGGAGATTCAAAAATCAGAGCCTCAGAGATGAATTGGGAGAGAGCCATCAATTACTAGTTGGTAAACCCACCGCATAACATTAAAGAGGAAATAAAAATCATCCATCCATCTACATACTTAAAACCACTTTGTGGACACCATTCCATGGGGTATAAAAAGATGGACCCTCTACGGACCAACACCCCACATAGAAAAAGGATATATAGGTGGAACCCTTCCCCATGTAGAAAAATTATACACAGGAAGAACCTGACCATGCATAGAAAAATGTTACATAGGAAAAACCTAGCCCCTCGTATTAACCTGATACGCTGGAAGAACCGATGTACGCATATCACCATGCTACACGGATGGTACCCTCACCCACATAGAAACATGATATGTGGAATGGGTTACACTAAAATGAACGTCCTATGAGGTTTAATCCCCAACCATATCCAACCACGTGGGCCTAGTATAAGGTATAATACCCAAATCCATTCATATACCTTTAAAGAGACATATTCCCAATAGAGTGGCACTCTATAGACATCCCCACTGGTGTAAGACCCAACTTGCCAAACTATATGGGCTTTGATTCCCTACCAAATGGGATACATAGGAAGCCTCCCTAAGGTCCAAAACCAACATCCAAATTCACTCTAATGTTCTTCAAGTCACATTCCCAGTAGGGATATATCCACCTGGGAAACTATATCCCTTCTAAGAAACCTCAACGTAAGTCCCACACCATGCTTGACCGGGGAACTTTTACTTGGAAGTCCTTGCCGTATGATGTTAAACTACATGGTTCGGTCGTCATAACACGAATTTAAAAGGTGATGTGACCTTCTAAGTGGCACTGAACTACGTGGGTTCTGATTCCTTTCATAAAGATACATAGGAATCCCATTATATGGGTTCGATCCTGACATTAAAATAACATATGTATTCATGGATGACAATAAATTCCAAAGTTATCCACATGGATTAAAACTGACATCATCATAATGAACGACCAAAGAATCTCTAATCCATCCATAAAAGGGAACCATTGATTGAAGAACATAGATACATACATATATCCTTATCAATGGAAAACCTCAATTACATACATATGATTTTGGACCCACGCATGTTTATAATTGATCATTATCTCAATGTTTTCCATATTATACATACATGGGAATGAAAAAAGGATCCACGAACATATCATAAACCTATAATAGAGTCCTAGAATAGACAATAATTCACCCCAAAAGTGTGTGATGATCTTGACTTCCCATCCTCTTGACCAATGTGAGTTCTTAAGTGTTGTTGGCCAAGTTCCCCAAAGAAAGACTGCCTTTGGAAACTTGGTCCATGAGCCATCATGGATTGATATCCATTGGGTGTTTTCAGATCCACAAAAGAAACCCATTAGAGACTGTTTAGAATTATTAAACCCGATGTGAATTATTGTACAAAACTCAACCCCTGCAATCAATCATTAGACTTCTGAATTTCATCGGAAACACGATTATACTAGAAAAGGTGAAAGTGCTAGAGGACTGGTTGATCATATATATAGTGATGTATATAGAGAAATGATTACTCAATAAAGTGGAGGTTTTAGGTACTTTGTTACTTTTAATAATTATTTTAGTTATTATGGATTCATGTTTCTAACGAAACACAAGTATGAGGCTTTTAAAAAGTTTAAATAGTTTTAAAAAAAGTATAGAATCTACTAGGAAAAATTATAAAGATCCTATGATCAAATTAGGGCGGTGAATACTTGAACATGTAATTTATTGATTATCTAAAGGTTTGTGGAATTATTTTACATCTCACTCATCCTAGAACACAATAATAGAATAATGTGTCTAAGAGGACAAATCATTCATTTTTAGACATGGTTCAATCAATGATGAGTTAATGCACCATTCCCATTAAATTATGGTACTATAATATGGATAATGCTACATTTTTACTAAACCAAATTACACATAAATTAGTTTTAAATACACCTTATGATATATGTACTGGGAAATGTACCATTATGGTATTTATTAATATTTGGGGATGTGAAGCATTCACAAGAAATTTGGATTCTAATAGGCTTGAATCAAAATCTGAAAAAATTATAATTTGTTGGTTATCCTAAGGAAAATATGGTATATTATTTATAACACCCTAGGATTTTACAATATGTCACTTTTTAAATTTAATCTATTTGATAGATTTCGTTGCACACAATACCCATCTTAAACAAACAATGAAATATTATTATAACCTAGAAATTAAATTGGTCAGAATGAATCGTATTAACCACATTATGAAACTTATATATTATATATTCAATAACATATTTTTATATTAATCCAATATATTTTATTGGCATAAGATAAGAATAAATCCAATTTTATGCATAAAAAGATATATTTTTCTAAAGGCAGTTTTGTCACCTTTTAATGGCGCACTTGTTTTAAAACTAAATTTTGACACATTTATAAATTATATTTGAAAAATAAACTTAATTTTTAAAATCATAATATCAAAATTTACTTTTCTTAAATTTTTACTATTTTTTTGATAAGTTTCATTTTTAATGAATTGTGAAAAAATATTGCGTTTTAATTGAAAACTGACATTTCATCTAAATAATTTATAATGTTAAATTATTTTTAAATAGGTTTTAAAGTAAAATTATATCAGTTATACATATATTAATCCAATTTAGTTAATTGGAATCATTTTTATATTGAATCTATATATAAAAACATTTCAGAAATTTGAATGTTTTCACTTTAAAAAGATATTTTCAAACCTCATCTATTATATTAATTTTAAATTATTTTTTGCAATTTACATGTTTTTAATTTTAAAAAATGGGTTTAAATATTTGGAATTAGATGGTCCAAATTTATTAAATTGGTCGCTTTTATTTTTCGACAATATGAATAGTAAGCTTAATAATTTTAATTACCATGTTTAAGGGTAATTTAAGTAATTAAGGGTAAAAATAATATTATAAATTTTAGAATATTACCCTAACACTTATAATAATTTTATTGGATTAGTTATTTTCGACAAAAATTATACTTAGACTGAATTTATTCCCTCTTAGAGCCACATGGATGACTTTAATACCTTTATAATATTTTATTTTAAGAAAAGTCAAACTTATCACACTCATGCTTTTAATAAGTATTTAATTTTTAATATGTGGTTATTTAGAATATATATTTGACTATAAATATGAATTTGAAAGATAAAATATCTATCTTAATCTTGGTAATTTATTTTTAATTTTTAGGAAATACATAATTACCTTAAAGGCTTACACAATGATGATGTAGTAATTTCTTAATTAATGAAAATATTAAATAAATTATATTAAAAATAATAAAATAAAAATAATTTGAGGCAATTAATGTCATAAAATAATTTTCTAGATAATTATTATATTTTTGTGATGTGTTAAATGAGTTGGTTATAAGATATCTTGTTTTATTGATTTTTTTTAAATTAAAAGTAATGAATAGTTTTAAAACTGACAGTAATGTTATATTAAAATAAATAATATTTTATTAAATGATATAAAATTTATAAAAATATGAAATTCATACAAATTTATGAGATAAGGTTTAAAATATCATCCATGATTTCTTTATGGTTCTTTTTTCATATTAGAGTAACAGTATTGATCCTCAAAAAGAAAAATTCTATGTTCTCACAATAAGAGTTAAAGGGATTAAATAAGGGTTAAAACCAAAAGAAAAGTGTAATAATGTGACCTAAAATTTTATAAAAATTATTTAATGAAGATTATTAAACCCTTATCATATTAATATCTAATTTGAGTTGTTAAATGTACACTTTTACTTGAAAATAACTTGTATATTATTTAAATACAAGATAGTTACAAAATGTCACTCTCTTTCTATTTAATATCTTTTATGTGTCCATATAAGGAAAAAAATCAACGTATGAATGAAAATAAATGAATATTTTAATCTTAATGAAATTATTTTTATTATATAAATTTTTATTTAATTTTTATAAATTATAAAATTTCATTAAATTCTTCTGCAAAGCTAATAAAATATTTATTTAATTAACAGAAAAATAAAATAAGTAATTTTAAAAGTATTACTTTTGATAAATTTGGCATGAATTAATACTTTAAATGAATTTTATAGATCTATAGAATATATTATAAATGTTTTAAATCATTAAATTCTAATTCCCACTTTGTCTTGATATATTTGACGTCAAATTAAATTAATAGTACCAAATTTGACAATAATGATATTTTATTGAATTGATATTTTATTAAATTGTTTAAAAATCAAAAAAAATGTTAAACAATCACAAATGGGAGAAGATATGATCTAAAATTTCTTCCAATATTCATTTATAGGACATTTTTAAGTTTTTATCTATAGAATAACAATATTATATTTTAATATTTTGAGGATTTCCGAAAGTGCCCCTCACCTAAATTATAAAAGGGAACTACTCCCTCACTTATTCAAACTAGTTTGAGTCATATTTATAAAAAAACCTACACATTTCTCTTCTAAAAATTATTAGTTAAGTTATAGAGGTTCTGGTCCTTCCAAAATATCAAACCTAGACCCCTTAAGAAGGGAAGTTCGTCGAAGAAGAGGTAATCGTCTTTATCAAATCTTTCATGTTTATTTCTTCTTCTACTTACTCTTCATGTTTTATTTCCATTATAAATTAATAAATATAGTATCATATATATGATGAGATTTTTTTATGACTATGAAACAACCATATTCCACCTTTTATCAATCCTATAAAAAATAAAAGCACTGCACATGAGTACGTACGAATAACCATATCCACACAATGGTGTAATCTATTTTTCATCCCCAATTTATTTGAATGGGTTTAATGATGGAAGTTTTTGGACCATTGGTGATATAGTTATTTTAATAATCACAAATCATACCAATTTAAAAATCCTGATAATTCACATATTATGTTTTAAGTAATGATAATCATGCTAGTGAATATTTATAAAGGAATAAATTATGTCACATGGTATAATAAATTTCAATAAGTAAATAAATTACGGATATTTATGTTTGAATATATTTACAAGTGTATATTTACCTGTAATTAAGAATCTCACTTAATCTGGTACTATTCTGTATAAGAAAGACACTTTGTAAGTTTTTCAAAGTCCCTGCCACCGATAGTTCAACAGAGTCATTGTTGGAGGACTCACTGATCGAAGAAGACATCGATGCAAGACACACCGATAGAACAAACAACACCCCGATGGACAAGTCACTGATGATTGGTGACACCGATAGTTCAAGCAACTCACCGATGGATGAGTCACCAATGAGAGACACACTGATAGTTCAAAGGAATTACCGATGGAAAAGTCACTGATGGGCGACACAATGATAAATAAAAATGAGTCACCAATGATGACTCATCGATGTTTGGATAGACCAACATTACTAATGACTCACTGATTCCCATTGTCACCGATACTGATGAAAAGGACTCACCGATATATAGATTCACCGATGTAAACAGACCGATTCCCAGAGTCACTAATACCGATGAACAGGCCTCACCGATACAGAGAGTCACTGATGCTGACAGACTGATGGTAATGACTCACTGATAATTTTAACTCACCGATAGTCATAAAAGCAGTTTTTATTTTATTAATTCAAATTTATATCTAACAGTCATATTTATATAAATTAATGCTTCTGACATTATTTCATGTTGTTTTTAGGATATTCAGAGTACAATACGAGGTACATACACATGGAGAGATTATTATGTCTACTGGACTTCAAAGTATAAATTAATTACAAGAAGAATCATTCGAGAGATGAGAAAGGACATAGAGAAAACCAATAAGAAAAGAAATCATGTAAAAAAGAAGAACTCCTGCAACTTTTGAGCATACTTACAAAACCCAAGAATTCAAAAGGAAGAACACATATAGAGATCAAGAAGTGAAGATAAACCTACTGAGATGATCTGAACATCTTTCTTACAAGAATCTGAACATCTCATACTCTTGAAGCCAGAACACAGAGGCTACAACACTCTGTTTTGGAGTCAACTTCTAGAAGATGACTGAAACATCAATTACACTACATCAAATGAGTCCAGAGATGCAGCACATAACACTCAGAGCCTTCTAAACCTAAATATACATCTCTATCTCTATTATGTTCATTTATTTAAATTTTTGATTAGTTTTTGTATCTATCTGTTACACACATCGAATCATGTGAATAACTATAGGATACTTGATATCATCAAATATAACACTCTATTTATCCTTTTATATCCCACATAGAACTGTGGAAGAGGTTGTGTGTAACCTGTTTGTTGATTTTTCCCACAAAGAACTGTGGTAGTGGTCAAGTGTGACCTGGAAAAACTTACATGCTATTATGAACCCCGATCCTGGGTGTGTAATAAACTTGATTATTAATTTAAACTTTTTGGTGGTAGGTGATCACCAAGTGGAGAGGACTAAGTCTCAGCTTGATACTGAACCTCTTATTTTAATTTCTGCTGTGTCTATTGTTATTCTCTTTTACTATGTTCTATAACTAACTTCATTCAAATAAATTCAAACTCTGATTGTTAGTTTATCAAGTGTTTATAACTATTTTGAACCAGTAGGTTAGTTTCAAAAGTTATATTAATCTTTAGATTAGTATAGCTGATAATTAATCAATCTTTTGAGAAATTAATTGAACATTTAGGACTCTTATAAATTCACTACAAACTGGCTTAGATTAAATTTTTAATTAGGGGAATTTTTTTAAATAGCCAATATTTAATAGAAATTTTATAGGAACTCAGTTCACCACCCTCTTGGGTTTTCTACTCCGAACAACATTTCGTATCAGAGGAACCTACGAATTTTTTAGTTTTTAAATCTTTTTCAAACTTTTTCAACTATGATTGTATTTGTATTTAAAGGATCTTAAAATTTCTGTTATTTCTAAATTTTTATTTAGTTGAAATATTTTCCAAAATTGTATTATGGAAAATAGATTATGTGGAGATGCTATAAATAGACCACCTTTTTTCAATGGAACAAATTATGCTCAGTGGAAGCTTAAAAATAAAATACATTTAGAAAGCATGGGATTTGAAATCTGGAATGCTATTGAAAGTAAATATATAATCCCCGAAACTACTCAAAACACTTGGGATGAAGCTACCAAGACTTTCTATAATAATAACTATAAAGCAATGAATGCTCTATACTTTGCACTAGGAGATGAAGAATTTAATCTCATTTATACTTGTAAAAATTCACATGAGATTGGGGAAACTTTAGATATTTCCCTTGAGGGAACAAATAATGTGAAAGAGATGAGATTAAATACTTATACTATTAAATATGAAAATTTTAGAATGAACCCTAATGAATCTATTTCTGATATGTATCTCAGGTTCAATGAAATTGTGAACACCATGATTTCTTTTGGAAGAGTTGTCACAGCAAAGAAGCAGATCATGAGGATTCTATGATGCCTACCAGAGAGATGGAGAGGGAAATAATTATCTATAAGAGAATCATGAGACATTGATAAAATGATAGTGAATGAACTAATTGGAAAAGTAATGATGTATGGAGAGAAACTAAAAGTGAATCAAGAGGAGGAAGATCTAAAGAGAAAATATGTAGCCTTCAAGACTACCACTTCCAAAAGCAAAGACAAAGAGAAAGTTGAAGCTGATGTTGAGAGAATAAGTAGTGAAGAATCAGATTTAGATAATGGTGAGAAAATGGACCAGCTATCCAGGAGATTCAGAAAATTTTACAGAAAGAAAATTTTCATCAAGAAACCGAACTATAAAGGAAAATATGACAACAAAGGCAATTGAAAAAAGGATTGGAAGAGGCCTGACAAATCAAAAGAAACAGTTTTTTATGAGTTCAAAAGGAAAAGGCATATCAAATCTAACTATCCTAAATTAAAGTATAAAAAGAAGTATGATTATAAAGATAGAAAATATAAGAAAACAATGAAGGCCACCAGGAGTGCATCTGAGGACAGCTCAAGTGAATCTTCTTCCTCTCAGAATAAGAAAGAAGATATGGAAATAATGTGATTTATGAAAAGTACCTCAGAGGTACTCTTAAACTCTCCTGTACCTAATTACTATTATTTTAGAGATGAATCTGAATATGAAAATATGACAAATGATAAACTGTTTGAGTATTGTAATATGCTAGAAGAAACTTGTAATGAACTAAAGGAAAAGTATAAATCTCTAAAGAAATATAATTCACTCTATGAAAATATTAAATCTAAACTTACTGTCAAGAAAGGGAAAAATGAACAACTGCTAAAGGGAAATAATGACCTAAAGTTATCTAATGATATATTAAAGAAGGATCTAGACAAGTTTACTAATGTGGAAAACACACTTACTCAATTACTTGGTAAACAGATATCTACTAGGTATACTGCTGGAATAGGATATTAGCGAGGAAAAATAAATTTATCTAAAACACATTTTATAACAAAATCTGGAAAAACTTCTTCTCTATCCAAAAATAATGTTTTTACGACAAGTTCTAGTTATGAAAAATCTTTTACTGTATCAAGTTTTTATGGACCGAATAATGTTTATTTTTTAATACTTTACATTCTACGTATAGGAAACCCATAAGACAATTGTGGGTTCCTAAACCCTTTATTACTAATGTTTCTGGACCCAAACAAATATGGGTACCAAAATCTTTTCTTGGATGAATTGTTTTGTATGTAAACTACCTAAAGAGTTCCTATAGAAATATTTGGTACTTAGACAGTGGCTATTCAAGACACATGATAAGAGATTACTAATGATTCAAGAATCTCATCAAAATTGATGGAGGAAATGTCACATTTAGTGAAAATGGTAAAGGAAAAATCATCATCTTAGGCTATATTGGTAACCCTAACTCTATTTCAATTTATAAAGCACTCTAATTTGATGGATTAAAAAATAACTTGCTTAGAGTATATCAACAGTGTGATGATGGATTTAATTTCAAATTAAAAAATGATTAATGCCATGTTTTTTATGAAAACAATTACTTAGTATTTACTGCTCTTAGAAATGATAATGAATATGCTGTAAACTTAGACACACTAGCATAACAGAATGTTTCTTGCCTAAGTGACTTTAAAAAAGAGTCATGTCTATAGCACTGAAGACTAGGAAATTGTAATGTACACTCCCTTATGAAATTAACCAGAAAAGGTTGAGTTAATGACCTTACCAAATTAGAGTTTATAGACAATAGAGTATGCAGTACTTGTCAAAAGGGAAAGCAACATAAAATCTCTTTCAAAACTAAGAAAGAAGTTACAACTTCTCAACCTCTCGATTTGGTTCAAAAGGAATTGTTTGGACCATATAGAGTTTTAAATCTCAATGGGAATCACTATGTTTATATTCTTGTAGTTGACTTTTCTAGGTATACTTGGACCTTTTTCTTAGCTCACAAAAGCGAAGCTTGATCTCATTTTACCATGTATTCTAGGACTATAGAAAATATTAGTGGACTTAAAATTAAATCCATAAGAAGTGACCATGTCCATGAGTTTGAAAATCAGGACTTAAAATATTTTTTCTCACAAAATGGATATAGGCATAACCTCTCTACCCCTAGGACACCTCAACATAATGGTGTAGTAGAAAGAAGAAATAGAACCCTCTAAGAAATTTCCTAAACTATGATCAATGAATATGACCTACCTATTTATATTTGGGCTAAAGCTATCAATACAACTTGTTACATAATAAATAGAGTCTTAATCAGACCTATCCTTAAGAAAACTCATTATGATTTGTGGAATAATAGGAAACCCAAGGTAAATTATTTTAAAGTGTTTGGATGTAAAGTTTATATTCTTAACACTAAAGATAATCTAGATAAATTTGCCTCTAAAAGTGATTAAGGAATATTCCTTTGATATTAAACATCAAGCAAAGCATATAGAGTCTATAATAAAATAACCAAATATATAGAGGAATCCGTACATGTCAAGTTTGATTAAATAGATCCACATGATCCAGAGACCTTACTAGAAAATCTTGAAGAGGATATGTACAATTTGTACATTAATGAAAAAACCTCTAACCATCCTATGAAGGAATCTATCAATACTTCTAGTTCTAGAAATTCCTTATATTCTAGCCAAAATTAACCAGAACCAAGTGATGAACCTGAAATTACTAGCCCTACTATTACTAGACCAAATAGAACCCTTAAAAACCATCCCTTAGATGAAGTAGTTGGAGATTTAGATAGAGGAACTCAAAATAGAGCTTATTTGAGAAATCAGGTTGAACATCAAGCATTTTTATCAAAACATAAACCTTAAAATATCAATGATGCAATCAATGAAGAATTTTGGGTGATGGATATGAAATAAGAGCTTAATCAGTTTGAGAGAAATAAAGTCCGGAAGCTTGTTGACAGAACAAAAGATACCTTTACCATAGGAACTAAATGGATGTTTAGGAATAAAGTAGATGAAGCTGGAAATATAGTAAGAAATAAATATAGGTTGGTTTCACATGGCTATAATCAAGAAGAAGAAATTGATTATGGGGAAAACTTTGCACCGGTAGCTAGGCTTGAAGTGATTAGAATCTTACTTGACTATGAATCAAACATGGATTTAAAACTCTATCAAATGGATGTAAAAAGTGAATTCTTAAATGGTTATATAATTGAGATTGTTTTTGTTAAACAACCCTAGGTTTTACAAATCCACATTTTTCAAATCAGGTTTTGAGATTAACTAATGCTTTATATGGTTTGAAACAAGATCCAAGAGCTTGGTATGATATTTTAAGTAACATTATTTTTTCTAAAGGTTTTACAAAAGGAGTTGTAGATCCAACATTATTTATAAAAATAATTTCTAAAGATATTTTAATAGCTCAAATATATGTAGATGATATTTTTTTGGATCTTATAAAGATTATTTATGCAATGATTTTTCAAAAATACTGCAGAGTGAGTTTGAAATGAGTTTTATGGGTAAACTTAAATATTTTCTTGGATTTAAAATATTTTAAAGAAAGATGGTATTATTATAAATCAAAGTAAATACACTAAATATATTTTTATAAGATATGAATTTTATGGAAATAAGAGTAGTGAAACACTTATGAGTTCTACATGTAAGCTGGATATTGATGAAAATGGGAAATCAATTGATCAAACTTCTTATAGAGGAATGATTGGGAGTTTTCTTTACTTAACAGCTAGTAGGCCAGCCATCATGTTTAGTGTGTGTATGTGTGAAATATTTCAAGAAAACCCAAAAGAGTCACATTTAAATGTTGTTAAAAGAGTTTTTAAATACCTCAAATATACAAATAATTTAGGGTTGTTCTACCATAGAGGACAACCTTTAGATATGGTTAGTTATTATGATGATGACTTTGGTGGATGTAACTTAGATATAAAAATAACATCTGGAACATGTCACTTTTTGGGAAAGTCTTTAATTTCATTGTGTAGTAAAAAGAAATTTTTTTTTGCATTATCAATACTGAAGCAGAGTACATTGTTGCTGGTAGTTGCTGTGAAAAAATTTTGTGGATGAAACCCACTTTATTAGACCCTGGATTTCAATTCAGACATATTCCCATAAATTGTGATAATACAAGTGCTATTAACATTTCTAAAAATAAAATTTCTCATTATAAAACAAAAATTATTGATGTAATACATCACTTTTTGAGATACCACTATAAAAATGGTGATATAAATCTTCAGTTTATTGGGACTGAGCATCAACTTGCTGAAATTTTTACCAAACCCTTAAACTCTAAGAGAATGAGCTACATCAGACATGAAATAAGAATGATAAATCTATAAATACTATCCGACCTTATCCCCTTAGAAAAATATGTTTGTCTGTGACACTGATCAGGTGAAAATGATTAGGAGAAACCAATCAGATGAAGCTGATCAGGTGAAACCTATCATGTGAAATCAATCAGATGAATCCGATTAGGTGACACTAATACCATTAGAGTGAAACCGATACCAATAGGGATTTTTTTTTAAAAATCGTTTTATCAATTTTATTTTAAGTAAAATGACATAATGTAGTTATTTTTTAATTTACCGTTATTCTATTTTGTATTTCAATGAAGTATACTCCCTAAATGATAAAATTAGATCGATCCACACTTCAAACTTTCACTACCCACTCTACCTTCAAGCCTTTAACCTTTAGAATTATTTATTAGAACCTGAATATTTAGAATGGTGAGGAAAAAGCATGCGATGGAAGGAACAAGTGAATCATTTTTCTCCAAGCATTAGAATGGAGAATCAAGCAGTGCTACAAGTTCTGTGAATCCAGGGTTGGGAAGCCGCATAGTAACTCTAGAGAAAGAAGTGTCTATCGAGTGATTTGTTTTGAGAATGTTTGTCTTGATGAAAGTTTTGGAATCACAAGGGTGGATAAGATGATTTGAAGAAAATGAGAGACCTTTATATCCCATGATGGTACACCAATTTTATCTCAACTTAAAAGTGTTTTTGGAAGGATCTGAGGAGAATCAGATGAAGTCTATGGTAAAGGTAAAGGAGATTTCTTTTTATTCAAAAGAGTGGGCCGAATGCTTTGAGATGCTGCATGAGGGCATATTTGTAGACTACCATGGTAATATTCCACCAACTTCAGATTTATTTTATTATGAAAATGCATTGAAATAGTTGACTAGAAATGAGGAGTCAAGGATGTTGATAGCTTCAGAGTTAGATGGAGAGTCCAGAATGCTCTTAAAATTTATCCAACACCAAATCTTCTCAAGGAATGTATATTTTGATGCCTTGAAGTATAATTATGTATTATTAATTTTTTGGTTGAAGAATGAAGTTAAAGTGAATATATGTAGGTACCTTATGGTAAAAATTTGTGATATGATCAAAGCCTCTAAGAAGAAAACCTTTTTATACTACCCATGGATGATTTATGCAATGTTGGAGAAGCTAGGATGTGTGGAGGATGGAGATGAGGCGATCACTGCTTGTAGTGATTTTTTCCTTCACAAAGATATCTACAAAAGGATAAATATATTTTGGAACCTATGGAGGATAATGTGGGTAGTAGATAAGGAGAAAATTTATGAGGATTATAATCATATTGATCATCCTACCATACCAAGGGATGAAGCTGATCCAAGTCTTAAACCTGGTGAGTAGGTCATATATTCAGATGAAGAGGAAGTTAAGCCTAAGTTTACAAGACAAGAGGGGTCTCTTATAGATGATAGGAGTGACACAAATATTGATGAAAGTCCTAAAGAAATGTCATAAAGACCTACAAGTACACAATTAAAAGTACATTCTCATGAACCTTTGTTGGATGATGAAGATGAGGAAGAGACTGAAGTATCTAGAGTTGAAGTATATGTGATCAAGACTGGAGATGATGATAAGGATGATGATGATGATGAGGATGATGAAGGTGATCATGTGAGTGAATCACTAAAATCTAGACAAGATGTAGTCAGTTCACCTGAGGAGTCTATACATAGAGATGATGATGAGGCTGGTAGATAGGATAATGTTGATCCTATTGGAAATGATGTTGTTGATCATACTGATGGAGATGATGGAAATTAGGATGGACATGACCACCCTGATGATACTCAAGGTATCATCAAGAAACATAATGATATTAAGGATGGAGGTCAAGATGAAGAAGGTGGAGCTCTGATTACACATATGCCTCATAATGAGGAGGAACCTCGAGTGGCCGGAGTGGCTGGAGTTTAAGAAGAAGCTGAGGTTCAGATAGTACCAGTGCCTCAGAATGTTATTTTGGTTGGAGTTCAAAAAGAAGAAGAAGGTGAAGCTCATGATGAGGGAGATACTCAAGGTAGGAGAGTGATAATTGATACTATAGAGCCTAGATATTGGACTTGTTCTGGTGAGTGGAATAAAAATCCAAGATATATCATTCTTGGGCTAGATTATGATTCAGATGAGGAGATCGTAGCTCCACTTTCTCCACAAGTTTATGTGGAACCGATTGCTCATAGTTCCCCTAACTTACCAAATTTTGATGAGACAGTTTTATCTTCGTTTCCTAGTGACTATGTCACCAAGTCTAATCTTGAACAATTCAAGGTTGATGTGTGTGAATATGTGAGATCTTCCATTGGTGTCAAAAATGAAGCTTCTACTTCTATGAGTATTTCAGAGGCAAATACTGCAAGGATTTAAAGAATGGTAATTCAAGAGATACAACCCAACCTAATCACTATAGCCAAGACCATTGTGATAAATTATTCAATGCTAGGAGAATAAGTGAATAAAATGGGTCACGAGTCATATTATTTGCTGCAGGGGTTTGCAAAATGGAAACTTCTTCCACTTAGAAAGGGTTATTTTCATATGCTTTTTTCTGCACAAACCGAGCTTGATTGTGTTTGGAAGATGGGACACATTAATTTTAAGCCATGTCTCTTAAGAATCTCTAAATGAGACTTTTATTTTAACCCCAACTCTCATAGGAAGAACACAAAACAGGTTTGGGTTAGGTTCTTTGACCTCAATTGGTTTTTCTGGCATCCTCAGATCCTGAAATATATCTCTTTTTGTATAGGAACTTCCCTTATGATAGATCATAAAACCTTGAATGGGGATTTAGGCCTCTATGCTAGGGTTCTAATTGAAGTTAAAATTGAATCACAGCCCCCAAAATCTATCATCTTTACTGCCCCAGATTATAAGATAGTGGTGAGTCTTGAATATGAAAGACTTCCTTATTTTTGTGAGCTCTGTAAATTGGTTGGGCATTCCATTCACCAGTGTAGGGGAGTGCACAATCAACACCCACAAACCAATAATTATGGATGGAATGAGGTCAGTAAAAATAGAAGAGTGAAATATGGTCCTACTGAAAAACCTGAAACATCCAATAAGAGGGAAGAAAAATGGGTTGTTAAAGCCAATTCATTTGGAATACTTGATTCTGTTAAAGGAAAGTCTTGGGCTGATTTAGCTGAAAACCAAGAACTTGAATTGTTGACTCAAAACATTAAGAGGTATATTGAGAAGGATGTTATTAACATCCTATCCCATACCTTGACCAACTTGGAACTTGTTCCCCCCCCCTTAATGGTCCTACTTCGGACTCATCTACACTCAATCCTGGCTCAAACAATGCTATCAAAGATGCCCCCAGTAGCTACTCTCATAATGACAATTTTAGTGCCTATAATTTAGAGGACAATGAAAACTCTGACACACAAAACTCCTCATATGAAAACATTATCATGCACTCTCCAAACCCATCTAATATCTCTGAAACTCATTCCTCATTGGACAGTTCTGAGAAAAACAAGACTACCAAACCCAACTACATGGATTCTCTCCTTTCCTCACCAATTTGTAAGGATAGGAAGTAGGTTTCTACTGTTTCACACACTGCACAACCTATCCCCAAGCCTTCTGAAATTCCAGGACCTGCTATTACCATCCCTATCTCGGTACAGGTCTAGGATTCTCATCCTACTGCCTTCAAGGATTTTGCTAGCAAGCATACCACTTATACTCCTCCTCTTAATTTTGTTTCTGATGTAGAGCACTCCACACAACCGAAACCCATGTTTTTTGAAACTGCAGAACCTTCTGTTCCCAATTCAGTTTCTGTACAGGATTAGGGACTTCAGTTTTCTGCTCTCAAGGAACCTGATAGCAAGAATGACTCTCCTAATCTACCCATACAAATTGTTTCGGACATGCAGGGTAGAGATACAGCTGCTGATACTTTTCCCATGCACTTAGATTTGTAGGTTAATCATGAGAATGCTATGAAAGATCACTCATATGGAATTTCCACCAGGTCTAAGACTGCAACTTCTAAAAAAATGGGGACAACCCCACTAAGAATCAGTCTAAATGAATATTATGTTTTGGAATTGTCAAGGAATTTCTAATCTTGACACCTTCAACATCCTTAAAAGATTCACCAATAATCACACTCCAAAACTTATTGCTATTACTAAACCTAAACTTCACTTTGCCTCATGCTCAGATCAAGCCCCTCCTGGATACTATTTCCTAGGGGCTTGTAATAATGGATCCCCTTCTGAATCATTATGTCTCTTTGATCATTCTACATTGTAAAATGTTGACATATATAGCTGTTCGAGTCAAGCCATTCCATGTGACTACATCTTTGAGAACACACACATTTTCTCTACTTTTTTTATGCTTACAATAGGTATCAAGATAGGAGAGATATTTGGAATGATCTCTCCCATATTAATGCTTCTATTTGTCATCCTTGGTTTATTATTGGTGACTTTAATGCCATACTAGCTTCGAGTGATAAAATTGGTCCCCCTCCTGCTCCTATTTTTACTAGGGAATTTAATGCCTGTATTGAAATGAACAATCTCACAGAGGTTAAAATATTGGGTGATAAATTTACTTGTTATATAAATCACTATAATAGAAATTTAGCCAGTAAATTAGATAGGGCCTTTACTAATTTCCACACCCTTGATAGTTGGGACAATATCTATAGAATTAACCTTGAGAGAATTGCCTTCGACCATCATCCCATCCTTCTTTCTTTCTCCTACAAAAAAAGAAAATTGAGGGATCCTTTTAGATATAACACTGCTTGGTCTGCTGACCCTAAATGTATAAGCATCATCAAGAACACATGGAATAAGATGCATGGTTAGTTTGACCCGTTTTCTTGCTCGATGAAGTTAAAAATGCTAAAGAAAATTCTTAAAAGTTGGTTCAAAATCAAGGTTTATGAAATGGACAATAACATCAACCTTCTTGAAAATGAACTTAACCAACTTCATAATGTCAAATATTCTTCAAAATTTTCTCAGGACTCTCAATAGGAAATCACCATTTCTTTTAAACTAATATCCTAACTCAAACACAAGGATAATATCAAAAAAAAATCTTCAAAGCCAAATGGCTTAATGATGGGGATAGGAATACTAAATTCTATAATGCTCTCCATAGGGTTAGGAAATCCTATAAACCCCTATCATTTCTTAGAAATGGGGACCAAATTCATGACACTGATGAAGGAATTTCCAATCACATAGTCTCTTATTTTGAAAATATTTTCAATGGTGATAATATTGATAAAGACCTTAAAACTGACATCATTCCTACTCTTGTTTCTGAGGAAGATAACTCTCTTCTAAATAGCATCCCTTTTGATCATGAAATCAGAGACACTGTCTTCAGTCTTAATCCTGATAGTGCCCTTGGACCAGATGGTTTTAATAATGGATTCTATAAAAAACATTTGGATATTCTTCATGAAGACATCTATCGTCTGGTTAAAGCCATCTTCTGCAAAGTTATTCTACCATATGGTCTTAACTCCCAATTCCTGGTTCTCATCACCAAAATGGATAATGCTAATGTGATTCAGAACAACAGACCCATTGCCCTTGTCAATTATTTATTCAAAATCATCATGAAATTAATTGCCAATAAAATGACTTCCATTTTTAGAAAAATATTTTCTTGGAACCAATTTGGTTTCATAAAAGTTAGATCTATCCAAGACTGCATCTATCTGGCCTCTAAATCCACTAATCTTTTAAACAAAAAAGAGTAGAGGTTGAAGTGTTGCCATCAAACTTGATATTTAGAAGGCCTTTGATAACATTTATTGGAGCTTTATATATAAAGTTCTTTCACAATTAGGATTCAATGAAATTTTCAATAATAGAATCAAATATTTATTCAACTCTACTTACATCTCCATCCTCATTAACGACTCTCCTAGAGGTTATTTCAACTTCACTAAAGGAGTGAGACAGGGTGACCCTCTCTCTGAAATTCTATTCTTTATTGCGGAAGACTACATGAGTAGGTTGATCTCCCAATAGATTTCTAAAAGAACCGTAAAACCTATCTATCCCTCCATAAATTTACAAATTCCTTCACATATTCTTTATGCTGATGACATTATACTCTTTACCCAGGGAGACAAAAGGAACATTCTCAAGCTTAAAGATATCCTTCTCCACTATCATGAAGTCTCTGGTCAACACATCAACTGGAATAAATCTTCTATCATTTTCAGTAAAGAATTTCTTTAGGGGCACAAACTTTCCATATCTAATATCATTGGCATCAAATAAGGCTCTCTCCCCTTTACCTACCTTAGTGTGCCTATATTTTGGGGTAGAACTAAAGCAGATTATTTCTCTCACATTGCGGACCATATGATTAGACATCTTTCCTCCTGGAAGGGTAAGTCCCTTTCGATGGCTGGGAGAATTTGTTTGAGGAAATCCACAATTGTTTCTAAACTTGTTTATTCCCTGATGATATATAAATGGCCAAAATGTCTTTTAAAACGCATTAATGTTGCTATTAAAAATTTTGTTTGGGCTGGTATCACTTCAGATAGGAAACTGGTGACTATCCCCTGGGCCTCTTGCTGAAAACCTATTGATAATGGGGGTATTAACATCAAAAATATCTCTAATGTCAATGAGGCTCTTCAAGCTAGACTTACGTGGAGCATTATTCGCAACACTTCATCCTCCATGAATTTCCTCAGGTCTCGCTTCCTTGAAAAGCTTAGAAAAAATCGTTCCTACTCACTTAAGTCCTCAATTTGGTCCTCCATCAAAAGTAATTCCATGTATATTATGTCTAACTCTAGATGGATGGAAACTAAGGAATCCAGCTTAAAATTTTGGTTTGATAACTGGACTGGCGTTCCCCTGATCTCCTTGATAGATAACAACCAATCACCTTCCCATCTTCAAGATTCAATTGGCTCGATCATTCATACGCATAACCTCGATCTCCCTGAGAATATTACTCCAATTGTTAATAATTATCATTTCGTTAATATTAATGATTTACTTATTTGGGAACTTGTGAACAATTGTATTCTTAACTCCAAAGGATATTATAAGTACCTTTTCAACAATTTTGACAATAATCACCCTTGGATAGATAAATTACACAAATCTTGGATAAAACCATCAAGATTTACTTTAGTCTGGGTTATTTCCCATCAAAGAATCCCAACAGATAGTTTCTTAAAAACTTTCAGGATTACTCTTTGTTCTAAATTTCGTATGTGCAATCAACATAGAGAGGATATTAATCATCTCTCTCTCTCCTGTGACACAAAAACCGCTCTCTGGCATTATATTCTTGACATTTTTGAGTGCAGATGGATACTTTTTGATACCATCAACATGCAGATTCAGAGTTTCTTGGAATTGTATACATCTCAACAAATCAAAAACCTTTTGGTTGTAGCTATCACAGAACTTCTTCATATTATCTAGTATGGTAGAAATGAAATAATTTTCTGCAATTTTTCTTTTAAAATTAATACAGGAAAAATGAGAATCCTCATGGCTATTCGCGAAGTGTATTCTATCCAAAAAGCTCACTACAATAATTCTGTCCATGGCTTTGGGATCCTTAGACGTGTTGTGGTGGAGGGGATCTACCCTCGCCCCCACTCTACTCTTGAAGTGTTTTGGCTCCCCCCTCCAAGATGGATTAAAATCAATGTTGATGGAGCCTCTAAAGGCAATCCGAGACCAACGGGTAGTGGTGTCGTCTTCAGAAATCACATGGACCAGATTCTTGGATACTTCTATGGATCTGGCGATTCTTCTTCCTCTTTGGAAGCTGAGGTGATGGGCGTCATCCATGCCATCACCTTTTCCAGATTACACAGATGGAAAAATATTTGGATAGAGAGCGACTCCACTACAATCATTCAGGCCATTTGGAATGGTACCATCCACCTTGATTAGCCTCTTACTGCCCGCTGGATGGACAGTTTGAATTATCTTGTTGGGCTTAACTTCATTTCCACTCACACCTTCCGCGAAGCCAAGAGGATCACTGATGGTCTTGCCAATCTTGGAGTTACTCATGACTTACATTGGATGGATGGTATACCTTCCTAATTAGTCCATTTTTATGCTTGGTATGTCAGCAAAATTCCTTACTTTAGACTTGTGCAACCCCCCTTTTTTATCAATAATATTTTTCTACCTTTAAAAAAAAGAAAAACAAGGAGGATTTTGAAAAGGCTATGCAGTATGAGGGTGAAATCGTCAATTATTTTAACAAAATTTTGAAGCCCTACTTGCATGTACAGGATGAAGCTATAGTGGTCCATGAAGCTGCAACCATTAGACCTAGTTCCCTACCTCCTACTTAGATGACAATATATCAATATTTATCTATGGTTAGGTCAATGATCCAAGAGTAGCCTCAAAGTCATGTTCTATCAGAGCAGAGACCAAGGATTGTAGATAATGTTCCTATATCTGTTACTTTACCTGGTTTAAACCTTTGATCAACCCTTCCTACATCCAAAACACCACCTCCTGAACCCACTATTGACCCTTCAGACAAAGGGAAATATCCTCAACATCCCAAGTGTTAGTTGTGGATAATTCTTTGATAGGGATTTGTACTTGTATTTTTTTGATGCATGTATTTTTATGGCTGTAATCTTTTATAATTTCATGAATATAAATTTGACTTCACTGTGTTTCATATTTCTTTGTGTTATTTCTCTGTACTATTTATGTTTCTTTTCACATTTTTTCTAATCCCAAAAAAGGGATAAATCTATGAATGAATTAAACTCTTAACCCAAGGGGGGCACTCTAGCCTAGGAAAGACAGAATGTAATCAACAAAAAATATATATTAACCTTACTCAACTTACTAAGAGGGAGCATGGAAGTGATATGATATAACTATCTTGTAAGAACCCTCTATATATGCTCAAATACAATTATTGAGGGGGAGCACAAAAGGAAATACCTTATAGTTATATTGAGAATTCACACTCACTATTTAGTATGCTAAGTAAAGTAATTCTTATTCATTAACATCATGTATAACTCATTAATGCCATGATTTCTGATTATAAAAAAGGGGGATATTGTTGGACCCTTGGTGAGATAGTTGTTTCAATAATCACAAATCATTCCATTTTACAAATCCTTATAATTCACATATTATGTTTTAAGTAATGATAATCATGTCAGTGAATATTTATAAGTGAATAAATTATGTCACATGGTATAATACATTTCAATAAGTCAATAAATTATGGATATTTATGTTTCAATATATTTACAAGAGTCTAATTACATATAATTATGAATCTCAATTAATCTGGTACTATTCTATATAAGTCAGACACTTTATAAGTTTTTCAATGTCCTTAACACCGATAGTTCAAAGGTGTCACCATTGGAGGACTCACCAATCGAAGAAGACACCGATGCATGACTCACCAATAGAACAAACGACACACTGATGGATAAGTCCTCAATGATCGGTCACACCG
This sequence comes from Viscum album, assembly GCA_963277665.1. Taxonomy (NCBI): domain Eukaryota; kingdom Viridiplantae; phylum Streptophyta; class Magnoliopsida; order Santalales; family Viscaceae; genus Viscum; species Viscum album. Next base: position 132,640,392 of record OY728167.1, on the reverse strand, counting down.
ATAGTTCAAGCGACTCACCGATGGATGAGTCACCGATGGGCTACACACCAATAGTTCGAAGGACTTATCGATTGACGAGTCACCAATAGGAAACACACCGATAGTTCAAAATGAGTCACTGATAATGAATCACCGATGCCTGGATAGATCGATAGTACAAATGAATCACCAATGCCTAGAGTCACCGATAATGATGAAAACGACTCACTGATATAGAGAGTCATTGATGATGATAGACTGATGCCCAATGTCACCGATACCAATGAAAAGGCCTCACTGATACAGAGAGTCACCGATGATGATAGACCGATGCTGACAGACCGATGCTAATGATTCATTGATACTTATGACTCACCGATAGTCATAAAAACTATTTTTATTTTATTAATTCAAATTTATATCTAATGGTTATATTTAGATAAATTAATGATTATGACACTATTTAATGTTGTTTTTTGGATATTCAAGGGATAGTACGAGGTTCATACATCTGGGAGATCATTATTTATGATGGACCTTGAAGTATAAAAGAATTACAAGCTGGATCATTCGAGAGATGAAATAAGACATAGAGAATAGCAGTAAGAAAAGAAAGTGCATAAAATAGAAGAAATCCTGCAACCTTTGAGCATAATTCCAAAACCCAAGAACTCAAAAGGAAGAACACACAAGGAGATCAAGAGGTCAAGATAAACCTGATGAGCTGATCTAAACATATTTTGAACAAGAATATGAACATCTCATACTTCTAGAATCCAGAACACAGAGGCTATGACACTCTGTTTTGGAGTCAAATTCTAAAAGAAGACTTGAAATTCAATTCCACTACATCAAATGAGTCCAGAGCTGCACCACATAACATAAAAATCCTTTTAAACCTAACTCTACATCTTTATCTCTGTTGTGTTCATTTATTTACATTTCTGAGCAGTGTGTGTATCTGTCTGTTATAAACACACTGACTCATGTGTATAACTGGAGGATACTTTTTATCCTCAAATATCACACTCAGTTTATCCTTTTATATCCTACATAGAACTCTGGAAGTGGTCACATGTGACCTAATTTTTTCTTTTCCCACAAAGAACTATGGTAGATGTCAAGTGTGACCTAGACAGCCTTGCATGATGTTCTGAACCCCAATCCATGGTGTTGATCAAACTTGTTTATTAATATAAAATGATTAGTGGAAGGTGATCACCAAGTGGAGAGGACTAAGTCTTAGGTTGGGACTGAAAAACTTTTTTTAATTTTTACTGTGTCTATTTTTATTTTATTTTACTATGTTTTATAATAAATTTCATTCAAATTAATTTAAACTCTGATAATTAGGTTATCCAGTTTTTATAACTATTTTCAACCAGTAGGTTAGTTTCAAAAGTTATTTTAATTTTTATATAAGTTTAGCTGAGAACTAATCAATATTTTAAGAAATTAATTGAACATTAAATACTCTTATAAATTCACTGAAAACTAACTTATATTATATTTTTAATTCAGGGATTTTTTTTAAATAGCCAATATTTAACAGAAATTTTTATAGGAACTCAATTCACCTCTTTATTGAGTTTTCAACTCCTACCAATAGAAATAATTGATATATATAATAAATATGACATGATATTTATTATGTAAAAATTAATATACAATACACTTCCTTATCATTTCACTCATCAAGGGAATGATACTATCACTTGTGCGCAGGTAATACATACCATCTCCACGACGCGATGCAATTCATTTTTCATATCAAAAATTCAAGAATGGATTTAAAAATACATTTTTTGATTAAATATTATATTTATAACATTAATATCATTTTCAATATATTGGATCTATATCCTATTAAAAAGAACTATGAACTTCATGGAAAAACATGCATAGGAAAATGAAGCAGTTAACTCCCGAAACAAGGGTAATAATGAAATATTATCAACAAATGGGTGATACAATAATATAATAAGATCATATATGATATCATATATATGAATAATATTCTTATATAAGTTTATAAAATTCTTAAAACCATTATACAAGAGGTTAAATCTCGTTCAAATTAAGGAAACATAAGGTAAGGTATTTTTGTCTCACTTTTATTTCTATGGGATCCATGCCTTATTCACCATTTATTTATTTTTAATGATGTATATACTTCCACTTTAATATAATATCATTAATCTACCTATATTCACAGTATTTAAAGTTTCATTTTAATTTATGGTGCATACAATTCAACTAATTACAAATTGGTAAGGGTTTATTTCAAAATATCATTATTATTTAAGATTGTTTATCTAAGTATCCACTAGAGAATATTTCTACTCCATTTCCATGTTTTATAAAAATATTTTCAAAAATGTTTTTAATATTACCCAGTTGTTTTTTTCATTTCATTTTCAACCCTTTTTAATTTTTTAAAAATAATTTGAAATGTATATTTTTCCATTTAAAAATGGTTCTTTGAGAATTATTCGTCAAAAATACAGAAGGAATGTTTTTTTACTTATATGGTAGGAGAATATTTTACCTCCATCATGATTCCTTAATTATTTATAACTTTATTTAAGATTTTTATTAATTATTTTCAAATAAAATGTTTTAATTTATAATTATAAAGTGTTTTAAAAGTGATTTCCAAAGTTAAGAAGGGAATTTTCCTCAATTAAATTTTAATTATTTTATTAGAGTATTTTCATCAATGTCAACACCTTCTATTGAGTTTTATAATTAATTGAGTTTAATATCTTATGATATAAATTACAATATTTTTTTATTTTTTTTATGATTAGTTTGACTGTGGATGTGCTATTTTGATACTATTCATGATTTATGGTTTAAGTATTCAAATTTTGTATGCAAGTTTTTAATACAAATTTTTATTTTGTTTATGTTTTAACCCTTTAATATAAGGAATGCATTGGAATTAGTAACTGATGGATGAGACTCTCTATATCCCCTCAATGTATTGATATGTCTCATGATACAAATCAATTAGAAATGCCTAATTTGTTTATACCTTGTAGTTTTTATACTATCTTGTGAAAGATCTTGATAGTAGAGATGAATTTGGACATAACAAACTATTTTCTACCTAGTGGTTTTAAACGATCTTGTAAATCATCTTGATGATAATGGTTAATGTGCTAGATACATGACTTCCATTATTTCCTACATTTATAATTCTGTAATTATCATTACGATATTTTCACTCTGAAAAAATCTATGGATGCATTTTGTTTTCTATTTATTGATTAAATTGCATATGAAATAAATTATTTACCTTTCCATATTGATTATTATTAACAATTCATAATAGATTATTCTGTACATAACCCTTTCTGAGCATTTGAGATCACAACTTTCTTATATTTTATTTTCCTCAGGAATCTATGAAGTGTACTATGATTGTTATTAAAGGACATGCTAGAGGGAATAAAGTTATTCTCTAAAAAAAATTATGTTATAATTTTAGATTTCAAATGTAAGTGAAAATCATGGATGTATCTAGTTTACCAAGACTACTAAGCTATTTGGTCATTTGGGATGTGATTTCTTGTATCTTATGCTAATGAAATGAAGTAAGGCACCGAATCCAAGCTACTGGGGTTTGGGTATTTTACTGTTATAATCTAAGGATGTTTAATAGAAACATTGGGAAATAAATTTAGAAAATCATAGATTAGAGAATGAAAATTTAGGAAAAAAATTGGAAATATTTCCAATGAAATAAAGCTTGTAATTTATAGATTAGTTATACCCAAATTTTAAATTTAGGTTATGTGATTCACTAGTTATAAGATTATACATTGTGTTTCATAAAGTTATGATCTAGTCTAGTGTATTCCTTCCTTTAGAAATGGCCCTTAGGAGAAGGAATGAGAACCACATAAATGAACACAATCCAAAGTGTAAGAATGATCGTTTATTCGATGGGTTTAAGATAATATTATGAATGGAACTAGTCTCACAAATTTTCTCATCATATGAGGACATAGTATCATGTGAAATTGATACAAAGAAAGAATTTTATAAGTATTATGTCTTTAGAGGGAATCATGATAAAAATAGTGAAATATAGAAAAATATGAATAAAGAAAATAAGATAAAGAATTATTTTCCCACATGTGATAATTGCGGAAATACAAACCCTGGTATTTTATTAAAAGTAATTGGATTTTTTTAGAAGTTTTGAGAGAAAGGAAATTATGCTTGTGATTTCAAGGGTAATAAAAATGTTTCAAATATATAAAGATTTAACTATAAGAAGATGAGATACTATGAAAATAAATGTCTCAAGAATCAAAGGAATATGCCTCAAAAGAGGCTAATGGACCTTGGTAAAGCTTATGCTACTACCACAAACAAATAGGATTGATTAATATTCCTATGTTTGGATTCAAGAATTATATTTTAAAATTATTTTATCAAGGATATTATGGTTATAATAATCATGAGATATATAAGTATTTCACTTCAATAATGTTTCTTTAAGAATTTGGAAGCATGAAAGTTTTAGTTAATGTTTTTAAGTGATCAAAAAATTGGTATGTGGCAATAAGAGCTACATTATGTTGTTTTGAGAATCTAATGTTAAGATTAATTTTTAAAATTTAGAGTCCTTTTTGGGCTGTGAATTTAGACAGATGTATTTTGGATGAGTCTTAATGTTGGAATGGATTAAATTGAACTCTGGATATTATTTTTTGAGGTTAAAGTATTGTTTATTGGATTCTATATGCTAACATTTTTGGTTTCAAAAAATATTTAGGGGATGAAGGAATTACTTATGGACCTTATGATTCATTAAAAGTGCTTTAGGCATAAAAATTCATCTTGAATATCCATCTTCATTTGTACGAAGTAAAGTGAATATATATATAAGAACAACCAAAGGATGATATTTTTCACATGACATGGAATGTAATAAAGTAAGTTTATTATCTCAATTGCATATCTGAATATTAAAAGATTCCCTCAACTATAGGGAAGATTTTTTTGGAACAAAAACATTATCTGTTTACTTTTCTTTTTGAGAAATCAATGGTCATTTAACCGATAAAAAATTTACAGTTTTGTGATGGGTAACTTTCTAATGACCATGTTCACTATCACTATCTGTAAGAAATTTATAGTTAGATTTCTTTTCCATGTACAGGTTTTCACTTCCCACTAATGTTATCCTATTCAAAAGACTATTTTTTGGTGTCCTTCTCATTTCCTTTTCCCTCTTATTAAGATGATATTTTTTAAACTCTATTTATGATCTGAGTTTCCCACAAGGGAATTATCAAGTATCAACCTTTGATTTTTGAAGTGAAATTTTATTTTTTTGGAATAATTTTATTGAAGGTGGGGAGAATGTAACACCATAGGATTTTATGATATGAAACTTTTTAAATTTAATCTATTTGATATATTTCATTGCCTGCAATACCCAACTTAAACAAACAATGAAATATTATTATAACCTTGCCATTAAATTGGTGGGAATGAATAGTAATAACCTAATTATGAAATTTATATATTATATATTTAATTTTTGTATTGAAATTCATCTAATATATTTTGTTGGAATAAGATAAAAATAAATCCAATTCACGCAAAAAAGGTATATTTTTTAAAGGTAGTTTCGTCGCCTTTAAATGACACACTTGTTTTAAAAAATAAATTTTGATAATTTTAGAAATTTTATATGAAAAAATAAACTTAATTTTTGAAAGTGGAATATAAAAAATTAATTTGGTTAATTTTTTGTTATTTTTCTGATAAGTTTTATTTTTTATGAATAGTGAAAAAAATACCACGTTTTAATTGAAAACCGAATTTTCATCTAAATAATTTTTAATGATAAATTATATTTTAAATTGGTTTTAAAGTAAAATTTGATCAATAATACATCTTTTATTAAAATTTAGGTCACTTAAACCATTTTTATATTGAACTTGGATATAAAAACATTTCAAACTTTTGAATGTTTTCACTTTAAAAACACGTTTTCTCACCCAATCTACGAGATTAATTTTAAATTAGTTGAATATATTTATGTGTTTTTATTTTTTAAAAATGGATTAAATATTTAGAATCACAAGTTCCAAATTTAGTAAATAGTTACCTTTTAGTTTTGGATGATATGGATATTTAACTTAATAATTTTAATTACTACAGTTAAGAGTAAATCATGTAATTAAGTGTTAAAATAATATTATAAATATTAGAGAATTACCCAAAAACTTGTACTAATATTATTGGATTAGTTATGTTTGACCAAAATAATCATTAGGATAAAATTTTGACCTCATGGATCCACTTGGATGAATTTAATCCATTTATAATATTTTAATTTATGAAAAGTCAAACTTATCACACTAATGTTTTTAATAAGTATTAAATTTTAATATGTGGTTATTCAGAAGATATATTCGACTATAAATATATATTTTAAATATAAATATTTATATTAATATTGATAATTTATTTCTTATTTTTTGGAAATAAATCATTACCTTAAAGGCTTACACAATGATGAAGCATTATTTGTTTAGTTAATGGAAATATAAAATAAATGATATAAAAAATATTAAAATAAATATAATTTGAGATAATTAATTACAAAAATTAATTTTATAGATACCTTTGACATTTAAATGAGGGTTTAAAAGAGTTTTTTCAAAGATATATTGTTATATTGATTTTTGTAAAAGTCAATGTAACTAATAGTGTCAAAATTGACTTTAATGTTATATTAAAAAAATATTTTATTAAATGATATAAAATTTATAAAAAATCAAAAATATGGCCAAATTATTAAGATAATACTGAAAATATTATTCATGATTCATTTATGGTTCTTTTTTCATTTTATAGCAACAATATTGATCCTCAAATAGTAAAAATCCATGTTGTCATGGTTAGAGTTAAAGAGATTAAATAAGGGTTAAAACCAAAATATAAGGGTAATAATGTGACCTAAAGTTGTATAAAAATTATTCTGTGAATATTGTTCGACCCCTATCACCATAATATCGAATTGGAGTTGTTTAATGGATACTTTTCCACAAATTATGTATTATTTAAATCAATGATAGTTACAAAATATCAATCTATTTGTATTTAATATATTTTATGTGTCCACATTGAGGCAAAATAAAGATATTAAAAAATGTAAACATATATTTTGATCTTAATGAATTTTTTTTCATTATTGAAACTTGTATTTAGTTTTTGAAATTATATAATTACCTTAAATGCTTCTGCAATGCTAATACAATATTTATTTAATTAATAGGAAAATAAAATAATTGATTTTAGAAGTATTCATTTTGATATATTTGGGATGATTTAATGTTTATAATGAATTTTTTAGAACTATAGTATATATTATAAATGTTTTCAATAATTATATTCTAATTCCCACTTTGTCTTTATGTATCTGAAGTCAAATCAGATGAATAATATCAAATTTGACAATAATGATATTTTATTGAATTAATATTTTATTAAATTGTTTAAAAATAAAAAATATTAATTAATCACAATGGGGATAATATATGGTCTAAAATTTTGTACCATATTAATTTATAGTCCATTTTAAGTCTTTTCCTCTAGAATAGCCTTATTATATTTTAATATTTTATGGATTTCCAAAAGTTCCCCTCACCCTAATTATTAAAGGGAACCTCCTCCCTCACTTCCTCGAACCAATTTGGTCCATATATCTCAAAAAACCTGTAAATTTATATTCTAAAAATCTGTAGTTATGTTCTAGGGGTTATTTCCCATCGAAAAGGTCACACCTAGATCCTTTAAGAAGAGAAGTCTTCCGAAGAAGAGGCAATCTTCTTTATCAACTCTTTCATGTTTATTTCTTATTATACTTTCTCTTCATGAGTTGTTTCCATTATAAAGTAATAAATATAGTATAATATATATTATGATATTTTATTATCATTAAGGAACTTCCATATTCCACATTTATGCATCCAATGAAAAATGAATGCACCGCACGTGCGTACGTATGACTTATCATCTCCAGGCCATAGTGTAATATGTTTTTCAACACTACTTTACTTGGATGTGTATAATGATGAAAATAATGATAATATATAATAAATAATAAATGATATTGATTCTATAAAAATTAATATACCATAAAATTCCTTATCCTTTCACTCATTAGGGGAATAGTACTGGAGCTTGTGTGTACGTATGACCTACCATCTATACGACGTGATGCGATCCATTTTTCATATCCAACATTCAAGAATGGATATAAAAAATTATTTAATGATTAAATATGATATTTATAAAATCAATATAAATCATTATATTTTTAATATATATACTATTTAAAAGATCCGATAGATTCGTAAAAAAAACATGTTGTTGGGAAAAAATCCCTCAAGGTATCATTGAAGCATTTTTGAGATGATTGTATTTGTTGACAAAGTGGACATCTGTGTTGTGATTGTTGACAAAGCAAACCATGACATACAAATTTGTTGACAAAGGGGATTTCATGGTGTCATATCTATTTCAAGGGATGTGGTTAAATATCCATGTTTGATTCAAGAATGTCGATAAAGGAATAGTTGATCTGGAGGTGGTACAAAAAGAGAAGATACAAGGTGGCGCTGTTTTCCAGTGTTTGCCAATTTTTTGGGCCTAAAAATCAACAAATGGAGAAAAGTGGTTTTGGGAAAGGGACTTGCGCGCAGTTGTCTTGAAAGAGAGAAAAATTGCGCGCCATATGTTTTTCAAGATCAGAACATCAAAATATGGCAAAGGGAAAAGGGGCGCCCAAGTTTTAGATTCAGTCGCGCAAGTGAGTTGCGCGGTAGAGACTTGTGCGCAGAGAGGAGACTTGCGCACCATCACACAGGCTGTCCAAATTCCTATAAATAGAGGTCATCCCCTCCTCATTCAGTGTGATTTCAACACTTAGAGAAAATCAGAGCTCCCGTCGCATAGGTGTGGTGGTCGCACAAGTGGGGGTGTGGTCAAACAAGTAGAAGTTGTGCACCAGTTGTTTGTTGTGTGTCAAGACTTGTTTGGGCGTGAAAGGAAGGGTGTCGCCCAAGTTTTGAGTTGATGAATGGGGTGTCACACAAGTGGTTTGGTGACACTTTCACGCCAGGTATTGAAGAATCACGACAGTTGACAGTTGTGCACCAAAATTGGTTTGGGCGTAAAAGGGTGTGAGTCGCGCAAGTTTGGAGTTGAAGAAGCAAGTGGTTGAGGTGAACTTGCGCGCCAGTTTGAACTTGCGCACTGGGACTTGCGCACTAGCTTGGAGAAGGGATCCAGGTATGGTTGAAGCATGACAGTCATTTTAGGGCTACCTGAAAGCTGGAAGATTTCCCGATACCTTCGGTGCAAAGTGAGATTCATCTACGGGTGAAAGTTGGACTTCAATAGAGCATAAACATACAACAGAGGATGTATTCATTAGTTATAGTGAAGAGACATACAGGTCTATAAACTATGAGTGGATCCTTTCCAGAGCAGTGAGAAAAGGAAGAGGAATAAGGTGATCCTCTCCACCGGTAGTGATCTAGAGAGAGAGAGAAACAAGGAGTGACCATTGGGAAAGGAGTGAGGTGACCCTAAACTTTGTAAAGGTAGTGAGCCTTGAAATAGAAGTGATCTATCCCAAACTTTGTAAACAGAAGTGATATTTAGTAGATTTGGTACAGTGACACATAGTCGTTGTATGCTCCTTGGACATAGCCCAGTGAGGGTGAACCAAGTAAAAATCCCTATGTCTGCCTGCTTCCTTCCCTACATTGCATTCAAAGCATCATCATCAGATAAAGAAGAAAATAAGTGATCATAATAAACACACAGGTGCAAAAAAAGTGACCCTTGTAATAAAGAGGTCAAGATCCAGTGGGGCAGGAAGAATTTAGAAAAGAATATCCATACCCTGATTCACCCCCCCCTCTCATGGTATATAGGCCCCTATTGGTCCTAACACATGCCTATGAAAATGAAGCAGTTAACACTCGATACAAGAGTAATAACGAAATATTATCGACAAACAGGTGATAAAAAATATAATAAGATCATATATGATATCATATATATGAATTAGGTTCTGATATAAGTTAAAAACATTCTTAAAATCATTATAAAGTTGGTTAAATCACGTTCTACTAAAGGAAGCATAAGTTAAGGAATTTTCATCTCACTTTTATTTCTGTGGGATACATGCCTTATTCACTAATTATTTCATTTTAGTGGTGTATATACCACAACTTTAATAAAATATCATAAATATCTCTATATTTATCATACTTAAAGTTTCATTTGATGTTATGGGGCATATGATTCAACTGATTACAATATGGTAAGGGTTTATTTCACAATCTCATTATTATTTAGGATTGTTTTTGTTTAACTATCCACTATGGAATATTCCTCCTCCATGTCTATGTTTTTTAAAAAAAATTTCAAAAATGTTTCTACTATTCTACAATTATTGTTTAATTTAATTTTTAACACTTTTTTATTTTTTTGAAAAATTATTTAAAGTTTTTTTTCCATTTTTAAAAAAGGTTCTTTGATAATTTTCAGCTAAAAATACAGAAAGAATGTTTTTAACTTATATTTCATGAGAATATTTTACCACCATCATGGTTCATTAATGCTTTAAAACTTCCTTTACTAGTTTTATTAATTATTTTCAAAGAAAATTTTTTATTTTATAATTTTATAGCATTTTAAATATAAGTGATTTTCATAGTGTAAAAGGGTATTTTCCTCAATAAATTTTCAATGGTTTTATTAGAGAGTTTTCATCTATGAAAACATATTCTTCCAAGTATTTTTGTTTAATTTAGATTTAACTCTTATGATATCATTCACTATATTTTATTGATTTTTTATGATCAGTTTGATTATGTATGTGCTATTTTGTTACCATTCATGATTTATGGTTAAAGTATTCATATTCCGTATACTAGTTTTTAATATGAATGGTTATGTTATTTATGTTTTAACCCTTTTATATGAGGAATGAATTGGAAATATTAAGTGACATGAGGGTATCTCTATAGCCCATTGATGAATCGTAAGGTCTCATGAGACAAATTAGTTATCCAATCCTAATTTTTTTTTGCCCAGTTGTTTTTATACTGGCTTGTGAAATTGTTTTAATAGTAGAGATGAAGTTGGACAAACCTAATTGGTTTATAACCATTAGTTTTAAACTATCTTTTTAAAGGTGTTGATAAAATTGGTTCATGTTCCAGATATATGGCATCCATTAATTATGTATTTCCTGCATTTAGAATTTAGTAATTATCATCTAGGATATTTTTTCTATGAAAAAATATAAGGATGCATTATGTTTTCAGTTTATTGATTAAATTTAATGTGACTTTAGTTATTTACCTTTCCATATTTATTATTCTTGTTGATTCATAATATATTCCACTACAATTAACCTTTACTTAGAATTTGATCTCAAACTTTTATTATGTTTTATTTTCCTTAGGAATCCATGAAGTATAATATCATTTTTATGCAAGGATATGATATAGGGATTGATGTTATTATTGAAAAATAAAAAACATTATGTTGTTATTTGAATTTTAAAATGTATGTAAGAGTCATGAATGTATCCAGTTTACCAAGACTACTGAACGATTCAGTTCTTTGGGATGTGTTTTCTTGTATATTATGCCAATGAAATGAAGTAAGACACTGACTTTGAGCTATTATGGTTTGAGTATTTATGTTATTTATATAATACCATTGAGAAAAAAGTGTTTTTGGTTTGATTTTAAATATTTATTAAGAAATAATTTATCAATCATGGAGTTAATGGTATGAATGATTAACTTGGAGAAGGTCAAGACCTATAAATAGGAAATGTTCCTAAGATGGAAGTTGAGTCGGTTCCATAAGGAGTTGTGCAAGAAGAATAAAATAAATACATACAATAACCTCAAAGGTTAGGTAAAATTCATCAAGACCTCATGAGATATGGATTTACCATAACTAATGGTTTGGAGGTAATTTTCATAGGATATGAACATAATACCTTCTATGAGGCCATATAGAGTTCTAATTTTGAGAAATGGTTAAAACACATGGAATCTGAAATGGACTCTATGTACACTAACCGTGTTTATAACTTTTTAGATACACCCAAATGGGTTATAAACCTAAGGTTAACATGGTATTTGTATAAGAAAACTAACAAATATGGTAGAGTGTGTACTTATAAATTATGTCTTATGAAAAAATGTTGAATAAAATTCATTGAATTTACTATAAATAATTTTTTCAATGATAAATTCCATTTGAATATTTTTTTCCATAAAAACTTATTTTGATTATGAGATATATCAAAGGGATTCCAAAACATATTTTCTTGGCAAGAATTTATTCAAGGTAATGTATACGATACATCCCATTTTTTTTGAAATTCCATTTGAGACTAACAAGGTATACAAGCTATAATCGACCATTTATGGATTGAAGAAAGCTTATCAGAGTGGTAATATCCAATTTCATGTTTAAATCAAAGAGTTTGGGTTTTTATTAATTTTTTATAGGATTTATGTACAAGTTGTAAATTTTTGGATATTCAATTAAATAAGGAATCTTATATATGAAATTTCACCTAGACCATAGCTTTTTATATCCATAAGATAGATATTATAGTATGTAATATATGTAAATAATATAAAATGTATAAGATACCTTTTATACCTTTTTCATATCATATAATAAGATTCATGATTACATGCATGAATTGAAAGCATATACTACCCAACATAGTTTTCTTTTATTTCTAATACATTAATAATGGAATAATCATGACTTATATATACATTGAATGTGTTAACTAGATTCTCCAATAAGACATAATTATGGGTTCCATTTAATGAAACCTTAATATGTTTCACATGTTTGAAACATTCTTAACTCAATAAGGAGTGTTAAGGATGAATATATAAGGGAATGAGTACCCTTATTGGTTATGTTGGTGATCAACAAATTGATAAAAATATTTTTAAACTCTCTTATTCCCATAAAACCATTCATTATGTATAGTGAAGTAACTAGTACCCCATTAAACGTACAAGAATACTCATGATACAGTTATGGATCCAAATGTCGATGTAATCCCACCAGAGGTAAGAATATGATTGTTGGATGCTTATGATATCATCTTAAAATAACTCTAAAAATATGAAGGTTGTTGAAATTACTATAATGCTACAACGTTCTTCTTAAATACCATTCATGTTGATTCTTGAAGATAGATCAAGCATCATATGGGTTTTATTCCACTATAAATTATCATAAGATGATCCCCTACAATCTATCACACTGTCCTTTTAGATGTAATGTTTCACCTCATTACATCTAAAATGGTATGAGATGGTTGTGTGAGAGGTTTGAGTGAGACATTTGAGTGAGGTTAATAAAGAAGAAAAATTATAAAACTGGATAAGTAATCCCTACTCCTATAATTTTCCCTAACGAATACCCACCATTCTTCCTAACATTTATTTATTATCATATTTATAATTTTTTCATGGTTTTTTTAAAACCCCATTAATTTTATTTAATTATTTAAAAAACTATAATAAAATATTAATAAGTTGAAGTCTAGTGAGTATTTTTGGCTTAGTTCCTTGAAGAAAAACCCATGGTTAGCTACTTAGGTGATTTTATACTAGATTTTTAACATTATATTATATGTATTAAATCCTTAAATAAATTTATAAGAAATAAAATTTAATTCCATTAGTGGGGATACAAAAATATTTACTTCATGATTTTTTCCTTTTATAGTTACTTTGTATTGTTTTTATTTATGAAAAAATAAACAAACACATGGATTTTGATTTCATGAATCCATCACTACAAGTTACCTAGATTGAACTTGAAATACTATGGATAAACTCCCACCACTTTAAAATAATCAAAACTTATGTCCCGAGTGTAATTTGGGGAAGAAATTTAATATGGGGCATGTAAAATATTTTATAAAATGTATATAGAGGTTCCACAACAACTAAAAAACATAAGAAGCTAAATTCAAAGTTGACACATCTATATTTTTTATAGAAGAATGATTAAAGTATATGAACTTATTTTAAATCTAGTATCAAACCTCACAACACTTCCAAAAGTGATTCCTAAAGTAACTAATCTAGGTGATACATTTTATGGAGAGAGTTCATATTTTATTTTTTATTATAAAATTTTAAAAAATGAATTTTGAGCTCATTTATCCTTAGATTTTAGAGTAGGAACATCACCAGTGCATTCCTAGGATAGTGAAGATGAGAAGAAATAACCCAAAATGAGGAAAATTTGGATCTAGAAGTTTAAGAAGAATAATTTTCATTGAACTTCCATATTGTGATAGAAATAAGAGTTGATTTATATTTAATGGAGAATTTAAATCTAAATTCAACTTCTTTTAATTTCACTCAAATAGAGTTTTTTTGACTCTTACAATGATTTGAATGTAAATGAAACACAATTGAATCCCATCATAGATACAGGATATTAAGATTATGCATATAAAGTGGCTGAAGAGGGAAAATGAAATAGGATATAGTCCCACTACCTTTCAACCACACCACCAAGTATGAAGTTAATAAACTATTATTTTACTAATGGAACATCTAGAACAAGAAAGGAGTGCAACCAGATGTGAATCTGAAGATATCTCATGTGGTGGTTCTTAACATATAAGCTCAATCACCCTTTGGATTGGGGATAATAGTTGGAATTACCAAACTAGAGTTAGTAAAAACCTAGTACCCACTTGGGGGTTTAAACTAAGACTCCTTCCTTTATTTTTTCTTTTCTTAATTTTTCTGTTAATAATTTTTTAATTCAATTTTTTTCTTTATATGTTTTTCATTGAGGGTAGTATTGTAAATCATTTTCAGTACTTAGGAAGTTTCCCAACCAAAATAAGAATCAGGTTGTGTCCACCCATTTAATTAGTTTTCTTCATCCCAAGTCATATTTTGTTTAGAATGCCAAATTTATAAATAATTTTCTACCAGGGTAGTAGCATCTTAGTGTGGTTGATGGAAACAATCCTATTGTTAGATTATTATTATAATTATTCTTCATTGTTTTTATTTTTGTGGGATAATTGAGATTTATTGGATACTTTTTTCATTTTGGTACCATTGAGATAATTTTGGTAGTGTTCTTGAATTAGAAATCTAAAAACTCACACTATTTCTATTATATTTTTTTATCCCAAATTATTTTTGATAATTTAATGAATTTATGGTCCATTTATAAGTCCATCCGTCTAACATAATCTAAAAAGAAAGATTTCCTAACATGAGAGACTTCATTTTTTTAATATCTTATTATATTTCCCTATTTCTTGTGATATCAGGATATGTTTCACAATATTTAAAATTATTTATTGACTTATTCAAAATTTTATGCTTTTAGGTGTTCTTAAAATGATAAAGGAATTTTTTTAAATTAAAACACACTTTTATATACTCATTTCAAGACTACCTATATATAAACCTCATTTGGATGAGATTTAGAGACCCTGAATGACCCTATATAAGCTACATTACAAGACAAATCCATTACCACCCATCTCTTGATGTTTAAAATTATGTTTTATAATTCCAGATAAGCGTAGGGGAGGTTGTTCATTGAAATCATTTTTGTTGGATTTGTATATTTTGTAGTATGTAAGGATAATGTTTCCATTTGTAATGGGAAGATAAGTCACAATATTCTTTCAAATCCATTTTTAACCTTCTTATATTTAAATTAAATAAATAATTTTTTTATAAAGAAATGAAAATAGACATGGGATTAAAATTTCCAATATTATTTTTGGATAATTCATGACCCTAACCACAAAATAAAAGTGAATGAATTATCAATCATAATTTATTGCATGCACTTGTCATCCCTTTCACAAGGGTTTTAAAAAAATATATAAATAAAAATTTGATAAGTGGATGATTCAATCATTGTTATTAATATTTACACATGACTTATCTTTGAAGGGGGATGTAGATATTTGAGAATGGTGATGCATTTGGGGAGGAAGATAATGAGAAAATATTTATTATTTTTCCTATAAATTCATGAATTTAGATTTAATAGATCAAACTCATTTTTTAATCTGTTGATTTTAAATACCAAAAATCAAATTTTATCCACAAAGAAACCAATAGAAAATACATTTTGATTTAGCAAAAAATTTCTCTTTGAGTGGAGATATAGTAACATTGAAAGATTTTGAAAAGTGTTGATGATTCCAAGAAGATGATATTTTTTCAAAATTACATTTCCTAAGAGTGAGAGATACATTTCCAAGTGACGTAGGTATAAATGTTCCTAGATGTATCAATGGGGTTAAAATAAATTTATTGAGTATAAATAAAAGGGAAAATAAAATCATAAGTGAAGCAATATGAGGTTATGAGAGAAAAGGAGAGCTCACTAACACCTTTGATTCAATTGGCTAGACATTGTCTTAAGTTTAGATATTTCCCTAGGGTGCAATGAAGTATGTGTGTGGGACTGCTAAATGAAAAAATTGAAATTTTTTATCTAAATTTTAATTATAATATGTCCTCATACTTTAATTAATTTCGGGGAATTATTACATTTTTGACTTTTTAGAATAAATTGGTTTTTTATTATAAATGAATTAATTTCCTAATTTTAATTGTTTTATTAATTTTTTAATTAATTTTGGAACCTTCCTACACTTAAAACTGGTTTATAAATTTTTACCAGGTTTTGTGGATGAATTAAATGGATTTTGGAGGCTTATCTACAATTAAATCTAAACTCTATATGGTTGTGGGATATTAAAATGGGTAATATGCACTTGTGTGTGATTAAAGTAAATTCTAGTCAGTTTTCCTTATATAAAATGAAAATTTTTGGACTCATATGTGATTAAATCCAATACATCCACTCATTCATGATTAACTAGTCATATCTCCCAAACAATACATAAGATTTGGAACCCCACCCTTTAATACATATATAAATAAATCCTTTGGAAAACATGATACATTATATTCAACCATGGGTATGTTGAGTAATGTCCAAATAATCTTGCCTCAATGAAACTTTGTAAAAGTCTTCTGGCCAGATCATATGATGTATCAAAATAGATCTGGTCAGCCATATTCTATATAAGAGTAACTCCAAGATAGTGATACCTTTGATTCGTTTTTCATTTCATAATATTAACTGATCCAACCAAAAAACTATGCATGATAAACATATAATTTTCAATTCCCAAATTTGATTAAAATTAGTTAGTGTGTGATTACATTCATCTTTCCAAAACCTCATGTGATTAAATCTATAGAAGTTTGATATGCTTCTAGTTATGACTGAGAGCATTGTAATGGGTTTATGATTCCATGTTCTGTAGTATTTTGATACCCAAGACACTAGGAAAATAACTTAATGTTATTAACCATGAATCATTGTTCATGAGACCTCAACAATATTATGGAAGTAGAATGAATGATTTTTGAATACCATGGAATCAATCCAAAATCCCTATAGATGCCATGAATTAGATTCCTGACCATGAGAATATCCTCATTCTTATTTTCTTTCCAAATTGGTAAATACCTATGAGTTCTTACCACATGTTTTTCATCTAAGAAAAAATAATCATGGGGATAATGGTTTGGTTTAAGAACTATATGGATAATAAGATGAATCATGGATGAAGTAGTTTCATGCTCTCACTTCCCACATGTAAATATTACATGAATAACCTTTTTTAACATGGGAGTGATCCTAGACACTTGGTCTTGATAGTGGATCTTTAAGTTAATTAAATGGGGATGGGAAATAATCATTCTGAGGTTCCCAATACAGATCAAGATTTCATTGTTTTTCTCTTTTTTTTATATGTTTCATTCCTACGAACCCACTCATCTCCATGGTTATAGAGGGTTAACCCCTATGTGGGCGAACCAAGGGGAAGGATCCAGCATAGTGTAGTTTAATATAAATATATTTACCTATTCTAATCTATTTTTCCATGATGGAATGTGTGTATGAGTTATTTGATGGTTTGAATTGGAGGTTTTCATTCTTCCTCTGTTATCCCGCATTCACATTCTTTTACTGTAGACTATTCAACATTTCCATTTATTTAGTTTTTTTGCATATAGTAGAGATAGGAAGCTCAGTGGAGAATGGTATGGTGGTGGTTGACCATGAAAATTGGAGCTTCTATTCTTTGTAAGGCCTTATAAGTTGTGTTGATGGGGGATTCATATTATTTTTTGAGATGTGATTTCTACCACTAGTAATAGGAAAACAAAAGGATACAATGAACTTGAAGATGTATTATGCTACCTCCTTACATTTGGAATTGTGAAAGATGATCAGGTGAGTGGTTCAATTCTAACCATTGAGTGAGGTTAAGGAGGAGAGAAATATATTAAATATGATAAGAAATCTATACTCTTAGAGTTTTCCCTAAGGGATACCCAACATTCTTCCTAACTTTTATTTCATATTATTTTTCATAACTTTTTCATAGTGATTTTTTAACCCTCATTCTTCTTATTTCATTATTTCAAAAAAATATAAAAAATATTAATATGGTGAAGACCAGTGACTGTTTTAGGCTTAGTTTCTTAGAGACAATATCATGGTTAGATCTCTAACTACTTTCATGGGATATTTTTAACATTATATTTGATACACTAAGTCATTCTACAAGATTCTAGTGGATTTATGTTCACAATAAATCTTGTGTGACTAACTTATAAAAATTAGATTGACTAGTAAAAGATACACATTTTATTATTTATTTTAGTATACATTCCTTATGTATAGATATATCCTAGGATTAATGTTAATTTTTAGTTATTCTCCCTATATGTTTAGAATATTATATATCCCTCTAAGACCCATTAATTTCTTCAAATAATTAAAATGTTATAATAGAAATGTCTTATTTAATTAAACTCATAGTAATTTATTTTATTTGGTGAAATTTTTATAATTTTGAATATTATTTTGAAATTTTTAACATGTTATGGATTCATATATATATATATATGTTATAATCAATGATATAATATAAATAAATAGTGAAAAAATTAATTACACATAATACAAATTTATATATAATTAATTCATAAAGAATCACACTTCTATAATAATATCATATGTATTAAATTGTATTAATAGTTTGGTTATCCAATATAAACCTTCATAACTTAAACATAAAAAATATTGTTTCAATTTTTTTTCAATTATTTTGATGCTGACATCTCTCAAAATCAATTATTATCGATGAGTTTTGAGAACATTAAAATATTAAAATATATAATTAATATTAATTAATGAGATATTATAATTTATCTAATACCAGAGTCACTTATGGGAAAATATATGAAAAAAATACTATTGATGATATATTCCTTTTTCTATTTATAGAGAAAATTTATTTATTTATTTCCACTCATGATAAATAATTATTATATATAATCAATTCAACCACCTTTTTGGTGTGTATAATAAATATACTAGACTATTTAATTTCAACACTTCACAACTAAATTATTCATACAAGTGTTTTGAACATCTTATAAATTATTTTATAAGGTTATTTTATATATGGTTTGTGATTCTCAATAATAATTTCAATGAAAATGAAAATAACATGATATGTATTCACTGTAAAATAGTAATATATGTGAATATTCCATAAAATCGTTTTTCATAAAACATATATATGGTTTATATGGCAGGTGAGTACACCAATATATATTTAATAATTGATACCTCACATAAATACTGTGAATTCACATCAAATATAGCTTGAAATGATATAAATAATAGATAACCCATGGTATGTCATTATATTTAGTCATACATATAGAATTCATTATATCATGAATAGAATAAAAAAATCAATCATAGATGAAATTTTAGTATATTTACATATAATAAATAAATTAATGACTCACCCTAGAAGGATTCCTAACAAAAAACCAAATTACATATCCAAAACATTATTCCCAATAGGTGTTAAGAAAACATACAAATACATCCAAAAAATTATGTTAAAAAATATATAAATAACATATCAATATATTTTTAAAAACATTATTCCCAATAGAAAAAATAAATAACCTATAAATGGTTGAACCATAATATTATTTTCTTATAATTCATATATTTATAAAAATTAATATGTATAAAGCTGTAGTCACCTAGAGAAAATCGAGATACAAAAATCAGATTATTTAATTATTTTAAATACATGAAATTTGAAACATAATAAGAAATCAATGAAATATTTTTATTAAAATATGAAGTGTGAAAATGAAACATGAGGATAAATATATTACCATTATGACAGGAGGAAGACAAGGGTTGGACTTCTTTAAGACACCAAGAGTATATAAGCACTCGACCTATCATGAACCAATTGGGGCCACCCTTGAATTGGGCACCAAAACCGACCTATGGAAATGACCAAAAGTAATTCCCAATCCACATGGGTTGGGAAAAAGTGTATGGGAAATAAAAAATCTTTTGGGAATGGTTTTCCTAATAGAATCATTACATGGGTCCGTACCATGAATCTAACATGACCTTTCCATAACTTAGAAATTCATGATTCAAGATTATTATAAACAATAAACAATTATTAAATATTCCATGGAATAATAATAACTCAAAGAAAAAAGTGAAGTGGTAAACCATAATAAAACCATCATTTACAAGGTATCCAAAAAAGAGTCAAAATGAGGAGCCACATATATAACTAAAGACAAAATGAATAGGATGGATACCGATTAGGTGATAAAAGATACATCAATAAACCCAAAAATAAATAAATAAAAGAGATACCTCTCTCTATGTGACATGAGAACTAATCTCCCACTATTTAACCATCATCAACTGAATATCCACTATAAATAATATCTATCACCATAATATAGTGCCTTTCCTTTACCTGAACTAGTCAATAATAGGTCTACACACACCCATTAGGTGTATGTTGGGTGTGAGAAACACTAGAATAATAGGTTCTCATTAAGTGTTCCCTGAGTAACCCTTTTTAGATAAATACAAGCATGATAGTCCACAATAAATCATAAGAATGTGTATTTTCACTTATAAAGGAAATATAATAAATAAAATGCTTAAACAGTTTGGAAATTAAAGTAAATTCTTTGAAAATAAACTTTCCATACTCATGAAACATGGGATATCCCTAGTTCATTTAAGGTTTTTGGGAACCCTAGGTCCTCATATCAACTTTTTATTTTTTGGTCAATATAAGTGTTCATATAAACCACTCATGAGGTCATGCCTTGGCCTAATGGTATCTTGCTTCCTATCCCATGACACCACATCTAACAAACTTCTAAGGAGTACATACCTTAACTTATTTATCTGGTGTTGCTCATCCACAACACCTCAACCATTGAACAAGAATAATATAGTTTTTTAGAGTGGCATAAATCCAAGATGGATACTTAACGCAAGTCTCCCCCTTTAGATCCACAAGTTCCGATGTGCTTTACCCATTTCAAACATGTCACATTCTATTCCAAAAGGTTTTCCATCAATAGGCTACAATACATATCCATTTATTATTTTCAAAACATGATTTTAAATTTCACTTTACTTCATAAATAGATGTAAAACATTCAAAAAAACCATGAGGTAGACCATCAAACATCAATATTATCATAACATAACATTAATTAATTAAAACATCCTCTATAAAACATTTAAAGTAAGATTATTTGATAAAAAAAGTGTCAAATGAAACCACCTACCTTTAACCAAGATAAACATTCTTCCCATGATTTAAAACAACTTAGGATGATAGTAGGGATCCTAAAGAGAAACTAACAAACCATAAACCCCAAAACCATACCATATAATTGAGAAAGAGGAAACCCCATGCCTCTAGGGTCATGGGGAAGAGTAAAAATCAATAGAAAGAGTAGGAAATGTCAATAGGAAAGGAACACACTTACTTGGGATAATCTTGAAGAAACTGGGGGAAATATCACAAAAAATAGAGCAAAGGGGTAAGGGATAAGAGGGTTCATGCATTGGGGGGGGGGGGTCAAATGAGGGAATAAATGAGAGTGAGTAGTGTTAAAATGTGAGAGGGAAAAATAAATATTTCACATTTTTATATTTTTTTATGATACATTGTTTGGAAATATTGGTGTGATAATTCTCCCCACCATATCAATTTATATCCCATGAATGTAAACCTGATGCCTGATCAAGGAACATATAAGGATGGTACTCTTTCATGTAAGTTTCCCACTCCCAAGTCTCATGTTAATCTGATTTGTAATACAATAACACATGAACTAACCAAATGTATTTCCTAGGTAACACATTCTATTGGGAGAAAACTATTTGAATTTTTCACTTAGTAATGAAGTCGTTTGACTTTGATTCGAGTTCGTCACATTTAATTACATGGGATGGATTAGGTTGGTATCTCTTCAATTGAGAAATGAAAAATACATTATGGTTTTTTGTTATCATATGAAGAAAATCCAATATTTATGCAACCTTACCAACCAAACCTATGATCTTAAAGGGACTAACATATCTTAGGAAAAGAATTTCCTACTTTCCCAACATCCATGAACCCAAATAGGGTGATAACCTTAGAAGAACCCTATCACCCATCAAAAATTCATTAGGTAAGTGACGGTAGTTGATATAGAATTAATGATAACTCTGATCCATTACCAAGTTCTATTGAATAAATTCAGGTAGGTTCATCCTATCTTTATTTCTTGGCCTCTTATTCCATTTTTATAAGGATTCCTTTTTTATATTATTTGTGTTGATATATTACTTATTGAACATGAATTTTTTTCATGTATCTTGATTTTTATGGAGAGTTCTTGATTCTTTAGTGTTTTTATCACATTGGATGGTGGTTTTTCACCTGGTTGGTGGTGGTTTTAAAAGAAATGGAAAATTATTCCATCTTATGATACTATTTAATGAGTTAAATATTCTTTACTTCATTTCAAAATGTTTTCCTAAAATGATATTGTGTGAAAATGTTTGTTTTCAAGGGTATAAGTGTGTTTCAAACTATTGAAATGGTTTACTTCTTGGGTGATGGTCAGAAGTGATGTGTTTTGGATTGTGAAGTGTGGGATGGAGAAAGACTGAAATGTTTTGGATGGTTTTGGAAATTGGATAGAGAACTTGGGAACACTATGTATTTAGGCGCATGGGATAATGACTTGTACTTCAGAAGATATAGAAGGGTGTGAACCAGTATTCCTTGATGGATGACACTACAAAATTTACTAAAAATGATGATAATGTTGTGAGTACCACTAGAACATTAGCTGTGACATATCTTGTGAATCTTTCATGAAGGGATATATGATTGTGATTGATCACCGAGTGTATGGGGATCCTATCACCAATGTGAACTAGCTGCTTAGGTATTGGACCATGGTTCTCATATTATGATTACGTAATTTTAGTTTTTCACCATTTTTATCTTTATTTTTAAAATTTTACATGTTTTCAAAACTAAACCCTTACTTTATTTTAAACAATCATTTTAATTTATCTTATAATTTTTATTCATGGAACATATTGTGGGATCCTACATGGAAAGTGATCTCACACCCTGGATATACCCATTGGGTATATGTATACTTAGTGTTGTTAGATTCAGGTAATGGAAAGTCCTATTATGTGAGTGGTATCAGATGCTTCTGATAGTGGGGTCTTTTTGTTATCGATATTGATGGTGGAGACATTATGGGTACTGATTCACATTAAACAATGATGAAAATGTTCCATTTCTAGTTGCCTCCCTTTTTTTCATTTTTCTTTTGGTTTGAAATATAAATATACACTTTTATCATGTACATGAATCTTTGTATCTGCTTTTATAGATGTTGGTTGTGATGTTTATGTACTTATGGTATCGTTGATGTTCACTCATAATTTTTGGGGTTTATTGTAATGTCAAGAAAATTTTGTGTATTTTTTTTAAATTATATGGAATTATTTTGAGACCGCACGCTCTGATGACACGTGATTCCAAGGCTCGGAGAGTCTAGAACGAAATTCTAATCTTTTTTAGGCACGTTTAGTAAACTTGTGAGCGGTTTGTTATTATATTTTGAAATGGTGTTCGGATCAAAAATCCAAGGGCACCGTTGAATTTGGAATGCCACAATTCTTCTAGAAATCACTTTACTTCGTCTGGAAAGGGCCGAGCAGAAAAGTTATTTTATCGGAATTTTTGAGAAAAATAATAAAATAATTTAAAGTAATTATTTTATTTCTTTACTCACCATTGGGTGGTGGACGGCGATGTTGCGGTGCAGTGACCAGGTGACAATAAAGCACATTAATGAGGCTCATTAATATTCCATACCATGCAGCGTAACATTACAATAAATAAGAGTAATAGTGAAGTTGTTTCATAAATGAAATAGTGTTACGATGTAATGTCACAACCTAACAAAAATGTTGCAATGTGATTATTTTTTTTAAGACAACACATGGGATAATGGAGAATTAATCTTCGGGGATTCTATGATGAACTATCGGCAGTTTTCCTCTCCAACGAATAATGAAGAACATCAGTGAGACTTCATCACCTTTGATGTGCCTTGAAGAATGGAGCCAAAGAGACATTGACGTCATGAAACCTCGAGGAAAAACGCTTCAGCATCAAACGTAAAAAAGGTAGGGGTTTATGCGTTCTACGTTTTTGATGATTTCTTCCTCATTCTTGATTATTAATGACAAACGCGGAATCAACTGACTAATGGGTTGATCCGCGAATCACTCGTTCTTGCCGGGGGATATTGTGAGGGGGTTTGAATTGGGGTTTTACTATTTATGTGGGGATTAATACTTCCCCCCATGCTTAAAATCTAACACGGAGGGTGCGGGCTGACCCAAAAAAGGCCCAGAACCTATGCCATGGTTGTTTATTGTGCGTTCTTCATGGATGAATTCTTGAGACAGCGAAAAAGCGATTTTGAGGCTGTTGCAGTGAGGCTGACAGCCTAGCGTTTCCGTAGACGCAAGTGGCTTGAGAAACGGACCACCGAAGTGACTCTGGTGGCCCATCAAAGGTACCATTGGAGAATCATTGTTGGTGACGGTGACCAATGGTGGCCCATAGTGGTGACCGCATGCGGAGGATGGAGGTGCGCCCGTCGAAGTGCCACAACGGTAGGACGACTGTGAAAATGAGGTGGCACGACTCACTCGGGTGCACTAGAGGAATGTAACCGGTCCATGTGCATGCGAAATGGATGGCCCACCTTTCCGACCATGTGGAGCCACCGCGGTCTCTTGAACGTGGTAAGGAGACCGCCCCACATTGACCACGTGGTGTGAGGGAGGCCAGACATGGTTTTCTGCCCATCCAAGCCGGGCAGACCAGTCCACATGTGGCATACCGGGTTATCCAGTGAGCCAGACCCACACCATCGGGCCGAACCCACACCGTCGGGCTGGACCCGCGATGTCGGGCGGGACCCGCCACCAGGCCACACCTGTCCTAACAAGATGGGCATGCGGTCCCAACGGGCTGGCTGGGCCAGAAACATGTGGGACCCACGTCAGACCTCCAGATAGGGTTGGGTCAGGTCGGACTGGACCCAGACCCGATCGGCCCCGTTTCACTGAAACGATCATAACTTGCAGACCAGATGTTCGGTTGATGAACCATATACGGCACATGGACCCTTGTGATGAGGATGTTCTTTTGAGATACTCCACTTGAGTTTTGATTTTTTTTGGAAAATGTCTGAGTTGGATCAAACTTGAATCCAATGAGGCCCTTTTTACTAAAAAGACCATAACTTATAGACTAAACGTCCGATCTACGTGTCGTCTATTACTTTGGGGTACATACGATGAGGTAGTACTTTAGGGTTACTCTATGTGGGACTTCATGGTTGTTGAGGTACTACCAATGGATTTAGGAGTGGATCCTCCATAAATCAAGCGTGTTAAGTCAAGGAATACAGTTGTTGGCTGCGACATGAAGAAAAATAGCGATCCTGAGTGGGTCAGCATCTAGCGATCCTTTGTGGGTTAGCACCTAGAGATCCTCTGTGGGTCAGCACCTAGTGATCCTCTGTGGGTGAGTATCTAGAAATACTATGTTGATTAGGAACTACCGATCCTCAGTGGGTCAGCACCTAGAGACCCTGTGTGGGTCAGTAGTAGAGCCTCTCGATAGAATAAGATGACATAGCTTTATGCCTAAGAATCTTTACATATTTACTTCAGTTATACCTGCTGTGAGCTATGTCTTTTACTTTTTTCTATGTGTTTGAGATCTTACTGGGTGGTGTTACCTCAATGGTATTTCCTTTGTGTTGTTTTCCCTCGTGGATTACTAAGAGACCTTTGGAGGTCTCAGGATCCCTACTGAGTGTTGTTATACTCACCCCTGCCCATGCTTTTCCCACACCTGTTGTGTCTTGTGCAGACGACAGACAAACTTGACGGGGACTTTGGGGAGCAAGGACTAGAAATTTCTCAGTGGTGGACTGATAGACGTGTTGTGTTGTAGTGACATCCGAAAGAGATATGTACCTACCCTTTATGTAGGATCCTTGGTGGATGACCTCTAGAGATTTTACTTATTTTTCTATACTTTCCTTTCTATTGGGCTTGTATTCTGGACCCTTTACTTTTATTTTACACACTTTATTCTCAGTAGTGATACTTTGTGGTGGTTGTACTACTTTCTTTACTTTTCAGTTTTCTTTCTGTGGTATGCCCTATCTTTATGTGTACAGGTTTAAAGGCAATTCCTTCCATTTTTGGGTTATTTTTTTGCAGTGCTAGTCACCAGCCCCTGGACTGTGGAAGGTGGGCTTGGGGTAGTCATGACACAAGCCCTGAGGGATGGGTCATGACAAAGTGGTATCAGAGGGCCGTTGGTTCTACCATAAGAACTAAGAGTTTGTGTTTTTGATGAGTAAATAGTGTTAAGTGTTTTGAGTTGGTCTTTCAGGCCAGATAATTCAGTGTTGGTGCAGCAGATGATGTATCCATACACCAGGACCTTGAATTCTTTTTTCTATCTCAGTACACGAGATAAATTATTTCAAGTGTTTTGGAAATGTTTTTCTCTTGATCTCTTTTGTATCAACTCACCAGGTATAACTTATTGACCATGACACACTTGTTTCTCTACAGGATGCCTCCAAAAAGGCAACTAGTGATGATTCTAGAGAGATATAATGATGATGGTCCACCGAGCGATGAGGCATTAGTGCAGGGACCACTTACAATGCTAGCACCTTTGGGTGGTGTACCAGAAATACCACCACCTGAAGAGAAGCAGTTGCAACCATCCCCACCATTGGACATTGCACGCTGACTGATCATGCTATAGGAGTTCTAGAGATAAAGGCCTCTAAGGTTTCAAGGAGAGACGGATCCTTAGGCAACTAAGGATTGGCTGGAGGCAGTTACATAGTTTTTTTCCTAGTAGAGGCACCGACATACCAGATAGTAGTTCTAACCGCTAGCATTTTTCATGGAACGATAGAGAGGTGGTGGAGCTTGACGCTCCAAAAACACGAGGAGGTGACCCTTGTATGGACAAACATTGAGAGCCTCTTTAGGGAGGAGTTCATACTAGATACACTATGCTCAATGTGTATTTAGGAGTACCTACACCTGCAGTAGGGCAGCCTCACTATGGCCTAGTACTTTACGAGGTTTACCAACCACTCCCGCTACTCCACCGACATGGTACATGACCCTTTATTTAGGGACAAAACCTTTGTGAAGGGCTTCTGATGGGAGATCAGGGCGTTGATTATTTCGATTAGCATCCCAATGCATGCCAAAGTTATAGTGAGAGCCATACTGGTGGAGAGCTTCCTAATTGAGCAGGCACAGATGGTGAGATCCACCATCGAACAACTGGTGGCCAAGTCATCTATAATAGGTATTAGATAGATGATGAAGAGGCCCAAATGGGCCATACCTTCTAAAGGATGAACCCAGGACGAAGGGTCAGAGGTGTAGAGATCGCGAGGTAGAGAAAGTCATTTGAGGACTAGAGTTTGTTACTCTTGTGGCAGACCTGTCTGAATCCCTGTGCGGATAACCAACAGGTGGTTGAGGGACCACCTAGTCAATGAATTTTGTTTGAGTGAGTAGGTCTGTAGGGTGGCAGATGTGGTAGGGGAGCATGCTGAGCAATAGGAAATGGACGATGGTTCGTGTTACTACCCCCCAGGAGGTCCACCCTAATCTCTAGGAGGAGGTGGATGAGGGAAATTCTAGCTTCAAGTGATGGAAGACTACAACCATGGTGCTCCAAAGATGATTAGATGTTTGATTTGTGTCTACTCCACCTTAGATACAATTCTCATAGACACTGGTTCCAGGGAATCTTTCTGTGCGATGGACCTCATTCGAGGCTCGGAGATTCTGATGGTGTCTTTGGCTCGATTTTTATGATTAGATACTCCTACGGGAGAGGATTAGACGATTACACATTGGTTCTGGTAGTGTGGGATTACTCTAGGAGGTGAGATATTTGGTTGGGATCTCCTGGTAGCATTTTCAAGGCCTTATTCCAACATCTTGGGTATAGAATGGTTATCCACAGTCCATGCTTAGATTGACTATTTTAGGTGCAAAGTGAAGTGTGTTCGTGAGGATGGGACTAGTATTTCCTTCACCGGTGAGAAGGGAACCTTTTTATCAAATGATGGACTTTCTCAGAGGAGGTTGTAACTGATCAATCACCAATTAGCTAGCCTCACCCTCGTTACGGTGGACAACGGGAGTCTGAGCTTTCCTGTAGTGGTGGAGTTTGAGGATGTCTTTACAGAATATTTCCTAGGACTACCTTCTCACAGAGAGGTAGACTTATGAATTGAATTGTACCCAGGGATAGCCTCAATATCTACACCTATGTATCAGATGGATCACATGGTGCTTCGTGAGTTGAGGGTACATCTGAAGGACTTGTAGATGAAGGGGTTTGTAAGGCCTAGTGTTTCTCAATGGGTAGCCCCGATATTGTTTTACAAGAAGGAAGATGAGAGCTTGAGGCTATGTATAGACTTCTTGCACCTGAACTAGGTGACTATGATGAAAAGGTATCCACTACTGAGGATTTATGACCTCTTCGATTAGATAAAGGGAGCGAGGTGGTTCTCAAAGATAGAACTCAGATCGAGCTATCACTAGCTTCAGGTATGGGATGAGAATGTACAAAAGACATCCTTCAGGTGCCGTTATGGCCACTACAAGTTTCTGGTGATACCTTTCGGCATGACCAATTCCCTAGAAGCATTCATGGGACTCATGAATAGGATCTTTCTACCTTACCTAGATCTTTTTTTGGGAGTCTTTATTGATGACATCTTGATGTACTCAACAATAGAGGAGGAGCACGCTGAACACCTAAGGATAGTCCTAGACACACTCTGAGAGAACCAAGTTTAATGTAATCTCTCGAAGTGCCAGTTTTGGAATCAAGAGGTCCACTTTATGGGAAACATCATCTCAGAGGATGAAGCTGTAGTGGATCCAAGAAAGTTAGAGGAAACAATTTATTTGGAGACACCCCAGAGCATGACTGAGGTGTGGAGTTTCTTGGGGTTGGCTGGGTACTATCGGAGATTCGTACTTAACTTTTCCAAAGTATAAAAACCCTCGTAATCTTTGAAAAAGAAGGTACAACCCTTTGTATGGATAGAGAGATGTTAGCAGAGTTTCCTAGAGCTAAGGCAGAGACTGACTAGTGCCCCTATATTGAGACTACTAGAGAATGGCGTTGAGTATGTAGTTTACTGCAACATGTCAGGGACTGGACTGTGTTGTTTCCTAATGAAGGAGCGAGCAGTGATTTCCTATGGATCACGATAGCTGAGGAAACACGAGCAGAACTACATGAACCATGACCTGGAGTTAGCAGCAGTTGTCTTTTCCTTGAAGATGTGGAAACACTACTTGATGGGTGAATGGTTTATCGTCTACTCCAACCACAAGAGTCTCGAGTTTATCTTCTCATAGAAGGACCTGAACTTGAGACAACGATGATGGATGGAGTTACTCCAAGACTATGACTTTGAGATATTCTATACTCCTGGGGAGGGGAACGTGGTGGTAGATTCACTCAGCAACAGGTCTGGTTTGCAGCTGCTGAGTGAGGTGACATAACAACTAGCCACGATGTAGATATCCTTCATTGATAGTGATGGAGCAGCTTACCTTCAGTCGATGAATTTTACTCCCCCACTTTTATAGTGATTCAGGGAGGCATAACTGGGGGATGTGGACTGTGAGGCTCAACGTGCTCAGTTATCCTTAGGAAGAGCTCCTTATGGATTTTTGATAGGTGGGGATCACATCATCCTTTTCAAAGGGTGAACTGTTGTAACAATGAAGTTGCGGGAGTAGCTGTTGAGGGAGTTCCATACATCACCTTTGGAGGTACATCGTGGAGTGGAGAAGATGTACCAAGACCTCCAATGTCAGTACTGGTGGCCAGGGAAGAAGAAAGAAGTGGCAAAGTTCATTTCTTGATGCCTCACTTTTCAATAATTGAAGGATGAGCATTAGGTTCCAACAGGCTTGGCCCAACCACTCAAGGTATCATAGTGGAAATGGAATGGTATCTCGATGGAATTTTTGATATGGTTTCCACATACATCCAGGGGATATGATTCCATCTAGATGATCTTTGATTGACTCAACAAGTCGGCTTAATTTTTACCCATCTGGGAGTAGGGACCGGTAGAGGTCTTGGGAAAACTCTACATCGAAGAGATAGTGCGGATCAATGGGGTGCCTTCGACGATCGTTTCAGACCGTGATGCACACTTCACATCTTGGTTGTGGAAGGGGTTGCAGAAGGTGTTCGGGACTCAGCTGCATTTGAGCACATCTTTTCATCCCGAAACAGATGGTCAGACAGAGTAGGCCATACAAACATTAGAGGACATGATTCATGCCTGTGTCCTAGATTTTGGTTGTAGTTGGAAGGACCACTTTCCACTGGTGGAGTTTTCATACAACAACAACTATCACTCCACCATTGGAATGGAACTGTTTGAGGCCTTGTATGGGAGACCTTGCAGATCACCCCTATGCTGGACATACCCAGGGGAGTCAGCACTCATGGGTCCAGAGTTGGTACGAGATACCACCGAGAAGGGGCATATCATCTAGGAGCGGATGAGGACTGAACAGAGTAGGAAGAAGTCTTATGTCGACAGGAGACAGAGACCCTTGGAGTTTGAGGAGGGTGATTATGTATTCCTTAAGGTCTCACCTCGACAAGGATTATAGAGATTTGGCCTGAGCGACAAGCTATCTCTGAGGTTCATTAGACCTTTTCAGATCCGGTGTAGAGTTGGAGAGTTGGCATACCACCTAGACCTTCCCACATAGATGCACAAAGTGCATAATGATTTCCACATGTCGTAGCTGAGGAGATACGTGCATGATCCATCGCATGTCATCGACTGGGGCGGGCTGGAAATTGACGAAGGGGCGATGTTTGCAAAGTTTCACGTAGAGATAGAGGATCAACAGGAGATGGTTCTATGTGGGAAGTTGATTCCTATGGTACACGTTCAGTGGTATCATGCGAATCTATAGGAGAGCACATGAGAGCGGGAGGATCAGATTCGTGCTCAGTACCCCCACTTGTTTTGTTAGCCCTTACTTTAGATTTTGGGGATGTAAATCCCTAAGGTGGGGAGAATGTAATGTCTTGGAAATTATGGGTATTTTTTTTAAAATATATAGAAATATTCTGAGACCACACTCTCTGACGGCACGTGATTCTGAGGCCTAGAGAGCCCAGAACGTAATTTTGAACCTTTTTTAGGTACATTCAGTAAACGTGTGAGCGAGTTTTTCTATCTTTTGAATCAATACTCAGATTGAAAATACAAGGGAATCATTGAATTTATAATGCTGGTATTCACCTAGAAATTAATTTACTTCGTCCAACAATATTTAAGTATAAATGTTATTTTTTTTAGACTTTTCGAGAAAAATAATAAAAGAATTTAAAAGAATTATTTTATTTCATTACTCAGCGTTGGGTGGAGGATGATGACGCTACGGTGCAATGACCAAGTGGAGAAAAGAAAAATTAATGAGGCTCATTAATATCCCATACCATGCTACTTAATAATGCAATAAAGTAAGCGTAACATGGACATTGTTTCACAAATGAAGTAGCATAACGACGCAATGTCTCAGCATAACAGAAATGCTGCAACATGATTCTTTTTATTAATCCAACACATGGGAGAATGGGGAATTAAACTTCAGGGATTCTCTGACGAACTTCCAACACATTTTCTCTCCAATGAAGAATGATGAACGTTAGTGATACTTCATCATCTTCTACATGCATTGAAGAACATATCCAAATGCGATGTCGATGTTGTTAAACCTCGAGGATGAACACTTCAGCATCAAACACCAACAAGGTAGGGGTTTATGAATTCTAAGTTTTTTACTATTTCATCCTTGTTCTTAAGAATTAATGACGAACACGGAAACAACCAAATAAAGGGTTGATCCATGAATCGCTCTTTCATGCTAGGGGATATTGTGTGGGGGTTTGAATTGGTGTTTTACTCTTGCGGTGTGGATTAATACTTCCCACATGCTTAAAATCTAACGTAGAGGGCGCAGACGGAACCGAATAAGGAACATACCCTCTTTCATGGTTGTTTATTATGTGTTCTTCATGGATGAATTCTCAAGATGGTGGAAAAGAGAGTTTGAGTCCTTCATAGTGAGGGTGATGGCCTAACATTTCCGTAGATGCAAGCGGCTTGGGAAACAGACCACTAGAGTGACTCTGGTGGCCCAGCGAAGGTACCATCGGCGCACTGGTGCTGGAGGCGGTGACCAGTGGTGGGTTGGGGGTGGAGGATGGTGGTGCGCCCATTGGTGAGGGGGCGCGGTGCCCATCGGTGCCGTGTGGTGGAACGACCCAATTGGGTGCACTGTAGGCACACATACCCGGTCCGCGTGCGTGCGAAATGGGCGGCCAGCCTGGACAACCATGTGGAGCCACTTCGGTCGCATAACTGCGGTAAGGAGACCACTCCTCTTTGACCGCGGTGTGGTAGGGAGGCCAAACATGATTGTCTGCCGCATCCCGGGAGAGTGGATTGGGTCGGCCAGCGGGCCGGACCCGCGACGTCGGGCCGGACCCGCCACCGGGCCGTACCTGTCCTACTAAGATGGACCCATGACCCCAATGAGTCAACTGGGCTAGACCCATTAAGGTCCCACATCGGACCCCCCAGATAGGGTTAGGTCGGTCTGACTTGGTCAGACCGGACCCGGACTCGACCGACCCCGTTTCACTGAAACGATCATAACTTAAAGACCACGTGTTCTATTGACGCACCGTCTACGGCGTGAGGACTGTTGTGACAAGGAGGTCCTTTGGAGATACTCTAATTGAGTTTTGGTGGAAGTTTGAGTATGTCCGGGTTGGATCGGACTCGAATCCAACCAGACCCTTTTTACTAAAAAGACCATAACTGATAGACCGAGCATCTGATTGACGCACTGTCTGTTGTGTTGTGGACCTTAAGATGAGACAATACTTTAGGATTACATTATGTGGGAATTTGTGGTGGTTGAGGTCTGACTTTTGCCTTGAGGAGTGGATCCTACAGAAATCATGCATTCTATGTGCGGGAATCTAGTGGCTGGTTGGGATGTGAAGAAAGAATAACGATCCTGAGTGGGTCAGCACCTAGTGATCCTTTGTGGCTTAGCACCTAGCGATCCTCTATGGGTCATCACCTAGAGTTACTCTATGGGTCAGCACCTAGAGACCCTATGCGAGTCCGCAACAGAGCCTCTTGATAGAATAAATTGATCTAGCTTTATGGATAATCATATTTACTTTTGTATTTAAGTTATACCTGGTGTGAGCTGCGTCTTTTACTTTGTGCTACGTGTTTAAGATATTGCTTGGTGGTTTTACCTCAGTGGTATTTCCATTTTTGTGTTTTCCCTCATGGAATACTGAGAGACCTTCGGGGTCTCGGGGTCCCTACTGATTATTTTTATACTCAACACTGCACGAGCTTCAGCTGCACCTGTTTTGTCTTTTGTAAACGATAGAATACCTTAACAGGGACTTTGGGGATCCAGGACTAGATGGTGCTCGGAGGTAGACCGATAGACATGGTGTGATGTAGTGTAATCCAACAGAGAGTTGTACTTACACTTTAGGTAGGATCATTGGTGGATGACCTTCGGAGCATGTACTTCTTTTTCTGTACTTTTATTTTAGTTGGGCTTGTATTTTGGCCCCTTCACTTTCAGTTTACATAGTTTACTCTCAGTAGTGTTACTTTCTGGTGTGGGTACTACTTTCTTTCCTTTGTGGTTTTATTTTTGAGGTATGACCTATATGTGTGTGTATAGATTTAAAGGAAATGCCTTACCTTTTTAGGTTATGCAATTCTGGTGCTAGTCACAAGCCCTTGGCCTATGGAATATGGGCTTGGGGTAGTCACGACACGAGCCCCAGGGGACGGGTCATGACATTTATAGTATTTTTTTCAATTTTTTTCATTGGTGAATTATTCAAAATGAGTTCATATATTTCGAGTCACTACTTTCCAGCTTTTGGGGATCTAAAAGGCCATTCAAGCCACGCCATAGTCCCGGTAAACTGTCTGGTTGGATGGAAGCCTAGTCTATTTTGTAACAGTGGGTGATATCACATTCTCAATAAGGGTTACTTAGAACATAAAATATCATGATTAAACAAGGAATAGTTGATATATTAATGTAAATAACTTGAAACACATTAAATTTAATCAATAACTTGGGAACAAAATGCTTCTAGGGATAATATACATGCCGTAATCTCATGGATAATAACAACATAATTCTCAGCAAAAGAAATGCCTAATGTTTTATTATGCGATCTCATACATCATGATATCTTTAACATTAAGGTCTTGCACCAAGATAATCTTCTTGATGGGTTGGTATGAACCAATACAAATTCAATAAGGCTTTCCAACTAGTTTGTTGCATGATACCTCTCAATGTATCAAGGGGAAATATATAATAGGGCCCCACTTATCATTGCATGTCCAATCCATTTCTCAAAGATTTAATGATCAATATAAATCATAACTAATATTCCATATCAACAAATATCCATATTAAGTAAAGAATACATAATATCTAGATTTCCCCAGTTAATCGAATAATTTTATAGTGAAACAATGTATATAGAAATGGAATATGGTTTATGGAATAAGAATATCCATGATAAAAATACTATGGGTATGTTTTATAAAAGATAATTATATGAAAGTGAATGTTTCAAGAGAACATTAATGACTAAAAAATTCACCAAGGGCTGAGAAATGACCATTGAATA
This sequence comes from Viscum album, assembly GCA_963277665.1. NCBI lineage: Eukaryota > Viridiplantae > Streptophyta > Magnoliopsida > Santalales > Viscaceae > Viscum > Viscum album. The sequence continues at coordinate 132,604,955 of OY728167.1, read as the reverse complement.
ATAAAAAAGTATATTTTTTAGTAAAATATATTCTTGAATAATGGAAAATATAATAGAAACAATTAAAATAAATTTTCATTAAATATTTTACTTTTAAAAACCATTTAAAAATTTTATAACAATCCAAATATAATAAAATATTTATGATGGTGGGAAAATCCTTTACCTCTGTATACGTTAAAACAAACATTCATTTTGACTTTTTTGTAATGAAAGTCAAAAATGACCTTTTCAAAAAACATTAGAATGATTTATTTCAAAACATAAAAAAATAAAAGATAATAGTAAATATACTTCATAAATAATTTTATAAAATAAAATAATTTATTTAGAACCACTTTTTAATAATATATATAAAGAAGGAAAATATACTCGATTAAAAGAGAAAGAAGATAGTCTTTTATTTTCAAAATTAATTTTCTTGATTCAAGTGGAAGAGGAAAATATGGATGAAAATATGGAAGCTCCTTAAACATATAGAGGACAATAAAATTTATGGAATTTATAAAGGATATGTTATATGATTCCTTTAATGATAATCTGAACAATCCCAAAAAGATGTGATTGTAAAATAAATTATTACCTCATAGGTGAATTTTAAATTTTAAATCCTTGAAAATATTACTTGGATTGAAACTATAATAACTATTAATAAATATAAGTTCATGTTAAATACATAAAAGGGTATGTATATATACCACATAAAAGTAAATAGGTACATAATACCAAATATGTCTCAATATAATGGAAATTGGGATGAAATATCTTACTCTAATTTCAACTTTCTACTAAAGTAATTTAACCTACTATACAAAAAATGTAAATATATTATAATTATATACCATATTTATTAATATAAATATAATATCATATATTATCCAATTATAACATTTCAAAATCCATTTATTAATAATTTATTATTAAAATCATTGTTTCAAGTCATCAACTGTTTCATTTTTCATGAGAATTTTTGTTTGGAATTTTTGTAAATTGTAATTTGATTATGGTTCCATGATCTATATAATTTTAATCATGATATAAATATAATATATATTACACACACAAATATATGTATATATATTTAGAGTCACCCATAAAAAGTAGAGATAAAAAACTAATTACACCATTCCTGGAGAAGACAAACTGTACGCACGCAAGAACATTGATTTCACTTTTCGATGGATGTAATTAAAGAAAGAAAAATAAAAATTTACCTTTATAGAATAATTATTATATCCTAAATATCATACATATTCATTAAATATATCCTTATTACGATCAATGTAAATCATAAATGAAAAATGAATCACCTCGCTTCGTGGAGGTGGTAGTCAAAAAGTATACTTGAGCATCGTTATCGTTTTACAACAGATTATAAGGTAAGAAGGTAGATATGATATTATAATTATAAATAATAATTATTTAATAAATATCCTATATATTTATTACTTCAATATTTATAACTATAAAATTAAAATTCTGATGAAAAATAAATTACACTTCTACGTGGAGATGGTAATTCATACATACACATGAGTGATGTTTTCACTTCACATGGGATAGAAAAGAGAAGGAAAATGGTTCTAAAATAATCATAATAACAAATAATTATATTAATGATACTTTATTTATTATTTTTGGATGGTTACAACAAATTTAGGGGAATTAGAAGAGGAATGAAATATTAAAGAGTTGGTAAAGAAGATTACCTCTTCTTTGGAAGAATTCCTTTATATCCCCTATTAGCAGACCTAGGGTTATCCTTTTGGGATGAACATATAATTTATAACTAGTAAAATGATGTCTATAAGTGAAATTTATTAGTTTTATTTGAGAAGTATGTCTCAATGTGGTGTAAATTAAAGAGAGAAGGGGTTTCCTTTTATAAGGGCGGGAAATGACACAATTTAAATTTCTTGAAATATTAAAATATAATAATGTCATACTCAATAAAAATTCATAAAATTGGATAAAAATAGTATATGGTCAAATTATTATCATCCAAATATATTTAGATTAGTTTTTGTGTCATTTTAAGCCTTATCTTTTTGGATAACCCCTTCACTAACTATTTTTAAACATAACTATGATAACAACTATTTCAACATTAAAGTATTATTATTTAAATTATAAGGTAAAAATTATAACATAAACCTATAGGGGAAGAAATTTAATACCATATATTATCCTCCATTTCCTAGTAAATTTTTTTATAGTTTTTAAATAATTTAAGAAAATTTTATCTTTATTAAATATTATAAATTCCATTTTATACAGTATTTATTTAATTTGACTTTAAAGTCCTCAAGACAAAGATGTAATCCAAATATAATCCTTTATCATATCCTTAATATGATATATTTGTCTATAAAATTTGTGTATCACAACAATTCATCCAAATAATATTACTTTTATTTTTTTAAAATTATTTTATTTATTTTTCTTTTAATTGAATTAATGCCATTTTAGTTATTTGTAAGAATTTATTGTAATTATTAAATAACAAAAAATTAAAAATAATTATCATTTTAAAAAAATAATTCCTATTTATAATAAACATTCAAAACTAAATACACCTTTTTTTATAATTACTAAGAAAATATTAGAGATATTAAAGTCAATATAGTGACATTTTTTATTTATTCATTATTTACAACATTATAAAGATAAATATCAATGAAAAATGGAACCAAGTGGAAATATTTTTAAGATTTTTATGAGAGTGGAAGAACTCCAATCATTAAATAGGATACAATAAAGTGTTATAGAAACTTTTAATTCTTTATTACATGATTTTTTTCCTTAATTTCTTAATTTACTCTTACAAAGGTGATAAATTTTATTACGATTACTATCAATAATGCCTAAAAATATAATGGGAATTTTTACCAAACTTGGAACTCATAATTCATATTATGGAATCAATTTTATCAATTTCTGTTCCTATAAGTTTTAGAAATTAATTTAATAATAAACTCACAAAATATGATAAAAAAAGTCTACTAGAAAAATGAATTTTAGGACTAAAAATTGACTTATATAAAAATCATGTAAAATTTTCATCATAATGGAATAAATTAGATTACTTTAAATAAATTGATCTTATATAACTTTAGTACCAAATCAAAAATATAATGGTACTTTTAAATTACTTGATTTAAAGAAAAGAATTTGATATTTTTATAAGAATCAGTATTTTTCTCTATTCACTGAAAAATAAATCTTTTTGAAAATCATAAAAACTAAATCAAAGATAATAATTTACTGATGAAATAAAAGTATATAATTTTCACATAATAATATTTCAATATTTTTCCAGTGTTCTTCTAAATTTAGGGTTGTGTGTAAAACAAGCTATCAAATAAATTTAATTATTTAATATATCATAAAATCTTGAGGCATTATATGTTCTTTACATAAAATGTGGGAACAACCTAGATATTTGAAAAATTAAAAATTTCCATTATAACACCATGAGGAACAGATATAGGAAACATGGATGCCCTGATTGTACTTGAGATGCCCTAGGAATTGGTGAACCGCTGAGATGGTGGGGGGGGGGTCTATGGTGAAATGATTTTAATATTTCTTATACATAAAATAAACCTCTTGTATTTATTAGGTTTAGATACTCTCATAAATTAAAAAAACATACTCACTCAAGTGGATATATAAATGAAATGAATAGGGTAGATCCATGTTTTTACAAGGTTCAACCTCAGTATGGGAACCAACTCCTATCGACAACCAGTTGATCTTATGCTCCATAGATTTTACACTAATAATAAATAACTAATTAAACGTGTATAGAGAGGAACCATCCACTATATATATATCATCATAATCCTACTAGAATTACACATCATTCTACTCGTTTCAATGACCACAGAATAAGATCAGAAAAATACCTTCAGAATTTGGTTTCATCAGAAACTATAAATTATTTTCCTATTAAGAATTCAGGATAGACAGAATAAGATTATCACCTTAAAACACTATATTATTTTATAATATATTTCTCTTTAAATATTTTTTATTTATTTTATATCTTTCTTTACACAAAATATTGTGTTTAAACAAACAATGATATTCTATTTAATTATTATTGTTATTATTACAACTATTATTATGATATATGATAATTATCTCATAGCCATTAGATTTGTGGGTATGAATGTGACTATCTAAATTAAGAAAATTATTATTTAAAAATTGATAAAATTAAATCAATGGTTATCAATAGGATTTAAATAAAAACAAAAACATTTGAATGTAAAAAAGAGTTCATTTTTATTAAAAAGTGTTTTTATTCCTAAAATGTGTTTTTATCTTAATAAATTAAATTAATCACTATTTATGAATGATTTTAATTAAATTTACAGAATATATATCCAATAAAATATTTCAACATTGAAATAATGGTTCTCACTAGGAAAGGAATAAATAAATTCAGTTTTATACTTAAAAACCAATCTTTATAAAAATATTTTTTTCCCTTTATCATACTTTTTGTAAAATGAATAAATTCCACTTATAGATATTATATATGATTAAATGGTTTAAATATTATTAATTTGATTTTTTATATTTATTAATGAGTCCAATTTTAATTTTTTAAGTATAGTAACTATGTTAAAAATTCATTATGATGGTAAAGGTTAAAAGGGTTAGTGAGGGGGTAAACTAAAGAGATAATGGTTAAAATGACCTAAAAACTTGTCTGAATCTAACTGGTTAAGTGAATTTCTTCCTAAAATTATCTTGTCTTCAAAATTTTCCTATTTATTTATAGTTTCACTTGAATATTACTTTATAATATTTTAATGTTGTAAGTATTTACAAGAGTTCCGCTCTCCAAACTTATGAAAGGTCACCTTCTATACTCTATTATCCACAACACTTGATCCCTTAATACTAAAAAATATTTACCCAAATAATAAACCAATGTACTTATCCACTACCTTTATGTGTTGGTAATACCAAGAGTCCCATACAATAATTTTTAAGGTGCTTTTCAAAGGAGGATACCCAAAGAATAAGTATATGTTCTTATCGATCTTTTTTCAGTTTCATTTTTCATAAACCTACTCAAAATGCTCAAAAACCACTATTAAAATGATGGGATAATTATATTAAGTATAATTAGTTTTTTTATATCCATTTTAAATCACATTCCCATTTTTGGTAAAATGATAATGCCACTCATGCTTTTTTGGGAAATACCACCTCAATGAAGCAATGCGATTTGTTTTTAATATCCTCTTTACATGGATGGTCATAAGGTAAGATTTAATGAATATATTTGAGATATATGATATAATTATGACTCTATAAAAATGAATTATTATTTACCTTTTCTTCTGTTTCATCAATCAAAATGGTGGAAACATTACTAATGCATACATACAAACTATCTTGTTCACAATGTGATGTAATTCATTTGTTATCATAGATTTATATTGTAACGCCCCGACCCTGGTTACCCAGAGTCGGTGCATTATTTTAATACATTGGAATGATTACAAGGAAACCAAGTCCTGAAGGACCGATTAGTTTAGCAGTCATGGAAATTAGATTATATACATGAATGTTACATTGCACTTTAAGACATACAAAACAACATAAATAATCCTTATGAACGCCATTATTCATTTATATTAACCCTGCATATCAATCACAATACACTTCTTGGAATCGTGGGAAAAATAAAACATAGAAAGGGGTGAGCTCAAATGCTCAGTAAGGGTAAGAAATACAGCGGAAACTTTCATAAATAAGCATAAACATTTAAGGCAATGTATAACTAAAACAAAAGACTTTTAAACTTGAACTTAAGAATAATATGGAAAAGATAAAATGAAATATTTCCATTTACTTATTCACATGGATATTCTACTAGTCGAATAATCACATGCAATATCAATAACCACTTTCATAACGATGGAATGCATAATGCCAGACTATTATAACCACGTAGCCAAGGCCTCATGCCAAGACTACAAATAAGATTTTTTCAAGGCCTCATGAAAAGACACTAGTTTGTCTCATGAGACCTACCGATGCATCGAGGAGCTATAGCGGGCTCCACCCGTCACTTATTAAGTCCAATGCATTCCTCATATGAAAAGGTCTAAACATAACATAAACATTCGTATCAAAACTAGCATACAAAATGTCAATACTTTACCGATAAACCATTAATGGTATAAAAATAACACATCCACAATCAAACATATCAACAAAACCTTCAACAAAATATGGAAGATTTGTATCATGATAAATCAACATCAAAAAAAGTTTAAAATCCATTATAGAATTTTGACATGGATGAAAATGATTTGTAAAACTCTTTGAGGGAAATAACCCTTTTTCATGAAAACGCTAAAAAGTCAAAAAATTTATAAAAGAAGTCATTTAAAGACATTTTTGAATCAAAGTGTCCCATACCACTTTGAAACTTTTGAAAGGAATTATCATTTTAAAAACATTCATGTCAATATAAATAAATCCTTAAAACCCATTTTGAAGACATGGACATAAATGAGGAAGATTTAGAAGAATAAATATTTAAAACATTTTAAATGATGTTTTATTAAAAATTCCCTTAAAATAATCCCTTTTAAAACTCTTTCATAAAACATGTACATGGATAATAAATATTTCCCAGTACATACTTACGTAAAAACAACCTCAGATAATAAAGAGATTGTGAAATTAACCCTTACCAATTTGGTAACTTACGAAACATACAACCCATGAAAGAGGTATCATACAATGAATATGAAAATACACATATATTAATGTGTATTACACAAAGAATATAATTATGGGAAGTACATACACCACACAAAAGGTAATAGTGGCAATATGGCATGAATCTCACGGGAATAAGGAGTGCGATGAAAACCCCTTACCTTGTACTTTTCCTTGGTTGAGGGTAGGTTAACATCCTGTATAATGGTGAAATAATTGTTATTAAATTATAAAATAATCATATATATTAATATGATATCATATATGATCTTTTAACATTTCTATTTTAATAATATTTTAGAATTATCGTCGTTTCGGGTGTTGACATACTCATTTTCTTTTATATGTTTTGTTACGTAAGCCATGTTTTTCATGTATAGGTTGTATCTTATTCATATCCAAAATGATATCAAGTCCTTAAAAATTATTTTTAAATCATCAAATGATAATTATACTTGAATGGATACGATGGAGAATGAATCTCATCGCGTTCGTGGAGACGGTAGTCCGTACGTACGCACGAGCGACAATATCATTCTTTTGATATTAAAATAATATATAATTGGATGGTATATAATATATAAAGAATCATTATAATGTTATATTTATTATTTACACGAATTAAAAATCATTATTATACCCATCCAAATAATAATATATTGAATAACAATTACACCATGACGTGGAGACGGTAAGCCGTACGTACGCACGTTTGGTGACATGTCATTGAAAGGATGGATAGAATACTGAATATGGTTGTACCATATTTATAATAATATTATAGTATATAGGATATATTGGATTCATTATTTTATAATGGGAATAACAAAGAAATAAGAAGTGGAAGACGAAAGGAACTTGAAAAAGTGTGGTGAAATCATTACCTCTTCTTCGGGTTCTTCCTTTTGATTTGATCAAAAGGGCTCCTTAGGTTGGATTTATGACTAAAGGAAGGCCTATAGGATGAATTGAGGGAATTTTAGAGATTATTTTGGAAGGGGTTGGCCGAACCAAAAGGCTTTGAAGGTGTGAATTAATGAGAAGGGGGAGTGCCCTTTTATAAGAGGGGTGAGGGGCACCTTTGGAAAGGCTAGAAATATTATTTTATAATAAATTCATATTCGGTTTCTAATGGCTCCAAATTAAATTATTTAAAGGTTAAGGTGGGGATAGGTCGAAAACCACTCAACCAATAGGATTTATACTGGTTTGGGTTACTATATTAACCTTATCTTTAAGTATTAACTCTTAGTTAATTAGTTTCACTTTTACAATGTCTCTTTGTATTTTTATATTATATGGTTATTAAAATTACTATATACATACAAGAGACCCCCAAGTGGTCCATTAATGATACACCTATCATGATATAAGTCTCTTGGCTGAACCGTAGATTATTAGGAATTTAATATCAATTAATAATATAATATTTGTTTTAAAAACTCTTTTATGTCAATTTTGACACTATTCAATAGTTGATTTTTGTAAAACTCATAACAGAATTATTACTTCTAAAATAGTTAATTAAATCATTAATAACATGTCATGATAACCTAGAAAATTATTTTAATTCATAAAAGTCTCAAATTATATTTATTTGGGTATTTATAATATCAATTATTTTAATTTTTCACTATTATGGTAATTACTATATCATCTTTGTGTCATAAATAAATTACTTTATTTAATTTTTAAAAATTATAAATAAAATATTATTATGTATGAAATCCTTTTATATTTCTAATTAATATTTATAGTCGAAAATCCAACATATATAACCCTATGTAAAAATTGTTTTTCTAAAAGATATATGCTTATGTCATTTTTGTATTTATTTTAACTTAATTAAAATAAAGTGTCCCTATCACCTACTAGTGGATCAATGGGGTCCCAAAATCAACCCAAAGATTCACATGGTCGGAAATGTATCCACCAATAAGTTTAGGACATGTTTTAGGGTAATTTAGTATTATTATAATATTATTTGTTAGCCCTTATTTATCAGATTTACCCTTTAACCATGGTAAATAAAATATTTATCGAAGTAATTATTCAAAATGTCTAAAGTTAAAAGTTACCTATTTACACAATTTGGACATCCTTATTCCAAATATGGAATCCATTTTTCCAAATTCAAAACACAGAACTGACAGAAATTAATTTAAAATTAATTCCTGCTGTCAAAACAAAAAGCGTGTTTTTAAGATATAATAATTATCAAAAGATTGATACTTGTTTATGTTCGGTTTAATTGTAAAATTATGTACTATGACAAACATTGTATTAAATGGTAAAAATATATTCTAAATATACTTTAAAACCACTCAAATTTATAATTTATCACTATTAGTTATTTTGATTAAAAAAGTTGTTTTTAATTAAAATTTAGTAATTTTCACTATTCATCAAAATATTAAAGTTATCTGAAAAGTACCAAAATTTCACCTTAGGTTAAATTAGATACTCCGAATCAAAAATGAATTCAATTTTGAGAGATAAAATTATAAAATTTCAAAAATTAGGTATTACTATTCATAACGGCTAGTTTGATTGGTTGTGGTGTGTGTTAGAACTCGAAGTTGCGTACAACACACGCTATTGTATTATTCAAAGGAAAGCATACCGTGGAAGCTTGGGGTGTTACATTGTAAATTTTTTTATGTCCCAATTTTAAAGAATAAATTTATTTAGTCAAATATATAAATGTTTAAAATATTGTATTTAAAAAGAATTCACTATTAAAAGTTGGTAAAAGTGCATTTTTGAAAAATATATCTTTTATCTGAAAAAATGAATTTGTTCATACATTATATATTTGAAACTCATAATATGGAATCTAAAATTATAAGGATTATATAATGTTCAAAATTTAGTTAATACTATTCATAACCTCTTTTGAATGGCTTGTTTAGTAAGTCATGGTGCGCTTGAACTCGGTGTTGCGTGTAGTGCCAGTTATTGAATTGTTTTGAAGAAGTACATACTATGAAATCTTGGGGTGTTACATATATGAATGGTTCTAAAAGTGTATATTATGAAAAAATATGTTACTTACAAAATTATTTGTATTTTTTATATGATTATATCATGACCAAGGTACAAGGATCAGAACCACAAAACCTAAATATTGGTGGAAAATATACCAGTTTCCACCCGAAAGTTTATTTTAATGATGAATGATTAAAAAGGATAATTGAAAAGTATAAAGGAATGGAATATAGTATGTTATGAATTAATATGGTTCTATATTAGATTTATAATAAATATATATTTAATATTTAGGTTTTTTTAAAAGCAATTAAGAAATACGAGACTTGAGGTAAGGGTTTTTTTTACAATATCATTTTTTTGGGAGTGTTCATATTAAATTTACATTGAGGGAAAGTATATGATTTTTATACTTTAAAAACCATATATTTTATTATCCTAATGTTATTATTGGAATTGTTTATGTATTTGTATAGTTTTCCTTACTTTTTTACATAAACTATTCAAAAAATGCTTTTGAGAAAAACAGACCTCATTTCCTAATTGGTCGATCAAAATTTTATTCCATGTACATATTATTTGAAAGGTTTTAAGAAATGTTAATTTATATTATCCAATTATTTATTAAATTTATTTTTATCCATATTTTAATTTATTTTCAAAGTTTTAAAAATTAATTTTTAAATGATTTTAGAATGGGGTATTTATTAATTTTTACAAAAAGTGTGAAAGGAATAATTTTTTTAATGTTTACCACATAGATAAATTTTTTTTCTATCATGAATATTCAATGATTTAAATATTACTTTACAAGGATCCATGATAATTTTAAATGAAAATATTTTTTAAAATATTCTATGAATTTTTATATTTTAATAATTCTAAAATAGAAGGGTATTTTCTATATTTTGAATAAAATGTCTAAATAATATCATAAATATATTTTAATCCATGTCAATATACTTTATGTATTGTTATGATTCATTGGGGATACGATCTTATGATACAATCCAATTTCATTCACTCGATTTCTTAAGATGATGATTTTTTAAGGATTATAATATGAAACTCATTTCTTTCCCATAGGCTAATTACGTTATAATGAAATCTTTGAAAAAACCATTTCTTTTACATGGGATATGATATGTTGAAATGATAAAATTCATTTGAAACATTTTTTTATATAGGTTATTATATAATTTTTTAATTAATGTTTTATGATCTTGTAGTACATATATGGATGGGTTAATTATGTGATAGGTGGAACCAAAATTATATATTCCTCCAATGAATTGGTTATTGATATCTCATGAAGTAATATAAATTATAATGGGTAGTGAACTCAATTTTATAAGGGGCTTGGTCCATTATGATAATCATTGGGGTGATCCTTAATTAAGAAAATAATGGAAAGGGTATCAAACCCAATCCAAAATGATATTCTTGGTAATTAGCCTTATCCAAAGAAAGGATTTTCAATACTTAGGTGTATTCCAAAAACCTATTTCTTATTATTATGATATGTTCTCATGGATTATGATTGATTATTTATGATTCCACACTCTTATGAATTATATCATTTATGAAAAAGACTTATTTCTAGATTCATAATCAAATATCATTGACTAATTGGGAATTAATTTCATATGTTATGATCATATTATCAAACCCTTATGATTATGTTATGCTCATTTATGATCACTGATTTATATCTCCTCCTTTTACCCTTATTTTTCATTTGATCTCCCCCTTTCTTGTGTTTCCTTTACCTAGTTTACTAATTTTTTTAAGAAGGATATATATAAGAAGTGTTATATGTGGGAAATACTTTATGGGATAAGTTGAAGATATTTCATGAAATAAGATTATTATTCATCTAATCTCTAAAGAGACTAAATATTTATGGTTATGTGGAATTTATTGTTATTAATGTACTAAATATTCATCTAAAATGATTTAATATTTATGTATGTACCATTTGGGTCAAATTAGTTAGTATCAGAGAAGGGTTTAGTTATTTTTTGAGATTAGGATTTGAAAACATGGGGGAAAACTTTGGGGATATGTACAAGTATAAGAAAAATTATTGATGTTTTATATGTTAGAGATTATTTTTCCCCCTAGAAATTAAATCCTTGTATAGATATTGGATAGTGGATACAACTATGACTCATGTTAACCTAGAGTTATAAACAATGGAAAAGGTTGGTTGAGTATCAACTCAATATTTACTCAGTGCACAATGAGTGGTCCTAAGACTACACACCTTGATAAGCACTCATGGAGGATATTCCATAATTAATTACCAATATCATTATGAGACACTATGACGAAATTGTGTATGAAATCATTTAAAAACAATGACAATCCATTGTGATATTATATGAACATAAAGTTACTTGTATTAAAATAATTTTTTTATAATTTATGAAATAATAAGAAAAAATTTCTTAATCATCGGATTGCTTACTCTGATTATTGATGCTTGACACTCACACTATTTTTTTTGTTTTAGATAATGGATCAAACCAGGAGTAACTGTGTTAATAATGAATGTAACGAATAATGAAACAAATATTATCTTGAGAAATGAAATTAAATAGGTGATAAAATGTGGAATTGTGTGATTATGCTTAATCAAATATCTTGAATTATGATTAAAAACTACAATGTAGGAAAATTATTGAATTCAAAAAAATATATTAGAAAAAAGGAATTTCCAAAAATGTTCAAGTGATAAAGACCAAATAGGGAATAAAATTCATCTTCCTACATGATACAAATGTGAGAATAAGAACCTAGGGAAATCTCATAAAGGAATAGGAAGAAGTTTTATTTTTAGAAAAGAAGGGGAAAAAATAATTTCTAAGGGAAAATGAATTGTTCAATGGATGGAAATGAAGTTCATTATGTGGTAACATTAATAGTATAATGTCTTATGTTTGGGTGGTATGATCTATATATCTCTCAATTCCCTAATCCATGTTCTAACTCCTCAAATATGGAAGGGCCTATTCTATGCCAATTGTAACATCCCGGACCTAGAATCCACTCAACAGTGCCTCGAGCCTGGTCGGACACATGGCCTCAAGTGCATCTCCCTGAATTCCAAAGGTTTTCCAACTAGTATTGAGGGCTTAAGTGAGTCCATGGGGATATAATTCTCTCGTCATCATAGTGTAACATAGTGGAATAGTATAGTTGAAAATATAATAAGAAGATAAAACAAGAAGAAAATAGATAATTAACCATGGAATGAAGATATAAATAATGCTAGGTGCGATCTCATATTCAAATGATTATGATACATGTTATGTGTCAAGGAAAGAATCCATAATAGGTACAATTAAATACAATACAATAATTGTATCCAAAACACTAAAAATACCAAAATTGATATCTTCGAATAGAATCATGATCCTTAGCTCAACCTCATGATCCCCTACTCCAAATCATGGTACAAAATCAACACTCAAACTATGGGCTTTATCCCCTATCTCTAACTGCATCCAAATAGACTTTTCAGGTACCCTACGGTGGCCTGAACAGGGTTTTGGATACAATACCAGTAGTTAAGCACCCAAATATATATAAATATATAAATACCATGCAATATAAAAACCTAAATAGTATGTTGGAAAACATGTAAGAAGTAAAATATTGTAAAGATTCCCATGGAATGTAAGCTAACAAACTGGAAATCTTGAATAGCCACTAAAGTATACCTACAAAATATGGTCAAGATCCTCTAACAAGGAATATACAAACAAATAGTGTAACACCACAACCTTACAATAAAAACTATATAACCATATCAGCATGGCCTTACCGTACAAACATAAGTGTCAGAGCATCCACGACCGAGAAGTTCAACCATGAATCTCGCATAACCCATGTCGTGCAATATAATACAAGCATTATACCATAAAGGGTTGGATTCAAGGTGTATAATACCATGTAATTCTCATCGAGTCCTAGGATAATATCTATTGAAAATCTGTTAGGCACTGGTTGGATTCCTAGGAGCATGTCATCTGAACTTATTCTATATGAGTCCAAGCCAGCCATATCTGAGGGGTATCAAGGCCCAAGACATACCATATAATAAAGAACCAAGTATCATACTCTATCCAAGGAATACCCTACTACATCAATATCTAAGTAATAACATCCAATCCATCAAAATTGAATCTCCATTTCATACAACTTAAAATTTCATACCCTATGAGTCTACCCACTCATATAACAATTCATAATCAATTCCATCTTAGGAGTATACCCACTCATACAACCCAATTCATAAATAATGAAACTAATGAGTATACCCACTCTTACTATAATATCCAAAAACGCAATTATATAGTTCAAGTCTCATATATCCCATCAATTCAAAAGAATCAACATGAAAAGAGGCAATGCATCTATTAATTAAGAAATTCATTCTCATTTAATTATAATTGATATTATTTTATCTAAGTATTACTAAATAAAACCCCATGGGTAGTTTGACACATGTAATAGGTAAAGTTCACACCTCATGGGTGGCCCTGGTTGGGAAAACAACCAATAACACATCTTAAGGGAACCTAAGGGATTTCCTAACAGGTCCCAATTCACTTAATTCAATTTATCATTTAAATTATGGGACCATGCCTGAGAGTTTGGAACGCTGAATATTGTAATCTAGCCTAATAAAGAACCAAAACTCAAGGAAAATGTATATACCACCTACCTTAGCTCGGTAGTGGAGTGCTCGTCCATTATCATATCCTAATTCGACTCAAATTGAGAGAAAAAAGAAGAATAGATGATGAACCTGAGATTAGAGTAAATCATCTTACACCTAAATAGATTCTTCGATAGGAATAAGAATGTATAATGAATCAAAAGTAATTGATTACTCACCAATGTGGATCCAACAAGACATTCATCACCTAAATCTATGATCAGATAGAGAAACCACTTCAAATCCAAGCATAGTTGCTCAAGGAAGGCTATCAAAAGTGAGGCCTATTTTCCATTGAAATAAAAAGTGAATTTAGGTTTAAATTGTTTTTAATTAAAATTAAAATTAATAAATTTTCCACAAAATATCAGGGATACATGGTTTATAAAAATGTGCACCAGCTGTACATGGTTAGATATAGTCAAAGGGAACCTACACGGTTTCCTCCCACAATTTAACTAACCTTGTGGAAACTATAAAAAAACCCATTTGTTAAAATTTCAGAGTTGGATGAAAATATGTGATACAAAAATAAGAAAATTTTTCTGAAACCATGTGGCCTATTTATTCTCTCTTACCAAGCCTCACATGGTTTATCAAACCAGGCAACCTGCACCACATAGTTTGAATTAACTGTGTGTCCAACGATTTTCACCCCAAAACATGGTTTTTGGGATTCGAACAAGCCCGAGACACCCCATACACCTCAATGACATCAAAGGGAATTCACATCAGGTCATATTTAAGAATTAAAACAAAAAAAGGGATTTGTAACACATATGAGAACCCAAGTTCTTACAATCCTTCCCCCATAAATCAATTCATCTCTGAATTGACCTCTGAAGGGTGGTAAAGATTTTTCTGAGAACGAATTTATTCACTAAGCACATATGTCAGCTCCCATTCCCAAGACTCATCCTATAAATGACCATGCTACCATAACACTCATACTATAAGAACTGACTAGCCTTGGTGAACTTCGTGATCCTGTCCACGATATGAATAGGATGCTCCTTAAAGGAAGCATTCATCTGTAACTCATCTTCTTTAAGATAAAAAGTGTGAGATAGGTACGAATGATAGTGGTGAATCTAAGATATATGGAAGACATCGTGCATGGATCATTACCTATGAGTTAAATTCAACAGATAGACTACTGACCTGACTATCTCTAGAATCTCAAAACTACTAACATATTGGGATGAAATATTACCCTTTCTCCTGATCGGTCTATGTCCCATCCTTGGTGAAACACGTAAAAGGACTTGATCCCTAACCTCAAACTCTATAGGTTGACTACAATGATCAGTATAATATTTCAATCAAGATTGTATAGTGTCCATCTAATTCTAAATAAACTGGACCTACTTAAAATTCTATTACATAAGATGTGGTTCTAGTAAAGTTTCTTGACCTTCCTATAACCAGCATAGGGGAAATTGACACGACCTACCATACAAAGAATCATAATGTGTCATCTGTATTTTCTCCTAATATTTTTTATTGTAGCAAAAGTCAACCATGGCTATATGTTTCTTCCAAGAGCCCCCAAAATCCAGGGAATATTCTCATAGCATGTCCTATAGAACCCGTATGATACGTTCTGATTGCGAATCATTCTAAGGGTGGTATGCTATGATCATAAGTAAATATGTACCCAATAAACTATGAAAACTCTACCATAAAAAAAACATAAATTGAGTGTCCCTATGAAAAATTATAGTGCACATGACCCCATGAAGTCATACTATCTCTCAAATATACAAACTTCAAAGCTCATTTACATTGAATTTCTCCTTGAAAAATATGAAATGAGAAACCTTTATAAGCCAATCCAAAACATCACACAAAACACCATTACCATAAGGATACCTCGGTAAACTGGTCACAAAATCCATCGCAAAATCATCCCATTTGCACTCAATAATTGTTAACTACTGAAAAAGTCCAGCTAGTCACTGATGTTCCACCATCACATGTTGATAAGTGTAATAACTTGTAACCAAACCTGCTATATAACATTTCATATTCGGCCACCAGTACTGATGAAATAATTCATGGTACATATTGGTGACTCCATGATGCACTACCCAAGCTGAGGCACGAATATCCCTCATCATGTCCTCACGTATGTCCACTGGAACCCAAATGTGTCCATGGATAGATTGGATCTCATCCTCACCTATATCCTAACTAAGAGTTAGATCCTCTCATTCCACACTATTTTGAGGGACTGAGTCCTCTAAATCCAATCATCCCTCATCCTTACTCTATATAGTATGATAGAGGTCACAGATAAGGATGATAGGTATGTATTCCCATTATTTTCATGCACATCAAAGTGAATCTTAGAGAAAAAATCCATGGGCTTCCACTTTCTAATGGCATGCTACATAGTCTGTATCTAAGTCCTCCTACTCAGTTTATCATCCACTGTATCTCCCTTTCTAGGCATGTTGGAAAGCTTGAAGTCAAAAAACTGTAGGTACTCCACCCACCATCACTGCCTCAGATTCATAGAAAATTTTGTAAATATGCACTTGAGTATTTTTTGGTTTATGTACAAAAAAATCACTCTCCCAGTAAGTCATATCTACAATAGCTCAAAGCATGATAAACAGAAGCTAAATCGATATCATGCATCAGGTAGTTCCTCTCATGTGGCCTCAGTTTCCAAGACCCATACTCCACAACTCTATCCACCTGTATCAATTCTTTTATAAACCCAATATCTAATGCATCACAATAGACAATATAGATCCTTCCATTCTTTGGAAGTATTAACATCGGTGATGAAGTTGATATCTCTTTCATCTCCTAAAAGTATATTTCATAGGTATTTGACCATAAAAACATCACACGCTTATTAGTCATGCCTGTCAGTGGCACTGCTAAGCATGAGATATCCTGTATGAAAAACTTATAATAATCATCTAGACCCAATAATCTCTTTATGCCACAAAAGTGAATGGGATTCTCTAAGGAAACTACATCTAACACATTGTCTGGGTCAAATGATACTCCCACCTCTTATATTTTGTGACCCAGGATGTGAATTTGATCATCTAGAAGTGTCACTTTGTGAGCTTAGTATAAAAATAATTCACTATAAGTGTATCCAAAACGATCTCAAGATGTTTGGAATGGACATTTCAATTGTGAGAATATAACAATGTATCATCCCTAAAAACCACCACAAATGAATCCAAATAAGGGTGGAGGACTCGGATCATCAATTCCATGAAAACCACTAGAACATTCATGAGGATGAACGAAATAACTTGATACTATCACAGAATATACATGCTATGAAAGGTTGTATGAGGTGTGTCTTTAGGTTGACCACATACCTGGTGATATACGGATCTCAAATCAATTTTTGAGAACACTCAAGATCCTTGAATCTAATCAAATAGGGAATCATCGCAAAAATGGATATCGGTTTTTAAACTTTAGCTGGATCACCTTTTGATAATACAAGAATAACATGAGGGTACCATCCACCTTTTTTGGAAAAAGGACCAGGGAACCCCACATTGAAGTACTGCTTCTGATAAACCCCTCTGCCTCCAAATCCTCTAGTTGTCTCATGAGCTCTTTCAACTCCATTTTTTCTATCCTATAAGAAGGAATGGATACATGGGAATCTCCTTTCACTAGATTGATGGAGAACTCAAAATATCTCTCAAGAGGTAACCCAAATTTTTTTTCCTGGAACACATCCCTAAAGAAATCAACCACTGGAGGAAAGTCCATCTAACACACTCCGTGATCATCCAGATACAAACTAGTAATCTATGTTGTCATCCTACCCAGCCCATGATGTTCTTCTCCAACTTAGATTTCCTAGACATCCTATTAACCCTTGTGTGTATGCACTTCACACTCTAGTGATCTAAAAGTCACCCTCCAGTGATAGTTGTGAACTTAATCTCGATGAGTTACTAGAAATTCCATCCTAAGTAGGATATAGAACCCTGTCATCTTGAGGAAATAAGGATTCCAGAATAAGTGAAACCTACCAACCTCACGGGGGAAATCCCTACACTGGAATACATCTTCCATTCTAATCCCATATGGAGTGTTGAGAACCATAATACTATCATAGAATTGAACCATAAGCCAAAGGATTTCCACAAAAAGCATAAATATAAAACAATGTGATAAACCTGTATCAAAAATAGAATATGAAATAATAGAGTCTAATAAGATTTTACCTTTTACCATAGATGGTCTGACACACTTATAATTGGGGGTGGGATGAAAAGAATAGATATGTCTTATACCGTAGACCTATGCACAACTTCACTACCCGGAGTAGGCCCACTCTGATTTCTTGGGGTAATTGGTGTATGGATGCCTCGAACATGACCACCACCACCTCATACTAATCAACTGACACTACTCCAACTCCCTTCCTAACATGGAGCTAGGAATCTTTCTCATCATCTTGGTGTTGGAGCTAACCCCCTATAATTCACAACTGGATGGAAGGTCCTACAAAAAGGTTGTACATGTCCCATCCTACCACAAGATCGACACTCAACTAAGTCATGGTCACATTAATTCTTCATGTGGTCTCATCTACCACATTAATGGAAGAACACTGAACTACCATTACTCATAGACTGACTCATACTCACCTATTGAGATCCCTCAAAACATCGCTTCCAACTACTTGAATTCAAACCACTAGGTCGAGAGATAATACTTCACTACTACACGTCCTCAGATTCCCTCAGGTTCTAGTCTGTAATAAGCACCTAATTCATAATTTTAGTGATAAATGTCAATCTAAACACGTTGACCTGAGATCTGATAGCATGCCGAAGGCCTTCCTTGAAGTGTCTCACTCTCAATAGATCATCAGTAAGGTACGTCCATGAAAAATTATACAAATCTATAAAGAATTCCGAGTACTCAATAACCTCCATAGCACCCTGATCCAGGAAAATGAATTCACCAACCCCCTCTGCCCATAGAATCTTGGGGTAAAAGTAGTTATAGAATCAGGTTTGGAAATTAGCCCAAACCAAATCTCACAGACCGTCAGTCTGGTTCAGTACATCACACTAGTTCTTTGCTTCTCCATGAAGCATATATGTCGCAACATTTACCAACCTCTCAGGATGTATCTCAAGATGATCGACTATTTCTAACATAGTCTATATCCACAACTCAGTAGCCTATGGACCACCATCCCCTAAGAATGTGGGTTGCTGCTGTTGCTGGAACACACACATTAGTTTAGGCGTTAACAAGGAAGGATGTGGTGCTGCCTAAAAATTCTCCATAAAGTGATTGAATCCCTTGCAGAACTATTCCTCCAGACATGTGTCCATAAACAACCTCTAGTTCCACAAATAGTAATAAAGGAGAATCAACCTGTATCCCATGGACTACCATCTCTCAAGCTTGTTCATCGCCTCACTCCTATCATACGAATAGAGGCCGTCATGGTGGCATGCCTCTACAATTCCAAACACACACCTCTGAAAATAAAGATATCAAGATTCACAATTTAAAGGCATATGACATGTCAAAACCCTTAGAAGACTAGGTAATACCACATATCCTACTCCTGGATCAAGGATTGTAAAAGGAAATTGTCCCAAACACCACTAGAAACATTGCCTCTTTCCCACTAAAAATCTAATTCTAGTTCAAGTCTCTATTTATCATTTCAAGTTTCCATTTCAACTCATATTCATTTTACATTTAATTTCTATTTTTAATTCATTAAAAATGTTTAACCAATTTTTCACCATGTTCCACTCTATAACAGATCATAACACCTCATGAACCAAAATTTGGTTCCCATATAATTCATACCATATCAAATTCATTATGAATAATTAAATCAAAAGGTGTATTCATTTCCAGTACATAAGGTACCATACTCCTTATGAACTGAAATATGGCATCACTTTCCTTTGTCCACTACAAAAAATATATCACAATAATAGGTATAACTATCACAACGGTTATCAAAATTGCATGAAATAAGAAATTTACCCTGAATGGCATAGCATAATACATGGAATGTTATTTGTAGCAAGTAACTAAAATGATTCATAAGAGAGAATACCCTCCTCTCATCAAGTTTTAGAAAAAAAGAATAAAAAATCAATTCAATATTAACCTCACAATACTAGTTCAACAACCAACGGTGGAATCAATTCAACTATAATAGTTAAATACAAAATACAACAATTTCGTTCAAGGAAATTTGGATTTTTCCTGTACGCTGGGTAGCTACTCCCAGGCACAACTTTTTACGAAACTACATTTCAATTCTATCCAAATATATTATCATGAAATAGTATAGAAAACCAAAAATGAAATTCCTTCGATACCACTTTGTAATGTTCTGGACCGAAAATCCACTCAATAGTTCACCGAGCCTAGTCATCCACATGGCGCCAAGCGCATCTCCCCAAATGCCAGAGGCTACAGACTAGAATCAAGGGCCTATGTGAGTATATGGGGAGACTATTCCATCATCACCAAAGTGTGACACAATGGAATATTATAGAAGTAAATATAGGAAGTAGATACAATAAGTATAAAATGAATAAATAAACAAGACATGAATATATAAACAAATCCAAAAGAAATATCATATACAAATGATGACGATACGTGTCATGTGTTTAGGAATGTAGCCAAAATAGGTACATAGTAATGTGATATAATACATTAATGAAAAACACCAAAACAACTAAAATTTCTCTCTATAATAGAATCACAAGCCTCATATCGGTCCCATCCTCCACCGCTTCTAAGTATGGTACAAAATCACCCCTCGAACTATAGATACATTCTCCTGTATCTTCCTTTATCCAAATAGTTTGTTCGGGTACCCAATGGTGGCCCGAACAGGGTGTGAGATACAATCCTAGTAGGTAACCACCTAAATATCTATACAAGTCCTGGTTGTGTAATATAACAAGCTAAATAGTGTGCAGGTAAAAAGGTAATCAATTAAAGAAAGTAAAGATTCCAATGCCATGTATGCTACAAAACTAGAAATCCTAAATAGCCACTCAGGGCTCCCTAAAAAATATGTTCAAGATCCTATAACAAGGAAACTACATACAAAGAGTTTAAAACCATGGACTTACAGTACTAACCATAGAACCATATCAACACAACATTTCCATACAACTAGAAGTGTCAGATTATCGACGATCGAGCGGTTCAACCTATCATCTCACATCACCCATGAACGTGCCGTATATTCAAAGTTTCAGACCATGTAGGTCTAGATATTCAGTATATAATACTAAGGCATCCTCATCAAGTCTTAGAAGCATCTTGATGGAAACTCGGTCAGACCCTGGTCAGAGTGCTAGGATCATGTCATCCAAACATGTCCAATGCGAGTCCAATCAAGCCAGATCCAAGGGGTAGAAAGGCCCAAGGCATCACACAGAATCAATAAATGAGGGGAATACCCTATCCAAGGAATCCACTACCACATCAAGATCTAATGAGTAACATCTAAGGAATCTAAATGGAATCAACACTTCATACAACTTACCATTTCATGCCACATGAGTATACCCACTAATATAACCATTCACAATCAATTCCATCTCAGGAGTATACCCACTAATATAACCCAATTCATAAACAAGGAAACCAAAGAGTATACCCACTATTACTATAATATCCAAAACATCATTAAGTAGTTAATTTCTCTATATCCATTCAATTCAAATGAATCAACATGAATAGAGGAAATATATCTCTTAATTAAGAAATTGATTCTCATTAAATTATAATTGCGCATAATTTAACTAGGAAAGCCTAAATCATGACCATGGGTAGTTTGACACATGGAATAGGAAAATGGCACACCCAATGGGTGGCCTTGGTTTGGGAAACAACCACCAACACATGTCAAGTGTACCTAAGGTAGTCCCCAATAGGTCCCAATTCACTTAATTCAATTTATCATTTCAATTCTGGGGATTCGCTGGAAAGTAAGGCATGAAGAATAAAGGGTGATATCCTAATAAAGAACCAAAACACATGGAAAATATATAAAACATCTACCTTAGCTCAGTAGTGGAGTTCTTGTCTAGTATCAACTACTAATATGACTCTAATTGGGAGAAAATAGATGAACAGATGAAGAAACTAAAATTAGGGAAAATAAGCTTGAACCTAAATAGCATTATTGATAATAATTAGAATGAATAACATATAAAATGGAATTGACTAATCATCGATTTTGATCCAACAAGACTTTAAATTCTTGAATCAGAGATCGGATAGATAAACCACCTCAAATCCATGTTTAGTCACTCAGGAGAGGCTCTCAGAAGTTTGGGCTGCTTTCCTTTGAGAGGAAAGGTGAATTTAGTTTTAAATTGATATCAATGTAATTTAAAATTATTAAATTTTCCTAAAATTTTAGGACTGAATGGTTTGAGTACATGGTTTGGAAAACAATGTGCCAACCGTGCACAATTAGTTGTAGTCCAAGGGAACCCACACAGTTTCCTTGCACGACTTGACTAACCATGCAGAAACCATGAAAAAATCCTCTATTAAAATTGTACAGTTGTCCACAAGGACCAGTGAAAAAAAATAACATAGTTTATTTGAAATATTGTAGTCTATTTATGATCTCTTACTAATCCTCACACAGTTTATCAAACTATGTGGCCTACCATGCTTGAGTTTAACTAATCGTACACCCATCCATTTTCACCTGAAAACTTGGGTTCTAGGCTCCGAAAAATCCCCAGACACCCCCAATACCTCTATAACCTAAAAGGTAATTCAAATTAGGTTATATTTAATTATAAAATATAAAAAATAAGGTATCTATACTTCATAAAAAACTTAGGTTCTTACATACAATTTATGAAGTGTATCATGATGGTTAAGGAAAACTTAGCAAATACTCTAGAGTAGGGGATGTAATTTTGAAATATATAAGAATGTTCCCTGTGTAAATCATAGAATTCATCATTTGGTGTAATTTTATGTGATTTGGAGAATTGATTGGATATCCTTATATAAATCCAATATGAATTTATAAATAATTGAAGTCATAATGAATATTTCGAATAAACCTATGATCATCTATTATTGTATGAATGAATATGAACGTCCAAAGGAAACTATATCCATTTTATAGGTCTTATAACCTATTATTGAGGGATATTTATCTAAAATGGTTGGAAAAAACTCAACATTTAAGATATTCCTATTGTTTAGGAATATTCTGATGTATTTCCTAATGAATTTTCTAGTCTTCCCTAGATTTGTGGTTTTGAATTTTCAATAGAACTCATACTAGGTACTAGAATTTTTTCTAGGACTCCATATAGGATAGACCCAATGGAATTACAAAAATTGAAGAAGAAGCTCTAGAATAATATATAAATGGGATTCATACACTCGAGTGAATAACCATGGGATGAACCTATTCATTTTTTATGAATAAATATGTGTCAATGTGTCTTTTCATTAATTATTGAGAACATAACAAGATAAATATTAATAACAAGTATCCTACACACAATATCGATGAACTATTTGATCAATTATAAGGGGATACATATTTTCCCATGATTGATCTACAATGTAGATATTATCAATTGTGGATTAAGTAGGTGGATACACCAAAGTGTATCTTCCATATAAGGCATGGACATTATGAATTTCATGTGATGCCATCTAGACTTACAAATTCTCCTTCTACATTCATGGATTTACAAAATAGATTATTTATAGATTACCTGAAACAATTTTTGGTGGTATTTATATATGATATTGGTTTATATTAGAAGAGAAATTAATAACATTGATATCATTTGAGGATTGCTTTGAAGACATTGAAGAAGGATAATTTTTATGCCAAATTATCAAGTTTGGATTTTAGTTACTGAAAGTTTCATTCTAAGGACATATAATATCATGATAGGGTATATTGGTGGATCCTTAAAAGATATAGTTATTGAGAGATGGACCAGAGAAAATAAATTGACCAAGATCCATAGTTTTCTTAGGATTAATGTATCCTATCAATTTTTTGTGATATATTTCAAACAACAATATAACCCCATAACCAAGTTAGCTTTGAAGGGTGTCAAGTTCATTTAGATATATGAATGTAAGGAAAATTTCAAGGAACCGAGGAGAAGGATTTTCAGTGAACCTATTCTCACACAACCCTACAATGGATAAGGTTTTGTGATCTATAGTAATACCTCAAAGAAGGGAATTGGATGTAAACTCATAAATAACGATATAGTGATAAATTATGCCACATGATAATTGAAATTTGATGAAAAAAATTCCCCAAATCCTGATTTAGAGTTGGGAATGATAAATTTTTCATTGAGAATATAGAAAATTATTTTTACAGTGAGATGTGTTGTATATATACTATTCAAAAAATATTGACGTATATATTCACATAGATATAGTTTAATATTCACTAAAGGTGATATTTAGAGTTGATACAAGATTATGACTGCACAATACATCACAACCCATGGAAGGAAAACAACATGTCTCATGCTCTGAGGTGGAAGAAATGTGATAATTTATACATTATGAGGATTTAAAGAGACCCAATTGTTATGGATTTTTAGAATATAGATAATTAAATACATATTAAAGGTGACCTACCATAAATTTCTTAGATTAATGGTAAACCATCCATCCATATGAGTATTAAAGAGGTAAAAATGGAATACATGGGATAATAGAAGAAATTTTTAAATGTTCCCGAGTTCAACTGTGGTTGTGAGGGGTGTATAAGGTTTATAAACTAAGTATGTGTCCCATAAATTCATGATTTGATAAAGGATATATTGGTTAAAGCTCATAGTTCATCATTATCTATTCATCCTATAAGTATTAAAATGCATAGAGATTTGAGAGAGTATTTCTAGTGGGAAAATATGAAAATGTATTATGAAGAGTATGTATCTCTATTATTTTATATGATAACATGTAATGGATGAGAGAAAAAAAGTTAAAAGGGATGTTAAAACCATTAAAACCACCATAATGGAAATTGGTAAACAACACCATTTACTTCATCGTCAGAATCCCCACAAAATCTAAATGCCATAATGAAATTTGGGTTTTAGTTGATCACCTTAAGACTTCATCAAATTATATTGAAATTAGAAAATATTTATATCCTGATAAGATATCTAGGATATACATTATGGAAATGGTATGATTTTATAGAGTACCATATTCAATTATATCTGATCAGGATCCATGGATTATCTCAAAGGGTAAAGTCTATAGTAAGATTCAAATATAGAGTTCAAATTTAGCAATGAATATAATCTTCATATAGATGGGATGTATAAGAGAACTATTCAAACTTAAGTGGATTCTCAAATGAAAAGATATATTGAAGGTAAGTTAAAAATTGAAACACTAGAAGACATGTTGGGAGAATGTTATATATTTCAATGATTGTTGGGAGAAAAAAAATTATCTGGTCACCTTTTCTTATGAATATATCCTCCACCAAAGTAATCAAATAGATCCTTATAAATCCCTATATATCCCAATGAGAATAAATACATTTTTCTTGGATAAAGTTGAAAAAAGCTACTAATATCTGAGATATATGGGGAAGTGGTAGATAAGTTATACAAATTTAATAGTGCATCATGGATTCCCAAAGTCGATATAAATGTTATACATACAATCATCGATTAGATCTAGAGTTTAAATTTAGGTACAAGGTATTTCTATTAATATCTCCTTGGAATACTGTTATGAGATTTTAAATTAAGGGAAAATTGATACCCATATATATTATCCCATATTATATTATTGATCATATTGGGAGGATATATTATTGATTAGTGCTTCCACCGAGTCTCTCACAAGTTGACTATGTGTTCCTTGTATATATTCTAAAGAATAACACACCTAATCCTTCACATGTACCAAAATCTGGGGTCATGCAACTGGAATGTTATAACTATTATGAGGAAAAACCCATGGAAATTATAAATATAATATAGGATGTTCTATGGAACAAGACCAGACACCTGGTCATAGTTTTTAGGTAAAATAATAAATTTTAAGAAGCTATGTGGAAATAAAAGGATGTGATGAGGTATAGGTATCCTCTATTTTCTTGATGAGAGTGAAAATTTTTTGAGGGAAAAGATCTTATAGGGGGTTTAGAATTTAACACCCAGAGATTTTATGATATACTTCTCTTTAAATACGTTTTATTTTTTTAATATCTTCCTTTACAAACAACACTGTGTTTAAATGAATTACAATATACTATTGAATTATTAATGTCAAATATGATATTTATTAGCTAACTGTTGGATTTGTAGGAATAAAATGGACTAAAAAAATTATGAAAACTTATTGTTCAGACATGTAAAAATGAAATCATTTGTTATCATTTGGTTTTAATAAATTAAACATTTTTAATATAAAAAGGATGTTTTTTCTGAAAAACTATTTTTATTTACAAAATGTATTTTTTATCTTAATAAATTAAAATAATAAAAATTAATGAATAATTTTAAATATATTTGTAGATAACATATTCAATTAGATATTTTAACATTAATCTATTTATTTTTACTATGAAATGAATAAAAAAAATTCAGTTTTATGCTTAAAAATATATTTTTCAAAAAATAGTTTTCATAGTATTTTGCACACTTATTTTAAAATTATTTTCAAACCCTTAGAGAAATTGAATATTATAAAATGGTTTAATTATTTGGAATAAAAAATTCATAATTTTTTATTGAATTTTATTTCACTTTATTTCATTATTCATAGTAATCAAGTTAAAAATCTATTTATACGATAATGGTTAAAAGGGGTAACAAGGGGTTAAACTAAAAAGTTATGGGTATAAAGGATCTAAAAACATGTATAAATCATACTGGTTAAGTGTAATTTAACCCAAATTTATATTATCTTTAAATTTTTTCTATTTTGGTTTCACTTGAACTTAAGTATGACTATATGCCAATGATCCTGTACCCTAGTGGTTCAGGCTCCTGTTTGGCATCCAAAAGACCCAGGATCAAATCCGGGCAGGGGAGAATTCCCGAGTTATTGTAGTAGGGTACTGTAGCAGCACTATAGCAGTGGTGGACTGTAGCAGTGGCAGCACTGTAGCGGTGGCGGTACTGTAGCAGGTACTGGAGCTGCGTGGGTACTGTAGCAGTATTGTTCACCGAGGGGTCCTTTGGGCCAAAAAATGAGCTTTCTAGCCCTGTATGCAGGACACATGGCCTTGGGACTTTAGGATATGTAATGGGTCACCCTCTACCCAGTCTAAAGAGGTCTTTGATTTAATAATAAATTGAGGGTTCAGCCCCAACCTTTTAAAAAAACGACTTTATAATATTTTAATGTTTTATGTATTTACAATAGTGCAACTTCCATCACATATAAAATTCCACCACCTATAATTTATTATCTATACCACTTGAGACATTTAGTTCAACAAATATCTACCAAAATAATCTTTAGACATCTTTATACATAACCTTGAGGTGCTGGTATTCTCAAAAGACCCATCCATGAAGTATTTTAAATGCAGTACATCTGAAGAAGAGGTACATGTTTTTACCAATATGTTTCAGGATTATTTAATATCAATCGTCATATACATGTTCTATAATATTTATTTTGATCCTTCCATAAAAAAGAGAAAACATAACTCATGTGTACGTACAAACTACTGTCTCCATGAATTGATCTAATTCATTTTTCATCACCATATTATATGAATTAATATAAAAGTATATATAATTAATAAATATGATATATATTTCATTATTAATATTGTTGATATATTGAAACCAGTAACATGGTGAAAGAATCAGAACTATTGAACCAAAACATGCATGAAAAATGGACCAGTTTTCACTCAAATTAAAACTTTAATGAAGATTTGTTAATAAAAGGATAATTGGAAATTATAATGGATTAATACAAAGGAATTAAAGTATGAATATTTTTATAGAGTATATGTATAATAAATATGTGTTTTTTATATAGGATGAATGTCAATAAAGTAATACTAGACTGGAGGTAAGAGTTTATGTAACAATCTCATTTCTTTTTAGGATTTTTTATGTTAAATTTTATATTAAGGGAAATTATATGATTCTTATCATTTTAACCCCACATATTTTATTCTCCTATGTTTATTTGTGGAATTTTTATATATTAGTAAAATTTTCCTCTCAATAATACATAAAAATATCAATAAAATGTTTTTAAGAAAAATCAACCTTATTCCTTGTTTGGATGATGACATTTTTCTTAAATGTTAATGTTCTTTAAAAATATTTCAAAAAATGTTATTTTCTATAATCCAATTTTTATATAAATTAATTTTGAACCATGCTAGAATTTATTTCCATTGGTTTTAAAAGGAAATTTTAAGGTTTTTTAAATAGTCGATTTATGAATTTATATAAAAATTGTGAAAGGAATTTTTATTGTAACATTGACCACATGAATGAATTTTACAACCGTCCCGAGTATTATTTATTTTGAAGCTTAATTTACAAGATTCCATGGTTATTATCAAACTCCATTCTCACTTTTTGGTACATAAATTAGTTTTTTTTCATCTATCATTTATTTTGAACTTTCAATATGTTGTTCCAGGTAGTTTTCAGTTGTTATTGTATTTTTTAGGAATCTGTACAATTAGTGCATAGTTAAAGAAAAATATACATTATTCCTAGGAAACTGGGTGTGTTATCTCAATATCCCAGAGGATGGAGCACAATTTTAGCATGGTTAAGGAAAACCATGTGCCATTCTCCTCAAAGAATACGCCATGTTATCAAGGAATTTAACATGGTTGATGCACGATTAGTAAAACTACGCAGCCGAACCATGAAACTCCTCTAGTAACCCAAAATAAGTGAAAGGTTTCCAAACTATTTGTCAAAAATTATTTCAAAACCCTGAAACATCAATAAATTAATTAGAAAATTAATTTTAAGACCATATTCACCACCCATTTATTTCATTATTCCTCCCAAAAACCTAGTCTCTCGACCCTAAGTATTCATGTTTTATATTTTAGAGATCTCAACCCTTCCATAGACTGATTCCTATCAATCAAGAAGCATTGGATCCTGGAAATAAAAGGTACAAATCCATTCATCACTATTATTCATCATTTTCTTAGATCTCATATATTTTTCTTGAACATAATCTTATTTTAGTTATTTTATAATCTATTCTACAATTTTTTAGATGATGTTATTAGAATTATGTTATATTCATTTGATAGTAAGGAGTTTTTGTTCTGATATTTTTTCCTTATGGTGTGCTATTTAGGAATTTATTGTGGTATGTGATTCCTCTCATTTTCATTATTCCACAAATTTAATAATTAGAGATTATTATTGGGAAATTCCTAGTTTTGGGTTCTTCATCTTTTACTAGATCCTTTGTTTCTTCATGGATTTTTCATACCATGTGGGTGTTGAAATTACAAGTATTTTGAGATGGTAGGTTTCATATAAATTCATTGTTTTTGTAACTATTCATTTTTTCTCATTTTAAATTGTTTCTATAAATTTTTGAATGACATTATTTACAATTATTGAAATGTAGTGATTTTTGATACCTTTGATAAATTGTTTTTTTATCCATTTGTTTTGTAAATTATAGTTTGGATTTAATGAACCCATGATTTGTTATGTGAATTATTTCAAAGCCTGAAATTGGTTTGAAAAGAAAAATCGAGATTCCTCCCATTATAGGAAGTGTAAATAATAATTGAATTTAAATAAAAAAATGAAATCCTTAAGTATGGGTTGTGTCATATGGGAACCTTGGAATATTATGAGGGGAAAGAATTGGGACAATAATTATAGGCATGGTTTGTTTTTTAAAGAATGGATACATGATTACAACACTGACTAGATAATTTTTGAGGAAGAGAGAAACTTATAGGAGTCAACTCCTTCCCATATGCCTGCTATTCAAGGGTAATTTTCACAAATTTTTTCCTTTGATCACCAAGATGGTGTGAGGATCCTTACTAACCAAGAAAAATTATATCCTAGGAATTAGTTTATATTGTTATACACTTTTTCAAATGGGTGTTCACTCATGCTTTTGATATTTGAAATTTTTGATATCCATTTCAATTATTTGAATATTTAATGGAAATGGTTTTGTTCAATATTATTTGAAATTTTTTTACATGAAAAGATTTTTTGAACTAATTAGGAATGTTAAATTTATGTGTTTGATAAAAAATTTGAAAATTTATTTCATGCCTTTATTTTTGTAAAATGAGATCAACTAGTTTATTTCATAAATACTGCTTAGGAAACATTTAGTGGGATCATACTAGGATTGTTTTTTCACACACTACAGATACATTTGGGGATATGTTGATATTTGTTTATTTTATATAGGTGAAATAAAGGATCCTTATGGGGGTGTTAGGTATATGTGTTAACAAGGAGTGGGAGTTTGGTTGTCACATGGTGGTATATTGACCCGATTATCACATAGAGATGGATTTTCTTTCTTTTTTGAGTAATTTTCTTTTACCATTTGGGTTCTACTCATGATTTTACTTCTATGAAATTTTCTTTTCTTGTCTAACTATATTCTGAAATGATTTCACTATTGTAAAAATTCCATTATTATCTCCCTCGAATATAAATATTTTAATGAAACCACTCCTAAATTTAGTTCTTAATTCCTAGGAAATTATCACCTACCTATTGTGATTGAGAATAATCGTCAAGAATTTCCATGGGATAGACCGTGTGTTTGGTATAGGGTTGGACTGAATTAGTTCATAACAAATTATTATCAGAAGATATTTGAATTAATGTTCATAATATTCTTATCTTAAGATGTTTTTGTAGAAATGAGATAGGATTATTGATACATAAGGGGTATCTTATGACTGAGTGAGTTTTCATCCCTCATCATAACAATCCTTATGTTTCTAAGTTATGTTGGGATGTGTGTCTCTCATGTTTCGTTTCAATATTATCTCAGTTACTTGATTTTGTTCTCTTGAGTAAAATTTATATTTCTCTTTGTAACGATGGTGTCTTTACTATCGTTAATGTTGTACCAATCCCCACAAGAGGCTTCCTAGTGTTCCTCAGAAGGGTGTTATAGATGATGTTATGAAAAGAAACCCTTTAGTAGAATAGAATACTATTTAAGAGAATGTGTGAGTATTATACACCTTGGATATAATGTTTTACCAGCACTATCACACACTATAGTGGTATAAACTGGGAAATTGATGACATAATGATGATGACCAATCATTTCTACACCAAAAAACGTCATTATTCTAATTAAAAAAATGATACTCAGAAAGAGAAAGATCGGTTGGGTATGATTAAAGGTATTTTTAGTTTTTTGAAATTATAGATTCTTTTAAGGTAAAGTGTGCTACATTTAACATTGAGGACCCTAGGATATTATAATAGGAAATAGTGGTTTATGAAAATAAACATGAAGTTTTGGAGTGGAATGATATATAGACATTATTTTTCCTACAATTTTATCCTTAATCATTGATCATATAAATCCACAATGTTACTCACCTTTCAGGAGGGTGATGATATTGTGACTACTTAGACTAACCATTTTTGTAGTATAGTCCATTTTTCTTCTAAGGTGGTATCAAATGATAATTTGAATTTTCGAAGGATACTGATGGGTCTATGAGTATATATCCATTAAAAAGTTTTCATTGTGAACATTACTTTCTTTATTGAGGTGTTTGAAAGGGTTCAGATGGAAAAAATTTAAATGTCAAGAAATTCAAGGTTGTTTTTAATTCCTCTTCCACATAGTGGTAGTTTTGTTTCTCCCATGGAAATAAATAGGAAGGGGAACAAAAATCACAAGGGAGGTGGTAATTTATCCTATTAGCGAGATTACGCCCAAAAATATGGAAGTGACTGTAAGTGTTCCATTGAATTTCTATCATTATAGAAAGACTAATAACATAAAACGATTTTCCCCTTACCTTCTAAGTTATGAAATTCAAGTTGATTACAAGGTCACTTTTAGAAATTCTATCAGGCTCTTTTTACAGCTTGTTATGGATCATGTTTCTTAGTCCCTAAAGGATATGTGGTTTTGTTGGATGCTTCCATACCAATGGGTTTCCAGCCACATGACTCTATAATGAGGTAGATACATATAGTGGATGAGTATCCTATTTAAGTTGATTTAAGTCCTTCGATAGTGAGATGTACAATATTTATTAATTTTTCTTTAGAAACTATTTTATTTGATATTGATTCCTCCCACTCTTTCATATCAAACAACATTTAGAATAACTTAAAATATTGAATGTAAATAAATCCTTATGTGGTGGAGCTAGAAATTCCTCTAAGGAAAAATAGGGAGAGTATTTTTGTTGTCCATTGTGTGCTATATCGATTCCAAAGTTATTCTAGTTTGGGATTTCATTGTTCTCAACTTATACCTCATTGATGTAACTATTGGGATGGATTGAATGATCATACATTAAGATCAAATTGATTATTATGATCAATGGGTTTCTTTTATTATCCCTAATGGAAGCTGTTGGATAATATAGAGAGAGTGGGATCTAAAGTCTAGTTGAGCATGACCTCATCTATTGGAACATGGAAGATTTATATATTCTTTCTCCACAAAACTTGTAACCCTTAGTTTATGAGAATCCTTTGGTTTTCAAGGAATTTCCCATGGTGTTTATTGATGAAATTTATGGTATACATATGAAATGATAGGTGGATTTCTTATTCAATTTGGTCCTTGAAACTCAACCACTATTTATTCCATCTTACTAAATAGAACCAAATGAATTGAAATTATTGAATATATGGTTCAAATATTTGAAGGTGAAAGGTTTTATTCATCCTAATATATCTCCTTGGGTAGATCCTATATAATTTTCCAAGAAGGATGATGGAACCCTTTATCA
Organism: Viscum album; assembly: GCA_963277665.1. Classification (NCBI taxonomy): domain Eukaryota; kingdom Viridiplantae; phylum Streptophyta; class Magnoliopsida; order Santalales; family Viscaceae; genus Viscum; species Viscum album. The sequence continues at coordinate 132,571,518 of OY728167.1, read as the reverse complement.
TTGTCTCAATTATTGAAATATTGCATGAGTGATGATAGAAAATATGTACCCATTGCTGCATATCAATGTCTTAAATTTCCATTTGAAAGGAGAAAAGTAGTTTTTGAAAAACAAATCGATTTGGATATCAACAAATCAGATTTATGGAGTTGAATACTTTGAAGTCCACTTTTAGGAGTAGGTATATTGAATTTTAATTTCATATAATTTTATTTTTACTATCCAACACTCCTGTAGTTTTCATGGATTTGATGAACCGCATATTCCACTAGTACTTGATTTCTTTTTCATCTTATTTGTGAATGATATTTTGGTTTACTTGAGATCTGAGGAAGAACACAACCTTCAACTAAAATCTATTTAAGGAATCCTTAGATATCACACTATTTTTTATAAATTATATAAATTCCATTTATATATTTAGGATTTTATGTTCATAGGACATGTGGTTTCAGAAAAAGGAATCTTTGTTGGTATGGAGAAGGTGAAAGCTGTTTTATTTTGAGAAGAGCCATAAAATTTTATTGAGATTCAAATCTTCTTATGTATGGTATGAAATTATTTGTTCATTTAAAATTTCTTGAATATTACATCACCATTGATTTATCTTACCATGAAAGGGGTGAAATTATTATGGGATTCTATATCTTAGACTTCCTTTCATGAATTGAAATTACGTATGACCTCATCCCCTTTTTATATTTCAATAATAGGGATAGGGATATGTAGTTTATTGTGAAACTCAAGTGTAGGCATAAGATGCGTCACAATGCACATAGATCATGCAATGGAATTTTCTCTCATCATCTTTGGACTCATGAGAATAATTAACCCACTCACGACCTGGAACTTAAACAGTTATGGATTCTATAAATTCTTTTTGAAATTACCTTATAAGAAAAACTTCATAGTCAATTATGATAATAAGATTTTATGTTATATCATTTCTCAGATGGACTTAATCCTTCAGTAGAGGTTATGGGTGGAGTACCTTTAGACCATTGAATTCAGCATCACTTACACCCCTAGAAAGGGGAATTTATTTGGTGATTCTACCAACATGAAATTGTTTCTCAAGCTATGATGGAGTCAAAGAATGAATGGGAACACATAGGAATCTATGTATAGATTCACCTGAAAGTGATGGAAGAGGAGATTGGTATTTTCTATCCAATTAATAGTTGACTTCATCTCTTCATGAGTTGTTTCTTCAGGATAATCCATGAGATCATGAGTTCAAAATTATCCAAAATTATTTATATGGTGGGAAGATGATAAAAAATAGTATCTATCTTCAAAAAACATTCTTTTATTTTGGATAAGGTTTTTTTCCCATTATTCCTGATAAAAAATGTGATTTAGGATATTTATTATTCATAGTGGCCCATTCACCTATGCAAGACTAAGATATATTATGATATCAAATGTTAGTTATGGTGACTATGTATGAAGTGTGACATAGCTGATTTTATGTCTCATTTCAATACATTACAACAAAATAAATACAAGAACCAAAAGCCTATTGGTTTAGTTCAACCTCTTCTTGTGCCAGTATAGAAGTGTTAAGAGTTTTCCATATATTTATTTGTTATACTACCGCATAATCCATAAGGAAATAATTCCATTTAGGAGGCGATTGACCAGTTGAAAAAGTTTATCTTATTTATTCTAATCCATAACACCATCATGATTGAGGATTTGGATGGGTTTTAGGTACAAGATATCATGAGGTTTCATGGGGTATCATCTACTATTATCTCAGATATGGAACCTCAGTTTACCTCTTGGTTTTGGAAAGTCATATGAGGAGGAAATGGGTTCTAAAATCATGTCAAGTATTGATTATCATACTCATATGGATAGATAGATGCAGCGTGTTATTCATATTTTAGAGTATATGCTTCATGCCTAAGTCACATAGTTTAAAGGTTCTTGTGATATCCAATTTTTACTGGTTGAGTTTTTTATAATAATAGTATATAGTAAACCATTAAAATATATCCCTTTTAGTCTCTTTATGGCCACCCTTGAAAATATACTATTTGTACTTTTAAGGTAGGAAAAGACTCTATTGTTGGTCCATAATTTTCTTAGGAGACGTTGATAAGGGTTAAAATCATACTTTATTGGTTAGTAACTACTAAATATTGGTATAAATATTATGTGTGTCATCAATGTTTCTCTTTGTAATTCACTATTAGTGATCGAGTTTTCTTTAAAATCTCACCTTGGTTATGTCACCATTAATAGGAAAAATAAGGGATGTTGGTTTTGAGATACATGTGACCATTTGAAATCACTAAGAGGAATGTAAATTTGGATCATTAGTTGTATTTTTAATATTAGTTAAATTTTATCCATGTTCTATTCCATGTTTCTTAGCTTAATAAGTATCATATTGACCCATACCATGTTCTGAATTTAGAGGATCATGAATTAGAAAAAGATATTTTAGTTAATTATAAACTAATCCAGATTGTTGATTATCATGAGAAATTATTTCATGGTAAATCGATTCTATTCATCTAGATTTTATAGAATCATAGAATAGATTCTCAGGAGATGTGGGAAAGAGAAATGAATATGAGAAAGTAATGATGTCATATTTTATTTATTCAATCTTCTTTGGATTTAATTTCTAGGGAAAAAGATGCAATAATTGGTAAAAGTTTCTCACTCTAATGTCACATTTGGGAAATTATGTTATTTTATTTTTACCAGAATTCATTTTTATCATTCATTATGTTTTTGGGTAGTTTTTGAGAGTTTATGGTGTTTTATATGCATGTGAATGGTTGATAAATAGTTAGGGTAAAATGTGTGATATTCTTAGGTAATTTCACAACAATTATTGGTATCCCAAAGGAGGGTCATGGTTAGAAAATTGTTCAGACTGACTATTTGTATTTCTTCACAAACTGTGCAACATGATATAGAGGTGTTTCACATAATTTGAACATGGTTAGTCAAACCATGTTTCTAAACCAAGTGGTTCCTTTTATAACCCTAAAAGGGGTGCACAAGTTTCTCATAGTTTTCTAAACCATGTGGAAATAATATATAAAATCAATTAATTATTTTGAAAATTGATTTTAGCACCTAATGCAGTCACTATTGAATTCATTCTTCCTCACCCAATACCATTGAATCTATGGGTTCATCTTAGAGATTTTCGAGGCCCCGTCCTTTCTAGATATTTATTCTGACGAATCGAGTGGATATGGATCTTGCAAACCAAAGATACAAATTCGTTTTACATTTTTCTTCATAGTTTTTCTAGATCACTTCAGTTTTTCTTGAAATGAAACCTAGAATTGGTATTTTTTCATCTAATAAAAGGTTTTTTCATGATATAATCAGAATTATTTTAAATATATCAGATAATTGTATTTTTTCGGATATTTACTCATCATGATGCGTATTTTGAAAACTATAGTGGTGACTGATTCCCCTCATTTACCTTGTTCTAAAACATTATGAATTAAATATTCTTGATTGGGAAATTCATTTTTTAGGGTTATCAACAATTACTATACCCCTTTATTCTTCCTGTATTTTTTATCTCACGTGGGTGTCAAAATTCCAAGTATTTCAAGGTGGGTGGTTTTGTATTAAGTCTTTATTTTATAAAATATGCACAATTACTGATTTTAGATATATTTTCATAATTATTTAATGAAAATATTTATAAATCGTGTTTATTTTGATTTTGGACACCTTTTATAAAATTAATTTTCTATCCCTTTGTTTTGTAAATCAATGTTTTTAATGTATCCTTTATTTATTATGTGAATGATTTCAATGATAAAAATTAGTTTGAATTGTGAAATTATAATTCCTCCCATTATAGGAAATGTTAATCAAGAATTTATTTTAAATTAAAATGCGAAATACCCAAGTGTGGGTTGTGAAATAAGGGATACTAATATACTTAGGTGGGGGGGGGGGTAGAATTTGGAAAAGAACACTTGGAATGTTTTTTTGAATATATGAATGATTACAACATTATTTGGAAAATTTTGGAGGTAGAGAGACACTTATTGAAGTGAAATCATAGCCATAAGACCATTTTCTTTAAGTAATGTGCATACTAGGTGGTCTTTGAACACATATATGGTGTGATGGTCCTTTCTACCTCAGACATACCCTATCATAAGATTTAATTTCCATGTTACGTTTCTTTGTAAAATGGTTGTTTTCCAAATCATTGGATATTTAGAATGCTTAAATGGATTTGAAATTAATTAAATTTCTTTAAGAAAATGGTTTATTAAAAATTATTTGAAAATATGTTTATTTGGAAATGTTTTATAAACTATATAAAAAGGGTTTACTTCCATGTTTTGATATAAATTTTGAAAATTTATTTCATGGATTTATTTTATTAAATGATAATAATTGGTTTATTATATAAAAAAGGCGTAAGGAACATTTGGTTGGATCATATTGTGATTTTTTTCTCTCACCTTGCACATACCTTTGGGTGTGTGTAGATGTTGTTTTATCTAACATAGTTAAAGGAAACATGTCTTATAGAGTCTGCATATATTCGTGTTAGTTAGGTGTGGGAGTTTTGTGGTGACATGATTGGATGTTGAACCACATATCACATGTATATGGTCTTTTTTAGTACATCGGTTTTCCAATTTTGGACTATCCCAAGTCTTTCCTTGTATTCATTTTACTTCCACTATTTGACTCCATTATAGTAAGTTGATCTAATTTTATATATTGCATTATTATCTTTCTTGGTATAAAATTTGTGGTAGAAACCATTCCCAAAGATATTTCTTGATACTATGGTTCTTATCACCGGGTAATTCTATTCGGGCCTTGGTATGGACCAACTTGGGTGTCTAGTTCAAGGATTACCCATATCGGTTCATGAGTATTATTTTCAAATAAACATATTTTTATCAATTTTATAATATTTTTTTTCAAATTTAAAGAAAATGATATTTTCTCAATTTACAAAAAAATATCTAAATGACCCCCTAAGGGGATTTTGTATCTATGTCAATATGAACACTATAGTAAAAGCATACAATAACATGAATTTCCCATTTCTGAAGATACATATTGAATCACAACATTATATGATTTGTAATATGAATTATGGATTGAAATAGAATCATTTATGATCATGTATTTTCAAGTTGTATCCATTTTTATGTTATGGTAATCCCCCTTTGAGTTTGATTCTATTTCACTTGAACCTTAGTAATCAAGCCTTGATCTAGAAGGATTGACTATTGTTGAGATAGAGTAGGATGATAACTAGTTTTTTTCTATAGACATGAATTTTTTCTATAAGTTCCAAATTATGATGTAAATTCTCCAAGCCAAACATGTAAAACCAAGCCAAGTTGTGAATGTGATATTTATGCCATAAAATAAAATCTATTTCGTAAAATTGATGTTAATTCAGTTTAAATTTGAGTAAACATATTATTTTTTGGATATGGAAATCCTTGAATTCATGACATAAATTCCCTATTTATGCCATAAACTAGTCATTCCCAATGTTTAAATCCAACACCCTGTATTATGACAACACATTCCCCTCCCTCCTATTTTTATTTCCTTGTGAATGATGTCTAATAGTTTCCTCTGTGATAAAAAAGATCATTCCTTTGGGTTTTGGTGTTCAGGATCATGATTTTGAAGTCAAGACATACAAATCTATCTTTTACATAAAGTTTCATCTATTTTTTGTTGTAGAGAAATATAGATTAGACTACATAAACTATATCAAGCCTTGATTTTCTATATTCATAGTTCTCAGTTCTATTGGGAGAAATAAAGAACCACACCTTATCAAGAATGTCAAGAATTTTCAGTGTCTTCTTTTATTTTTAGGTAGTTGGTCTACAATATATCCCTAAATGTCTGTTTTGATTCCTCTAGTATGTGAAATAAGTGTGATAAAACCATACAACCATGAAAATGATCTAAATAATTGGATAATTCAGCATTTAATGAATTTCACATACTTAGACCTTGTATTGGATCCCATTAGGTCCATTGGCATTGAGACTAGACTTGCATCCACTAGATAGGTGATCCTACCCTTGAGGAATTAATAAACTAGTAGCCTTGTTTAATGTGAATTTGGAATAATAAGTAAATTATAGTAGTTGGTAATTTTGATGAAATTTCTAGTATGCTTGATCTGTGACCATGTATTATAATGTCTTGGTAAAATGTCTTGTTATGACTTCTTATTATGAAAAAATTATTATATAAAGGGTTTGTTCTCAGTTGTGAGAAAATTATTTTATAAATAACTTGTTCTTGGTTATGAAAAAATGATTATATAAGGGTCTTATGCCAGGTTATATTGAAATTATTATATAAAGGGATTGTGTAAAGGTTAAGCTGAAATTATTATGTAGAGGGATCATGACCATTTTTGATGAAATTATTATATAAAGGGATTCCATACTATTATTATAGAATGATTATAGAAAGGGCTTGTGCCCATACATGTTGTACTACTTTTTGGTCACCCCTAGTTCACTTGTAATGATTTGTGGATTAAAAACTGGGAGGGTTATGACTATGGTTGGCATTGTTTCATGACATGCTATGAGATATCTAGCTTCGTGTTAAGGTTGTTTTGGATGACCCTAAGTGTCACTCTGAAACTCAAGGTCTAGAGGATTTATTTCATTCAGAGTATTAATTTATTAAATTAACACCACTATTTATCACTTAATTTTATCCACTATATATTATAGAAGTATTGTTTAGAAATTGTGGGTGTTGGATTTATACTTTATACTCACACCATGTTTGAACCTCGATTTGGTACAAAGGTATATTTCTTGGATGAAGCTATGGAAAAAGGAATGAGACACTATTATTGATTGTTGCATGATGGATGGGTTGGAGTTTGGAGAATGGGACTGACATGGGTCTTGAGACTAAGGCTTCTGGAGTATTTTTTTCCTCTCAGTTTTTTATTTTATTTGTATGGATTTCCACATGTTATTTAGTTACATGCTAACTATCAATACATGATTCTAATATTTTTTGGATTTTTCATTTTGGTTTTTTTCCAACTATGGTTTCATGACTATTTATATTATTTTTTTCCTCAATTTTCACTAATCTATTATTATTTCCCCTATTATTGCAACTTTGTAACATAGGAAATAGTTACCCCACTATATCTCTTACAACCTCTCTATTTGTCATCATACTCTGATGTATGGGGAGGTTCACATGAGGCCACTTAGCCAACTTATCTTGGCCATGTGAGGGAGTACCAGGTTGGGGATGTTACAATGTGGTATCATAATGTCATATTTATTTTCTGATTCTTTAATATTTGGGAAAGTTAGAAAGGAGATGAGAATGTGTTGGATCTTGAAAATGAGATAATGCATACGAGTATCTAACACATATGTGGGAAAATAGATGAGTATCTAGGGATATGATTACTATTCATGTTGTTCGCATGTTATGGTTTTGATTATATTTCACCTTGGGTGATTCACATGTTGTGCGATGTTATTATTTTATGAGAATTTTATTCATGAGATGGTACAACACGAGATGAGTATTCCTACATCAATATATGAACATAGGGATATATGTTAACATCAATTGTTTATTCTAGGGAAATAATTATTTATTTTGTAATATTTTCCCAAATAATAATTGAATTGAAATCCCTTGATGTACATAATAAAAATAAATAAAAGATACTATTATGTTTTTCTAAATCACTTGTTAAGACTAGTACAGAGGAACCTTGGGATTGTGGTTAATTGTTGATTCAGCCTGCTGATCTTGACTTTTTTATATTCTTGTGTTCTATGGATTAAATATGTATTTATAGAGAAAATTCATCTTCATCATCTTTGAATAAATAATCAAGAGAGTGGAATGTAGAACACTCTTAACTTAGTTTCATAGTAAATTCTTATAGATCTAGAGAACCAAATGGATGGCCGAATTTGAAATATATTATATATGGCCATGTGATCCATGGTGAGAGAGAGATAGAGAGATATAGAGAGGATATTTGCATCATACTTTCAATTTCTATGTTGATGAGTGAGTTCCAACTACTACATCTTCCGACATTCAATTGTGATGGAGGTCCCTAGGTAGCTATGTTATAGAATGAGTCAGTTTATATAATATTCATGTAGACTGATACACACACATATATGAGGGTGAATCTTACTTCTTACATGATTTGAGAAAAATATAAGCATTAGTTGGATACTCTGGAGCAAGTTGGGAAGAAAGTGGTGTTATCATGGAAGGATGTCAAGGTGATGTTTCTAAGCCACTTATTCCAGATTAACTGATGGATGAGAGGGATATTGAGTTCATTAACCTTACATAGGGAGACATGTCAGTGATGGAATACTCTAGACACTTTTTTGACCAGTATAGTTTTTCTCCATCTTTTGAAGATTGAGATATTTAAAGGGTGGGTCATTTTCAGGATGGGATTTAATACGAGATAATTTCATCGATAAATGTATTTCTCTTCAGTATATTTGAAAACATGATCAATTCAAATCTCATTATGGAAGAAAATTTTAGAGGGACCCTGAGTGTCATCTAGACTAATTTAGAAAGGTGAGCAAGAAGTTTCTATTTTAGTAGTATGGAACTCCAATATAATGGTTACAGCTAGGGAAGTAGAAGGGAGTGCAACTTGGGAAGTCGACTTCCACCTAAAAATTATGGATTATTGGATTTCTATAATTGTTCCAAGGCTTGAAACAAGAACCATTAGTTTCCTTACCCCACTACGGACTATTGTTATTGTAGAAGGATGTGCGATCTTAAATGATTATATAGGTTTTTGTGTCTATAGATAAATGGTAGGCGATCAGGATGTGCACTAGAGTCTAGAAGGGACATAACTACCCTGAGTAGATAGGTAGCTATAATTTAACCAGATGTTTAGGATGAGGTTGGGGACTTGATACCATATTGTAGGAGTGAGAGTACCAATAAAAGGGATCAACAAAGGGGAGTTAGACTGCAGATCATGGTAGAGAGGTGAGTCAGATGCATTTTATGCAGTCTACTCTGGCTAGTTTGGATGCATGACCTTCTACCATCAGACATATGATTCTGGTATCATCTACCCTCTCTTGTGTTTCTACTGACACAAGAATATCACATTACTTTATATTTTTCCTTTTTGAAAAGAGTTTGGGTTTTTTTATGTAGATCATGGATGGAGTTATGAAAATTCTCACACTATTGGGAGTGCGATCCGAGGATATCAATCATTTTTAGGAATGTTATCTTGAAATTTAAGGCTACTATTTTTTGGGATACTTTTGTACTAGAATTATCTTTATTTGAATTGATCCTTGGTATTGATTATCTATTTTTATACCAACCTCATATTGATTTTTATCAATGAAGATATTCATTTCTATCTCTAGAAGGGGGGAGAAAACAAACTAGGGTGAGTGGGATCTTCAAGAAGGTTGTGAAAGACTAATTCAGTGAAGATTATATTGAATCATAACCTAGTTAGAGATCCTTAATCTTGATGATTATGGAATGAAACATGATACTTTTACTCCAATGGTAAACCATTTTAATGATGCCTATAATGAAGAGTTATATGGCTTACTACCTAAGCAGGATATTGAGTTCATGGCCGTGTTAATTCCAGGAGACGAGTCAGTATCTACTCCACCTTATAGGATGGAACCATCATAAATTATTGATTTGAATGTTTAGTTTGAAGATATACAATTTAGTGGATTCATATGTCATATTACATAACTATGGGGTTATCCTTTGATTTTAACCAAGAAGGTTGATAGAATCTTGAACATATGTGTATATTATTAAAGGTTGAACTACATAACAATGAAGAACCAATATCCACTTCCACACATCGAGGATCTAATCGATCAACAGATAGTTTCCTTAATTTTCTATAGAATTTATTAGAGTTCAGGGTACCATTAGTTGTGGGTGAGACCGTCTGACATACCTTAGATAGGTTTTAGTAGAATATATAGTTTGTATGAATTCTTGGTGATGTTGTTTTGTCTAATTAATACACCGATGGTTTTCATGGTATTAATGAATCATATCTTCCATCCTTTTCTAGAAAAGTTAGTGGTATTTTTCCTCAATGACATATTTTTGTACTTCTAGTCTACATAAAATCATTCCCAACATCTTGACATCATCTTAAATATGTTAAGAAAGCATTGAATTTATTTGAATCTATCCATATAATGTTTTTGAATTTATAGAGTGCACATTTTAGGTCATTTCATCTTTGAGGATGGAGTGTTGTTGGACCTAAATATTTTTCATCCATCGTATCTTTGGAGAGGCCCAATAATTCCTTCTATATTCAATTCAATTTTGGGTATAATAGGTTATTACCAACATTTCATTTAAGACCTCTCTCAATCAAAAACACTGATATCCCAAATAACCAAGAAATAGGGTATGTTTTTTCTAGATTCCTATAAGAGAGATTTCAAGGAGCCGAATGACAGACTGACCTCAACACTTATCTTAACATTACCTCTTTTGGTTTAGGATTATAACATATAAAATGACACATCAAGAATTTTACTTCGAGTAGTTCTGATGTAGAAGGATCAAGTTGTTTCTTATCACTCTAGATAGATGAGACCACATGAGAGGAATTACCATAATAATGATATAGAGTTAATTATAGTAGTTTACAACTTGAGATACTGTAGACACTATCTATTGGTCAAGAGTAATTTTTGTGTACATGGATCTAAAGATCCTCATCACCATCGTTCTCAGTGAGACTTGCACCTTTGACAGAGAAGGTGGGTTAGGTAACTATATTATTTCAACTTTAAGATGGATTACACATAGGGAAAAGTAAATATTATTACCAATTATATGATTCTATAGGAACGTGAAGATGTATTATGGAGTCATAAAATGAGTGGAAATGGATGTAACTATTTAGAGATATGCATCTAGATGTACAAGAGACCCAATGATGAGTAACACTGACTTTGAAATCCATTTTACAAATACATCTTGATCGAATCAAGAAAGATCATTTATCTGATCTAGAATACATAGATATAAATAAAATCTTACGTATTAGAGATCTACCATCAGGATTTTCCCTTATAAGAAATAACGTTATTCATTTCCACGTTTTTCTAAGAGTTCTAATGGGTTTACACAAGGATATGATAAGGGAGTTTTATGAATATATATGGGTTGTACATCCAGGTCTAAAAAAGATTTATCACGATCTCCATAGGAAATTAGGGTATCTAGGGATGAATATGGAGGTGTTATGATTCATGGTATGATTTTTCACCTATGAGTAGATGATTTCCAAGCACTAGAGACCTGTTGGGTCATTTCAGCCTTTACCCATTCTGAAATAGTAGTGGAATGATGTCACTAACAATCTTATGATAGGATTATACAAGAAAACTCACAATAATGATGTAGTACGGGTGATTATAGATCAACTGATATAATAATCAAAGCTTTTTATTATTAGGGATACCTTCACCATAAAATATTTGGATAGTCTCTTTGTGCAGGAGATAGTTTAAATGCATGTTGTTCTGAGGATCATCCTATCTGATCGAGATCCCCACTTCACGTCTCAATTCTAACAGGGCCTTCACAAGACATTGGAATAACATGTTTTTCTAAGTACAACATATCATCCTTAGATTAATGGACAACATGAAGGAACAATTTAGATCCTAGAGGATATGTTATGAGTCCATATTTTGGATTTTGGTGGTTTATGAGAGCAGAAACATGAACTCCAAGAGTTTGAGTATAATAAAAAAATTCCATGAATTGATCCAAATCACTTCTTCCAATGATTTTTATAGAAGGCCATTCCGTTTACCTATTTTTGGTTTAATGGTAGGTGAGTCAAATATTGTTCTACATAGTCTCCTATAAGAAATATCTATGTAGGTATAGTTTATCAAAAAGCGGTTAATGGTAGAGAAAATCCAACCAAAATCACAAGATAACCATTAGAGATGACCTCTTATGTTTGATTTTGGTCATCATGTATTCATTTGGATTCCATAATGCCACACCCCGACCTATCTTTTAGTGTATTTTATAATTTTATTTGACTTTTAAATTATTTTTGGGGTTCTGGTTAAGTCCCAGACGAAAAAACTGTTGAGTTATGTTAAAAAGTGCGCATTTTTCAGTTGATGTCACTGGGCACACAGGCGGAACGCGTGTTGGAAACCCCGCGCAGCTCCGCTTAGGCATTGGCATGGTTCTCCTGCCTTCGGAAAAATTAAAATGAGTAAAGATTGTGATTTATTATGTTATTTAAAACTTTTTTTGTTGCTAATAATTTTATAATTAATATTAAAAATTAAATGATAATGATAATAATAATAATTAATAATAGTAATAATAATTAATATTATTATTATTATTATTATTTTTATTATTATTATTATTATTATTATTTTAGGTCGGTGCGCGGGCACCGCCCGACTAGAGGAAGTCATGCGATAAGTCCAGGTACCGTACGGCTACAGTATTTGAAGTGACCAAATAAAAATAAATTGGATTATTGTTAAAGAGTTTTTATTATTATAGTTACAATATTTATAATTTTTTTATTGTTATTGAAGTTTTTATTATTATTATTTGGTGTATTATTATTATTATTAGGGTTATTATTAGTATATATTAAAGTTGTTGTTATTTATTATTATTGTTTTTTTTCTTTTCATAATTCTTTTATTTTATTTTATTTTTCTCTTTTTTAATTACTTATCATTTTTATTTACTCTCTAACCTTAGCACCCCATCCCCGTTTCTTTTCTTCTCACTCGGCCCATACAGCGCCGCCATCCCTATTGCGTAGTGGCTCCCTCTCTTCTCTCTTACTCAGCGCAAGTAGGCCCCGATGACATCCCATTCTGCTGCACCATCCCCCACATGGTGCCCCTCTCCTCCTCCCATGCAGAAACCCTCCCCATCCTCCTGCGCACTCCCCAAACTCCGCACCCAGCCAACATGCCACGCCCCCTCTAGATTCCACTGCCTCCGCACCCAGGCCCTACCTTCTCCTACCATGCGCACTCCCAGCCGCACCAGCCCTCACCCTGACTGTCCAGTCCTCTGCCTATCTCCCAACCCTGCACATCTGACCTGACCCCCTGACCACAACGCTTCATCCTCGCAGCAATGCACCCTCGGACTCAACGCTCCAGCCTTACTACAACAACGAACCCCCTTCCAGCCTTCTGCTGGCTCCCTGCCCTAGCATGCACCCAGTGCGCCTCCCCTCTACCTGCATCCCTTGGTGTTGATGGAGGAGGTTATGTAAGGTTTCATGCTTCTATGTGCATGATTTGTTGGCTTTAAACCTACTTCTGGGTCTATGCCACTTTCTGGTGTTTTTCCCCCGTGTTGGACAATTGGAATGGTTGGTGTATTGGAAGGCATTGTTGAAGATGATTTCATAGTCTATGCTGCTATCAGTGGCAAGAACGGTCACTGGGGGGTTTCTCCAGTGGTTCTGCAGCTATTGTAGCTGCTGGTTTGTGCCCCGACAACCCCTCCCCGACCTCCGGAAATTCTCCAGTGCGACTCCGCCTTTCACCGGAGCACCTTCAGAATGCCGCACGCACCTTCAACCCGACACACCTCTGGCTCAGTAGTTCATCGCGCCACAGACATGCTGTCCAGCCACGTAGTCCTGACGCGACCCTCTTTTCCATTACTTGTTTGTTGCATGGTTCCCCTCGACCCCCTTGGTGCACTTTCTGATAGCCACCGCATGCATCTTGCCAAGTCGCTGACATCGTTCCCCTTCGCTACTTCGTCCAACCCCCTTTTCATCTTCCAGTAATTGCACAACACATCGTGGCCACCCCCACTGCTCCAACCAACTCCGTCATCAACCGCACCGGTCTTCGTGCCGCCGTTGACGGTGTTGGTGGTTTTCCCCGCGCACCGCGACATCGTGCTGGTCATTTCCCTTTTTGTGCGACCACTATGTTCGAGCGCGCCTGCGTACTAGGGTGAGGTTAGAGCTATTTCTTCACTTGGATAATTATTTTGGCATGTTTTTTTATTAATGAGTTGGTGAAAATTTAGTTTTTTTCCTTTCTTTTTAAAATATTTGAGTTTGTTTAATTATGTGGTCTGAGTTCTATTTTGGAAGTACGCCGAGGTGGTTTTTTCATTGTTTGGTTGTTTAAATTACTTTAAGTCGGTGTTGCTATGTTTTTATCTATTTTTGTGTTGTTTAATTGTTTTAGTTATTTTTGTTCAGTGTTCTGTGTTTTAAATTGTTCAACTTTGTTGCAGCGCATTAGCGAGGTTTCTCCGTGATATTGCAGTCATCTGGAAGTTGCGCGTACTTGTGCACAAGTGTGAGACGTGCCGCATCATCATAGCCGAGCTGCAAGTCAAGTTAGGTCTCCCACTTCACTCTCCTTTAAATTCAGAATTTATTAATTGCTTGATATTTTATTAATTTTAATTAATGAGAAATAATATAAGATAATTAATTTTAAAATGATTATTTGGTGTAAAAAGATCCATTTATTTTATACACGACACTTGAAATATTCTCATGACGAGCGAACACCCAGAAGTGAAATAATTCCCATTTGGATTTTAAACATAATTTAGGGAATTTCAAATGTAGTTATGGTTTATTGATAAATGATTTCTTTTGAAGCGTGAGAAAGCGTTTTGGTTCTCTTGAGAAATGAGGATTTTCTTGGAAATTGGTGAAGGCCCATTTGGCACTTTAATAAAATAAATTGTTTTGGAAAACTCACTTTGTGTTGACTCAGAGTTGATATTTGGTGTACATTGACTGCATGATTTGTGTGTGATGTTTTTGGTACTTGATAGACTTTGTTGACTCATCCCTTTCATGTTTATTATATGTGTTTACATGGGAACTTGGCATAGTAAGTGAATCTTCTGAGAACAATTGCTGAACTAGTTTAGATTACACACAGGCTAGTGGACCCTAGTACAGATGAAACTCTACTAGGGGATTGGGCCCCTCAGTTAGGCCATGTAGGGAAACACCAGGCGTTAGGGAGTTATGACGTCATCGAGAGTAGGCACGCCTTCAGGATGAGTCACATGTATAGTATGTTCTGGATTGTTCACGAGCTCCTAGGTTTGACCCATGTTTTATTTAGTGTTTATTTGTATGTGGTGGACAGTTGAGAGGTCTAGTTCGGTTTTTGACTCATGTGTGAAACTTTTTCCATTTCCCTTAGTGTGTTTTGTGTGTATTTTTCCTTTTGACTAACAACAAAAATTTCGATTTCTAAATTGTTCGCAAAAATGTTTTAAAATGCAATGCACTTGTTTCTTTTAAACACTAAACTTGTTTTTATATTAAAAAGGGAAATAGGTTGTTACTTGTTTTAGAAATGAAAGTGTGTGTGGAAACCAATATTTTATATAATTTAGTTCAAACCTGGGATTGTTAAATTATTTATTTAATGGTATTTGCATTGGGAATAGAATTAGTCGGGCCTACCTACTGAGTTTTACCACTCACGCCTATAGTGTTTTCCTGTTTTTAGTTTCTGTTATAGGTTGACTCAAGATTGCTCGCTGTGGGTGAGAGTTGGTTGTGGTTTGGTGAGCGACTCTTGGGGCCACGAGGAGGTTTAGTCGTGGTCAGGTTAGTTTGTTGTTGTTGGTCGTTATTTCTTTTCGTATTGTTTATTTACTTTGTGTTGTTATATTTTATTTCCACTACTTTATTTGTTTTCATTGGGAAAAATCATTCCCTCATGCTCTCTTTTGATGCCCTGGTGCTTGTTGCCAGCTCGGGAGGATCAGGAATGCCTCTTGGGCCATGCCACGGACCGGATCAGGGTGACTAGTTCAGGGTCGACCCGGGTTGGTTCGTGACACACAAAGGCTAGGGTAAAGTCATATTATGAAACAAGTGAATACAGAACCTAGTTTTTTAGCCCATTCAAGACAGTGAAATGGGTTGGTCTAGTGGCATATAGTTTAGACCATCTATAGTGATACAATACCATACATGATGTGTTTCACATTGAACAACTTCATAGATATCATCTTGACCATTCTCATGTGACATATTTTGATGACGCCATGCTAGGTGATGATACCTACTTTGATGAGAATCTTATTCATATCATGGAACATTGTGGGAAAAATATCTTGGTGAATATCATGCCACTAGTGAGTGTGTAGTGGTAGCATTGGCATGTGAATGAAGATACCTAGGATATGGAATCTAATAAAAGAACATAATGTCCAAACTTATTCCTTGATACCCCACAATGATGCTTGGAGTAACTTGGGGATGATATGTTATATGGTATGAAGGTTCTATGATTCTGTATTTTCTAGGTATATCCATTTTTATGTTTTGGTAAACCTCATTTGTGTTTGGTTGTGTTTTTATAACCATATTAATCTACACTTCATCCTTTAGAATTAACTTTTGTCGAGGTACAATAGGAGGAGGAATGGATTCTAGTTGTAGAATGGAATTTACACCACATATTCCTAATTTATGATGTAAATTCACCGGGATGACCATGTAAAACTGAAAAAGACATGAATATGATATTTATACTGTAAAATGAAATTTATAGTGTAAAATAAGTTTTTATTTAGTTTAAACACCATGATATATGTTTTTGAGGTGGACATGGAAATCATGGAATTTAGGATGTAAATTCCCTATTTATCTTGTAAACCAGTCATTCATAGTGTTTAAACCCAACACCCATAATTATGATAATTCATTATACTCCATCTCATTTTTCATCTATTTTGTGGATGATGTATGATAGTTTACTCCATGATCCAAAAGATATTTTCTTTTGGTATTGGTGTTCCAGACCATTAGTTAGAAGGTAAGCCCTCAAGATCTCTATATTCCTTTTAGTTTCATCTGGTTTCACATACAAATAACTCCGGATCAGACATCGTAAAATAGATCACGCCTTGATGTTCCTTATTTGAAGTTTCTTGGTTATTTTGAGAGGAAGAAGGAACCCAAATTTACCATAGACATGGAGATTTTTTGTTATCTTATTTTCATTTCAGGTATATGGTCTTGAAACACTCCCTAAATGTAGGTTTTGATTCATCTAGTACATGAAATAAGTGTGATCAGGATGGTACACCATGAACATGACCTAAATTATTGTATTATTCACCATTTAATTAATTTCAAATATTTGGTTTCCCATTGGATCCTGTCATGTCCATTGGCATTGAGAATTGACATGTGGAACCTAATAGGTGAGGCTACCCTAGAAATAGTGATGAACAAGAATTCTTTTTTAATGTGAATTTGTAATAACAAGTGAATCTTGGTAGTTGGTAATTTTGATGAAATTTTTGGTAAGCTTTCTATCTACCTATATATTGTAATGGATTGAATAAATATCATTGTAAGAACCTAGATCTCCATTTTCAAGTATGGATCTTGAATTTAGGTTGTTTTTTAGGAAAAATGAATATTTGGGAAATTTTCTAGGTACATGCCATGTACTTTAGAGTACACGTTGTGTACCCAGTTTCCACAGGTTGCCGTGTACTGGTCATGTAATGGCTGAGTACATCGCCATGTAGGTGACCTGGAAGACCAACTAATGTGGGATCCAGTTGAGGCTAGTACACATCCTGTATATTAAATGAACACACTGTGTCATTTTCTTTTTAATTGATCAATCATAGTGGGGTCACGTACCATCTCCATAAATACCTTCTTCTAACCTTGGTTCATCCAAGAGTGACTGGGAGTGATGATGAAGTTCTGAGCCACTTTTTCTCCATCAAAGGTCCAATCTAAACTCTGGCGGGTGCATTGGAATCCCCCCGGTGAGTTCTTCCTTCCCATAGAGCCTTTTCCCGATTTCTCCTCTCTCATGAGTTATCAAGGGTTTATTGATTTTACCCATTTCATATATCTACACCATTATTGTCTGAATCAGGAGCCGATGTTCAAAAGTGTAGTTCATGGAGCATCGAGGTAGGTGGTTTGTGCGTCTCTTTTATTGTCTTTGGATTATATATGCTAAAGGTGTCGAATACCCTTGTTTAGGGTATCACAGGTTTTGGAAATTAACCCTGTTTAAGATCTGTTATGGTGTGATTGGTTGAGAAAGGGGTTATTTATTACACATAAGGTTTTACACATTGATTATGGATATTTGGTCTAGAATTCCTATTAGGATTGCTTTATTTTTTATGCATCATGTTGTTAGGATGGAGTTACTGTTTATTTGAGATGCATGTGATTTGCAAAGTGAAAGAATGACCAATGGGAATAGACTGTGAGAGCTTCCCAAGGTAGGTTCATTTATGTATGAATTGTTGTTATGTTGACCCAGAGGTATTGACTATGAGAGCTGACGGGTGGTCATTGACCAGATGGGTTAGACCATGAGATATACCCAAAGGGTTGTTATTAAAGGAATGTTGGAACATAAGGCATTGAATGTGAGAGCTTCCATGGGTCATTATATTTTATTGTTTCTATGCATACCAAGGGGGTATTGACCATGAGAGCTACCCAGGTGGTCATTTGTAAATGATTAGTGCAATGTAGGACCAATGGGGATAGACTATGTGAGATTCCCTAGAGGGTCATTATTTACTGAATTGATGATAGGTTAAACAGGAGGGGTTATACTATGAGAACATTCCCAGATGGTTTCTTGTGAATCAATGAATAATTGTGACGAGTTTTCCAAGACAAAGCACAATCTTGGACTCAGTCTTACTTGGTTGTTTAGATGGTCTTATGAGACATCTATTTTTACTATTACATGGAGGGAAATAGGGCTTAGGCTAGATCCGTAGATTAATTATTCAAGGTTTTTAATGATTAATAAATGGAAATGAATGTAATTTAAAACAATTGGATTGTTTATTTTGAGTACTTCCTAGTCTATTGCTTATTTTATTCTTATTATCTACTATATATTTTCACTGACAGTTAGGCACATATATTTTTGTGGATGACTATTGGGATTCGTCTCACACCCTATTTGGTTCATGCTTTTTAACCCAAGTAGATTATATGGTTGCAGGTTTAGATAAGGGAAAGTGACCTTATTCATCAGGTACTTGATTGGAGTTGGAGCTGGAGAGAATGGGACCAAGCTAAGGCTTGTGATGCTGTTGGAGTTTACTTACTTTTCAGTACTTAGTTTCTACTATGTATTTCCATCATTGTAACTTATTTGGCTGATTTCCTAGAGACATGTGACTTGCATCATTTATAAATATGCTCCAGTTTTTTTATTACTATCTGTCTTTCGCTGTTTAATTTTGTTGTATTGTATTACTGATTCTGTTATTGATTATTATTGTTTATTCCAATGTGTATAATTTTCCAATAAGGGCATAGTTTCCCCACTATCAGACCTTGGACCTCGCTTCTAGTCAGTAGACTCTGGTGTTTGGGGAAATGCACGTGAGATTATGTGACCAACCGGGTTCGAGGCACCTTAGGCGGCACCCAGAATCAGGACGTTACAAAGTGGTATCAGAGGAGAGTTTCATTTCTTCTTTTTCATACTATTTGGAGCCTATAGACATGGATAAGAAGGAATGGGTAGTTTTTAATATTTTGTACTTGGGAGTAGCTATCCCGTGTACAGGGAAAAGCCAAGTTACCTCAAATATTATAATTTTTCCATTTTTTCAATTATTACAGTTGATTTGATTTCAGCGTTGGGTGAAACACTTGTTTTGTACTGTTATTGTTGATATCATTGGAGTTCTATTTCTGTTGTAAACTGATGAAATGAGGGTATTCCATCTCATGAATCATATAGGTACTTACTAGAGACCACGTGTCATGCATTATTGTCATGCCATTTAGGATGCATTATTTATTGCATGCTATTGTGATAGATGTTACGCTAGACATTCATACTTTTGTGATAGATTTTGTGATAGAATAACTGCTATTTTGATAGGGTATTGGAATATATAAATTTTCATTTGGATGGATGCCAAACTTTGGTCCCTAGGGTGTTATGGGCCCTCTGGGATCAGAATTTTATGGATCATGTTTGAAATTTAATTGAATTTTGTAAAATAATGATATGAATAAGGATTCCAAAATTTGATTTTTGGGAGTATGGGATCTCACGGGTCAGAATTTTTCATGCCTTGGACAAAAAAATTTATGTTTTTAAGGGTTCTATAGAAGTTTTAGAGGTTTAATATTTGGAAACCCAGACAACATGACATGTGATGTTATGAACACATGCCATGTGTTCTTATGTTCTGGAAGAAAAAACTTTTCATAAGTATACACCGTGTACTAGGAGTACATGCCATGTAGTTCTGGACCGTGTGACTGACTGTGTGAGTAGAGACACGGGGTTGATAAAATTTTTGTAGAACATGTCATGTCTAGATTTAACAAGTCATTTTGTAAAGAACTGTGTATCTGTCCATGTGATGAATGACACGGGTGGATGAAACTGAGGTTGTACATGCCGTGTCCCATTTATGCTCACTGTGTAGAGTCGACTGTGTATCCGACCATGTGACTAATAACCTGGGTGGTTAGAACTTAACTATTACACATCATGTCTAGGATGAAAATTCAATGTAGTGTTACCCAATAGAGAACCATTTAGTTCTATCTATGTAGAAGTAATTGGGAAAGATGGAAGATTCAAGTACATTCCATATCTTAGGTGGAACACGCCATGTGTAAGGGTGTTTCATGACCAAGATTGGCATAGGAGCACATCATTTTATAATATTTAGGGAACATGCTATGTAGATTTTATACACTCCGTCTAACCCTTTTTTTAAACTTTATTGCTTTCTTTCTCCTATTCCTTTCTTGCACTTCTATGTTTCTATCCTTGATAATCTTGTACTGAGGTGTGATCTTGACCTTTAAGAGTCATGTCGCCATGACGTCCTCTAGTTGTATGCCTGGTACAGGGTGATGACCAGACACTAGAAATAGTAGATCAGGGACTACAAGTAGATACTGTCGTCATTCCTATCTTGGAACCAACTATTATACCGGATGTAGGTTCTAATTCACAGTTCTATAATGGATTTTTGAGGACGTTACGGACTTTTCAGGGAGCACCACATCCTACCCCATCTATGGAAGAGATGACCCGGGTGTTTCAACAGTAGTATCCTCTAAACCTTTTTGGGTATGGAGGACCAAAGGTAGAAGAGTCATGGTTTTAGGCCATGATTTCTATCATTGAGCATCTGGATATGCCTATAGAGAGGAGGGCGAAGCTCATGAAATACATACTACGTGATTCCACTAAGAGATGGTGGGACATTATCTCACTGGCAGGAATCCATCTGGATATGTCTTGGGAAGAGTTTTAGAGGACCTTATATGAATACTTCTATCCCGAGATGTTGAGGGATGATGGATCCCAAGAGTTCATGCATTTGGAGCAAGGATCTCTTTCAATGATGGATTAATCCTCTTGTTTTACAGAGATTTAGCGCTTCGCACTTGTTCTGGGAGGTGAAGAGCTATCTTTGGCTAGGAAATCTGAGGATGTTCTCAGGTGTGACATCCGATCACAGGTGAATGTATTCAGGATAACTTTTTTGACTACTATAGTAAATCAGGCACTGATTACCAAGCATAATCTGAGGGATTTCGGAGTTGTGAGCTAGTGTGGTTCATCATCCAGGGATGGTGCTCCTTCTAAAGACAGTAGGAAGCACCGTAGGGAGCTTTCATGCGATGTTTCTTCTGGTATCCAGGTGGTATGCTACCAGTGTGGGAAGAGTGGGCATATAAGACCACATTGCCCGAAGGACCCAGTTGAGTTCCAGTCTTTCAGAAAGATGGGACACCTTCAACGTTTTTTTCCTGGTGATCTCACCAGTAGTGAGTGACATGGGTTTTTTTATGACTCCATGTTCAGGAGAAAGACCACCAATTTCTCATCAGTTTGGGAACTGAAGTTTGTCTAGCCATTTAGGTCGAGGAGGAGGTCGTGGCCATGGCAGCCAGTCGGCAGGCTTTCTGTGATAGCATCATGGATCATCTCAAGGTGGTCTAACAGGGTCTTAGGGCCATGATATAGGTCAGACTTTTGTAGTGGAACAGACCCAACAGGAGAAGGATCCTAGACCCTCTACAGTTAGAGGTACAATTCTAGTTGCCTTAGTATTAGCCTTTTCTCTTTTTGATATAGAGGATTCCCATAGTTTCATATCTGTTTCTATTGTGGAGAGCCTTAGGCTCTGTATCTTTACTTCCTAGGATTTTATGATGCTAGACACTCCATTGGGGATTTGGATGACTAGTGTACATCAGTGTAAGGAGTTCCCTCTTGAGGTTGGTGGGTGTCACTTCTTATGGGTACTGTATGTCTTAGAGATGAAAGGCTTAAATTTCATTCTCAGAATGAACTATTTCAACTCTTTCCATGCCTTTGTTGAATACTATCACCATAGGGTGAGTTTCACATGACCAGAGGGAGATTCTTTTCTACACAAGGGAGAATGGGATGTCCAGGCGTGTAGATCTAGACCCAAGCATCTTGGGTTGGGGGGAATATTAGCCCATATTTCTAGATTATATCTGGATGTCCAGAGGACTTCACAGATGGACTTTCCTCTAGTGGTGGATCATTTCACAGAGATCTTTCTAGACGACTTTTCTGTTTTACCTCTAGAGCGAGAAGTATATTTCTCTATTGAGCTTGTGCCAGGAGCAAAAAAAGTGACCATTCCTCCTTATAGGATGACTACACCAGAGTTACATGAGCTCAAGAATAAGTTTGAGAAATTTCAGGAAAAGGGTTTCATCTAACCCAGTACTTCTCCTTGGGGTTCTCCTGTCCTTTTTGTGATAAGGCAGACGGTACCCTTAGACTTTGTGTTTATTATCAAAATTTGCACTAGTTGATGGTAAAGAACTGATATCCTCTACCACGTACTGATGATCTCTTTGATTATATTTGAGGAGTTTAGGTATTCTCAAAGATTTAATTGAGATCTGGTTATCATTAGTTACACATTAAACCATCAGATATACCTCTTACATCCTTTCGATGATTTTATGGTCTATACGAGTATTTGGTTATGTTTTTTGGTCTCCCAAATACGCTAGCAGTTTTTATGGCACTAATGAATTGAGTGTTCTATCCTTACTTGGATTATTTTTTGGTAGTCTTAATGGATTATATCTTGGTGTACTCTCACACTTGACACGACCATGCCATCTATCTTGAGATCATATTGAGTAAACTAAGAGATCATCAGTTATATGATAAGATCTCAAATGTGCCAATTTTGGATGGACCAGATTCACTTCTTGGATCTTGTAATCTCAGAGACAAGAGTATCAGTAGACCTAGAGAAAGTGAGATCATTAGTTTCCTAGGAGAATTCAAAGAACGTCTTTGAGGTACATAGTTTTTTGGGGTTGGATGGTTACTATAAGTGCTTTATACTGGACTATTCACACATAGAAGCACCACTAACGGGCCTAACTAAGAAGGGGGAGAATTACTTGTGTACATATTCCTGTGATTCATCATTTTAGGATCTGAAAGGGAGATTTAATTCAACACTGATACTAATTTTTCCAGAGATAGGAAAGAGTTACACCATTTACTGTGATGCATCAGGTATCGGGCTGTGAGTAGTGCTTATGCAGGGGGAAGGAGTTGTGGCATACGGGTCTCAAATGTTGAGGCCACATGAGAGGAATTACCTAATGCAATATCTCGATTTAGTTGTAGTTGTGCATGCTTTACACTGTCGGAGACACTATCTTTTGGGAGAGTATTTTGTGATATACACTAACCACAAAATTCTCATGTATATCTTTACTCAGTGAGATCTGAATTTGAGAAACTCAAGGTGGGTTGGGTACCTTAAGTATTTTTACTTTGATATTGCCTATAAGCATGTGAAAGGGAATGTAGTGGATGATGCATTGAGCAGGAGGACTCAGATACAGGTAGTTCAAGAGGCCAGTAGTGAGTGGACGCTTATGGATCTGTTCTCTGAGATGCATTTGGAGGTTCATGATAGAAAAGGGAAGATGTTTCTTTCTTCTGTAGTTGTTACCTATAATCTTATGGATATAGTGTGAATGTGGAAGCTATTAGATTTCGAATGCCTAGTCCTACGGGAGAGTGTGTAAGGAGATGAACCTACTCCTAGGTGGACCGTAGATGAGGATGAGGTCTTCCGTTTTCATGGATACGTATGGGTTTCAATAGGCATACATGAGGAGATATTGTGGGATTTTCATTACTCTATTTGGGAAGTTCATTTGGTTGTCAACAAGATGTATCGAGATCTACATCATCAGTATTAGTGGCAATGTATGAAGAGAGATGTTTATGGTTTTTTATGAGATGTTCCACCTGTTAGCAGGTGAAGGTAGTGCATCAGTGACCAGTAGGGCTATTAAAACAGTTACCCATTACCGAGTGGAAGTGAAATGATGTCATTATGGATTTCATGATAGGTTTACCAAGGTCACCTCAAGGGAATTATACAGTTTGTTTTTTAGTTGAAAGACTCACGAAGTTTTCACATTTCTTTCCAATCAAGGTAACCTTTAGTATTGATGAGCTTGTAATGTTGTACATCTGATAGATTGTATGTTTTGATGGGGTTCCAAACTCTATCATTTCAGACAGGTACACCCATTTTACTTCTCATGTCTGGAAGGGACTATAGAGGGATTTGGGTACACTAGTACTTTTGAGTACGTTTTACCATCCCTAGACAGATGACCAGTCCAAGCACATGATTCAGGTTTTGGAGGAAATTCTACGAGCATGTGTCATGGATTTTGGGGGCTCTTGGGAGAGACATATACCCCTAGTGGAGTTTTCCTACAATAATAGTTTCCACGTGATGAATCAGATGACACCTTATGAGGACTTGTACGGTAGGCCATAAAGATCACCCCTATGTTGGATGGAGGTGGGAGAGGCAGTTATGATGGAACCTCATCTTGTCCAGGAGACCACTGAGTAGGTGGAGTTGATTCAGATGATGATGGCTACTACACAGTCTTAAACAAGTTATACTGGGACCTCTTCTTGTCCAGGAGAGTACTGAGTAGGTGGAGTTGATTCAGAAGATGATGGATACTACACAGTCTCACCAAAAATCTTATGCTGACCAACATAGACTACCTCTAGAGTTCGAGGTTAGAGTTCAGGTTTTCTTACATGTCACATTAAGGTTTGTACATAGGAGGATTAGGATACAGGGGAAAATTTCACTGAGATACATCAGGCCATTTGAGGTTTTGGAGAGAGTCGGTCCAGTCGCTTATCGATTTCAGTTACCTCTTATTTACTGCGATATACACAATATCCTTCATGTTTCTTAGTTACAATGTTACTTATTAGGCCTATCTCATGTTTTCAACCCAGGGAGGATGAGTTTGAGGTGGATGCATCCTTTGAAGAGCACCCTATTCATATTTTGGATCACATCATGAAGGTTCTCCGTGGCCAGTCTGTTCCTCTAGTACAGGTGTTATGGTAGCAAGAGAGAGTACAGGATGAGACATGGGAGAGGGAGGCCGACATACAATCATAGTGGGCAGAGTTGTTTTAAGTTTCTTATTTTCCACCCTTGGAAGGGAAATTTAGGGATGAATTAATTTAAGTGGGGATGTTTGTGAGAACTCATATCTCTATTTTCATGTATGGATATTCAATTCGGGTTGTTTTTTAGAAAAAAGAAAGATTTGGGAAATTTTCTAAGTTCACGTCGTGTAGTTTGGAGTACATGTCGTGTACCTGGTTGATGCATTTAGTCGTGTACTGGCCACATAACGGCTAAGTACATGGCTGTGTAGGTGACCTGGAAGACTGCCTAAAGTGGGAGACAATTTAGGATAGTACACGATGTGTACATTAAATAATCAGGTTGTTCACATTTTTTTAATTGATTAATCAGAGTATGGTCACGTCTCATGTCCAAAAATACCCTATTCTAACCTTGGTTGGTACAGGAGTGACTAAGAGTACCGATCATGGTTCAATCCACGTTTTCTCCTTCCAAGGTATGATATGAACTCTAACAGGTGCATTGAAATCCCATTGGTGAGTTCTTCTTTCCCATAGATCCACTTTTCTTGATTTCTCCTCTGTCATAAGTTATTGAGGGTTGATCATTTTTACCCTTTTCGTAGATCTACATCATTCTAGGATGATTCAAGGGCTGAAGTTGAAAAGTGTTCTTCTTACAACATCAAGGTAGGTGGCTTATGCCTTTCTTTGATTGTCTTTGAATTATATATGCTAAAGGTGTCGAATACCCATGTTTAGGGTATCGTGGGTTTTGGAATTTAACCATGTTTATGACCTGTTATGGTGTGCTTGATTGAGAATGGGGTTATTGATTACACATAAGGTTTTATACCTTGATTATGGGTGTGTTAACATGTTTGATTGATTAGGGCCGTTTGGTCTAGAATGCCTATTAGGGTTGCTTTGTTTTCCATCCCTCGTGTTGTTAGGATGGAGTTACTGTTTATTTGAAATGCATGTGATTTTCATTGTGAAAGCATGACCAAGGGGAATAGACTGTGAGAGCTTCTCGAGGTAGGTTCATTTATGTATGAATTGTTGTTATATTGACCCATAGGTATTGACTGTAAGAGATTCTAGGTGGTCATTTACTAGAGGGGTTAGACCGTGAGATATACCCATAGGGTCATTATTAAATGAATGTTGGACCACAGGGTATTGACTGTGAGAGCTTCCAGGGGACATTATATTTTATTTTTTCTATGTAGACCAAGGGTGTATTGACCATGAGAGATACCTAGGTGGTCATTTGTAAATGATTAGTTCCATGTAGGACCAAAGGGGTTAGACTGTGTGAGATTTACAAGAGGTTCATTATCTAATGAATTGATGATAGGTTAAACTAGAGGGGTTAGACTATGAGAACTTTCCCAGAGGGTTTCTTCTGAATAAATGAATAATTGTCAAGAGTCTGCTAAGCCAAATCACAAGCTTGGACTTGGTCTTACTTGGTTGTTTAGATGGCCTTCTGAGACATCTATTGTCACTATTACACAGAGGGATACAAATCTTAGGATATATCCCAAGATTCATTTTTAGGGGTTTGAATGATTAATAAAAGGAAAGGTATGTAATTGAAAACTATAGGATTGTTTACTTTTGAGTACATCCTAGTCTATTGCTTGTTTTCTACTTATTTCCTGCTATATATATTCATTGACATGTAGGAACAGTTCTTTTAGGGGATGCCTATTGGGATTCATCGCACACCCTGATTTGGTCGTGCTTTTGGACCCAAACTGATTATATTGTTGCAGGTATAGATAAGGGAAATCACCCTTCTTCATCAGGTACTTGATTTCTGTTGGAGTTGGAGAGAATGAGACAAAGATGAGGATTGCAATTATGTTGGAGTTTACTTACTTTTCAGTACTTAGTTTACATTCTGTATTTCCATCATTGTGACTTGTTTGGCTGATTTCCTAGATACATGTGACATGCATCATTTATAAATATACTCTAGTGGTTTTATTACTATCTATATTACATTGTTTACTTTTGTTGTATGGTATTACTGCTTCTGTTATTGATTATTATTATTTATTTGGCTGTGTATACTCTTCCAATGAGGGAATAGTTTCCCCAATATCGGACCTTGTCCCTTTCTGCTAGTCAGCAGCCTCTGGCATTTAGGGAAATGCGCTTGAGGTTATGTGACCCACCAGGTTTGGGGCACCTTGGGTGGCAACCAAAACCGGGACATTACAATCTTGTTATGGATTCCAGTTATGCTGAATTTCTAATATTAAGGGATTGTGCATAGTTTTTATAAGGGTCTTGTGCCCAGTATCACTTATATTCTTGTATAAAGGGGCTGGACCTGATTATGCTGAAATGGTTATACAAAGGTCTTGCACCAGGAAATTATATACTACTTATAGGGAATGACCTAATTTTCCTACGATGAGTTTTAGATTAAAACTAAGGAGGTTTATGGATACAGTTGGCATAGTTCTATAACATGCTCAAAGATATCTAACACCGTGTTGAAGTAGGTTTGGATGACCCTGAGTGTTACTCTGGAACTCAAGGACCAAAGGGATTATATCATGTGTAGTATCAGTTTGAAAAATTTAAACCCCTATTTATCTATTTATTTAATGAACTATATATTTTTTTAGTATTATTTAAACACCATGGGTTGTATCCTACTAACTTGTACTCACACCATATTTTTTATTCCTTTTAGTACGTGGGATGATTTCATGGATGTTGGTATGTAAAAGGTAATGGGACCATGTTTTTTATTATTATTATTTAGTTGGATTGGTGTTTGGAGATGGGACCAATATGGAGATCGAGACCATATATTTTTGAGTCTTTTAATTTTTAATTTTTTCTTTTATTTGTATGGATTTCCCCATATCATTTAGTGACATTCATACTATCATTACATGAATGTATTATTATTATTATTATTATTTGGTTTGGGCCATTGTCCTGTTGTGGTTGCATGGTTGTTTATATTTTTGTTTTGGAAATTTTCACTACACTATTATTATTTCCACTATCATTGGAACTCTAAAGAAGATGGTATAGTCTTCTCACTATATCTTTTACACCCTCACTGCTAGTAGACAACCTCTAGAATATGGGTAGGCACACCAGAGTTTAAATAGCCAACCCAACTCAGCCACATTATAGAGTATAGGGTTGGGGGTATTACACATGATCACACTATCATTACATAAATAATTTATGCAGTGTCTTCCTTAATAGATACAATCACTATGGAGAATATTATGATAAAAATAACATGAAAATTCAAATTCATTGAAATGAAATTAGTCAATTTAATTTTTCACATAAATTAACTTAAGTAAAATTTTAAATGTGATGTGATAATCATTGATGATCTATCTAGAATCATCAAATTTTATTTTCCTCTAATGATTAAGTATGTAATTTTCTATGTTTTCAAAAAGTATCGTATCTTATACCAATATTTAATCTTACAAAATTATTGAGTCTTACAAAAATATATATTATATAGATAATGTATTATACACGTTTTATACCTTACAGATTGAAAATATATTCTAAAATTAGATATCATATGATATGTGTTGGTTCATATTATATAAAAATATATTACAATGATTTTCTTATGGAGACATTTTATATAAAATCCAAATGTCTTATGACGTACCACATATTATGAACTCAACCATTTTACATGGATTAATATCTTATATGATCTCAAAATCTTATATGGATAATGAATATTTATAAAGTTATAATATCGTATGAAGACTCTATATTTCATAAAAACTCTAGGATATTCATAGGATATTCCGAACGATACAAATAAAGATCTCAAATGAATCATATGTATCCACTCCTTACAAAATTTTCAGATCTAACTCATGGTCTTGAGATTGCATCACATGAACCTAGAATTCCTTCAAATCTATTTAGTGAATCTTGAATCACCTAAAAAAATTCTACGAAGCCTCAACAATATCTTAGTAACTATAAATGATTCTTAAACATTATTTTCAAAAAATAAAACCCACTTAACAATTCCACAAGGCACTTTATAAACAAAATTAGTTAGATTTTTTTGATTCATCTGATTCCTTTATTTTTTTAAAGAAGATGATGTATTAATAAATTACACATGTTATATAGTTTGTTATAATAAATAAAAATCATTTCAATTTTTTCTCACATGATCAAATATGATTAAATTTACCCCACATTCCAATACACTGAATATATGGTTAATTTTTGTTTAAAAAACTAATCTAAGTAAAGGGTAGATGATCTGAGAAAAAATCACAGTTTATCTAGAGTTTTATTGTTTCACATTATAATCACCAAAGAATTTTCAAATAGATCCCCAAATTCTTTGTATAAATTAATTTCATCCATAATATTTTCTTAGATATTATATATTAATGCCAACTTTTGAGTTAATTTACTTAATCTATGTTGTATTTAAAAATTAATTTGAATATTCATATTAGAATAATAAAATTCAGTATTCAAAAAATACCTCATAGTATGAAAAATCCAATGAAGTATAATATCTAAACAATAATTAATAATAGTAAAAAAATTATTTTATTTATTTTCATTTATAAAAATACCTCATGATAAAAAAGTGTTAATTTATTTTTCATTATAAAAAACAATCCCATGATTAGTTGTTTAGTGTTATTCATGCCGTCATAAATGTGTCTAATTAGAGTCATTTTTTCTCTATCAACAAATTTAAGAGCATATACTCATAGATTAAAAAAATTAAGGAAATAAAAAATTAAAATTCAAAATGATAACATCAATACAATTTTATAAACTTATTTATTGATCACCCATTTGTCCCATTCATTCGATGTGACTATTTTTCTCAAAATACCCTTTTGCATATAAATATTTCCTATTGTGAGGAAACTGATAGAAAATATTTTTTTATAGGTCAAATCAACTCTTTTACCACTAAGAATTGCCTCATTACTTGCCATACTTATAAATTAGTATATATATAATATATCATGGTATTCACCCATTTGAATTTTCACATACTAATATTGAGTTTCCCAATGAATTCCAATATCAAATCTAGAAAATGGGTTCCACATTGCGTTAAATAAAAAATTGGGTACTTTATCTCAAGTATTTTTTCATTAAAAATGATTTGAAAAAAATATGAATCAAATATAAAAATATAATAAAATGTGTCAAAATAATAATAATAACATTAATAGAAATAATACCATCTATAACATTTGGATAGATTATATATTTGAAAACCTAGGTTTCAATTTTCAGACCAATATATTATAAAACATCTCATATAAATTCAAACATTTTATCTCTATTATTCCAAACTAAGGAAGCATAAATTTAATTTAAAAACCAAATCCCTTTACAAAAAAATCACTATTTAATCAATATTTGTTTCCTCATGTCCATGAATCCATCATACATAATTATGATACGTTTTATATAAATCATGTTATTCCATCATTTTATTAATGTTTCCCAATTCCTTATTTAGTATGAAAAACCTCACCTCATGATATATTAGTGGATACATTCCTTAATCAAATTACCCATTTTCCTAAATCATAGAGCAGAAACTATCATATTTAAAACCATTTAAGGATATTCCCACAGTAAATATCCATATATTTATTTTTACACATTCTCTCTCTCACATTTATTTATTTTACTCTTTATTTTTATATACATCTATTATTTAATTTTTATTTTCTTCCTTCCCATGAATAATTTCATATAAATAACTCTTAGAGTATGTATCCATTTTTTAAAAATTAAATGATAAATTTGTTTTTATATTTCCATTATCGGTTTCAATTTGGGTCCTCTTACCCTATATATTTATCTCATAAATGTATTATTTATCATCATCAATTTTATAGACTTCATAAACATATTAAATAGTGTTTATTTTATTTTTTATCTTCTTTCCTTTTCTTTACATAAAATCTCATATTTTCTTTTATGTGATCTGAATGGTTCTTTAAATTGTTTTAATTTATATATCATCCAAAAAAAAGTGTTGTTTTATATGGACAATTTATCCTTTAATTTTTTATAAACAAAAATTGAATGTTACTGAAACTTTCTCACTTTCATTTTCTTGATAGACATACATCCAGGATGGGTAATTCCTTGAATTACTTGAAGTTTAACTAGTAAATGGTTCAATGTGTTCCTCACTCATTTTATCACTACTTGATATTTCAAGAAAATGATCTTCAATAAAAAGTAGATGACTAACCAAACACAATTCAATGAAATTGAAAAAAGTGGAAAATAATAGGATATGTCTATTATTCAATGTGGAGTTTGATGACTATAATAGAAGTGGGATTTAAAATATATGGGTGTAATGAAATAAAAACACAATTTTTTTAGTATTTTTTTCTTGATAATCTTATAACTGGTGGATTATTTTGGATATATAAAGGAGAGAAGACTTACTCTTCAATATTTTTTATTTTTCTTATTATATTTTGCAAATATTTTTTCCTTTTCATCCAAAAAAAATCTTATCATGGTTGTCCTTGGGTTTTCACAGTTCCTCTACAATAAAAAAAAGTATTCCTCAATGAGGATGCTTCACCTCATCTATGTCCATCCAATTAGGGTATGCCTCACAACACCATTCTCTATGAAATGAACTATAATGTGATTTTTATAACTATAAAAAAACCATCTTCAATAGGTTTAGATAATGTACAATAATCATGTTTCAAGTACTTAACAAAGTTAAATCTTTTAATATTATATAATAAATAAAAATTATAACTTACCATGAAATAAAATTTTGTGTGAGTGATGGTAAAAAATTTCAAAATTTAACGACAAAACCTTTAATTTCAATAGAAAAATATATATATAAATTAAAATTTGGAAACATAGTTGGTTTGTATGATAATAAATATTAATTAAATCATGATCTAATGTTATATACCTTTTAATATAAACCTAATAGAAAATTTTAGTATAATTTCTTTGATGAGTGCTCTTAATTCGTAATAAAGTCATTATAGTGGTGAAACATGGCCTTAGGAAGGGGTTAAGTATAATGATTAGACATTTTTTATTATTATTTGGATTATCATAAAAAACATGAGGTGAATCATAGTGACACACCATTCTAAATTTTTTAATCTAAAATAGGAATTTTGTAAATAAAAAATTTCCATATAAAAAAATAGAAGGTGAAGGAAAAATGATTAGTCAGGGAAACACATAAAGTGAATATTATTATGATACTGGAAAAATAAAGTCATAGAACATTTATAGGAAACAATATGAGAGTTATAATAGATAAATAAATAAATATTATGATTATAAAAAATTACTCTATTTTAATTATATATAATGGGGGACACCACTATTTAATGGAATATGGCAGAATAACTATGAGATATATATTCATATAATATTGGAAAAGGATGGCACTACAATTTAAGCACACCTCTGGATCACTAGTGACTAGTATGACTGCTAGGGGTTGAATGAAATATTAGTGGGATAAGGAATAACTCCTAAAAATATTATATTAAACTATATATTTTTTATATGGATAATTTTCATGAATGATTGAAATAATAATTATATCAAGTTTTTAATTATTTAATCAATATAAACATGTGAATAATGAAATAATAATAAATGAATGGAATTAAATGAACATGAAATACTATACATCCATAGTCATAAACATCTATAAATTTTATATAATTAAATTTAGATTGGTAGAATAATTTGTATACATAAGACATGTTCCAAATAGTTCCAAAATGAAAAATGCAGGGATCCTCACAAGTGAGAATGACCATGAAGGAATCATATTATAGCCCTAATTTTGGGGGATATTCCTTCCACAAAATTCTCTAAAAAGAGAACAATCAAGAATCACACTCTATGATTTACCAATTTCCATGATTCAAGGGATTTACCTTACATGGATCAGGAAAAAAATAATCTTTGTGCATCTCATATGGACACATCCAAGGATTGAGGGTAAAAAACATAGCAGGTAGTCACCACCCCACCCCTTGTAATATTTCAAAAACTATTGTTTATGTTAAAAAATTCAAATACATTAGAGATAATAAAAAATACTCTATATTGTATATCAAAAAATTATGGCATGAGTAATGGAGATATTGGATAATCCCTAATATAGAAAGGTTCAAAAAATGATCTACCAACATCGATCTTAAGATTAAAATAGAAGACACATGAATACAAAAAAACTAGGTATAAATACATATCCCATCATGGAGAAAGAGAACCATGTATACAAAATGATGGGGTAATTTTTCCTCCTATCCATTTAGGAAAAGAGGAATGGGTATAATATGTTTTTTAATTTCAAGCCCAACCCATTTGACAGATCTATTCATAATACAAGGTTAAACACCCATGATTTATAAAATTTAGTTCGCACAGGGTAACATTTTCAATTATATATTCCAGGATCTGTATAACAACTCAATATGAATAACAAATCAAGAAACTATTTTCTTAAAAAGGATTAAAACATACAAATTATATCAAAATAAAAATATTAATTAAAATCATGAATAGTCGTAACATAATAACGGTGGGGGGTATACTTTTTACATATATAATTTTCTTTTATAACATGTTAAGAAATCCTGATAGGTAACAAATACGGTATGAGGATTATATTTTATAGTCATGGAATTCCAAAATTATAAACATAATTTGAACATATGATCACTAAAACCAATGAACCTCCCTAACATAGTATAATATTTAGGTTTCTATCACTACGAACATGAGATAATAAATATATAAATAAAAGTACCATTCTAACCTTAAATTGACATAAGATAAACCCCCTTATAGTAGCTAGAGTAATTGAATATGAAAGGAATATATGATATTTACAAGACATAGGGTAGTAGATTATGAGATTATATTTGATTACATGGAGATAAGAGGATGAAGTGAATATTAGAGGGATAAATAACCTACCTAATTCTAAAGTGGAGATTCTATGTCCCTTTTTAGAACCTTAGAACCATGATTGATTATAATATTATACAAGATAAATGAAAAAAGAGGCATATCTTTTCAGAGATAGGTTCATGGAAACAAATGTGGTTTAAAATGATTTAATGTCATTTTAGGGATTACATTTTTAAGTTGAAGGAAAATTATCCAAAAGTAAAATAAATAGTTATATCTCTATTGAGTACTTGGTAATGGCCACCAAGTACCCGATGAGGCTGATAGTGTCACCACTTTGCACTAGCCACCACTAGGCACTCGATAGAATTACATTGGATTCTTAGTGTTGTTCGAACACATTGGTAAATTTACAGATCCTCATATTCTCTTCTCAAACTCCACTAAGTTATTACTAATTAACAATTACACCCTAAAATTGATTATAATACATGAATTAAATGATATTATAAATTATTAATGTTGATGGCCTTCACATCCTCACAACCATCTGTATTATTATGCCAAAAATTCTCCAACTAGTTTCATGAAAGAAAAGGTTTGGTTAGTAAATATTCAACTCATATTCTATCTCCCTTGTTTCACTATAAATCTTTCCATGATACCACCTATAAAGAATAAAATTTACCACCTTTACCTATGATACTTTTTCACTATGGTCTATGATACAAATAGGATGTTCCACACAGGATGCATTAGTTTGAAGATTAATACCAATATATCAGATTTAATGCATATGATCATGTACATACTTCCTCATTATTTAGATAAGGAAGGTTTTTACATGTAAATAAATTATGTAGGTAAGGTAAGATTATAGGTAGTCTCTTTGACTCCACTAAATATTTTAAAATGTTTGAAAAATATTAGGGTCAACCCCCTCTGTTTTCCCATTTGTTGGTGACCTAACCTCAGTGACACCTAGAGAATGACTTGGCCTCCAA
Organism: Viscum album; assembly: GCA_963277665.1. NCBI lineage: Eukaryota > Viridiplantae > Streptophyta > Magnoliopsida > Santalales > Viscaceae > Viscum > Viscum album. The sequence continues at coordinate 132,536,021 of OY728167.1, read as the reverse complement.
TTTTAAATTCCAAGGGTATCCATCAAAATTATTCAAAGAAAATTGGTAATATTTGATCCATTAATATTCATTTATGATTTAATTTTACATAATTTATCACCTCATAAAAAACAATAGGCCTGATCATAGACGACTCACTTATTTCCATCAAGTAGAGATGAGAATGAAATGGAAATTCTTAAAGAGGATAGAATAGAACAATATAAATTTATGATAAATAGATATATTTATGTAATAATTACAATAATGTAACCACTGAAATCATGGATATAAGATCACAATATATCCTCTAGGATATGGATTATTCATTTGAACTATCCATAAATTTGATAATGAAAAGCTATATTAATATGTAGTTGAGATCCCAATTCGTAATGTATCCCTTTCTATAATTGAGACCTGAACCTCATATCCATTTATTGGATGAAATTAGCTAGAACATGATGAAGATTCAATATCACTTTTACATACAACTTCTCATTATTAACATTAGATAAGGGTTTATTAATCTGTAGAAAGAAACTCGTCTTAGTTAGATAATCCATGATCAATCAAACAATATCTCAGCGTCTAGAAGATCTTCTTAGATTAGTTATAAAGTCCATAATATTTCAACCAATATATGTATTATTTTGGTGAATGTATTATGTACACAAATAGTTCGTTGATACTCAGCTCTTACACATTATCATGTAAACCATCAAAAAATAAACCCTAGAAAATATTTTTTTATTCCGAGACACCAGTATTGATGATGAATATCCCAATAAATCTTCATGATTATTGGATATATATCCCATAATAAATAATGTAACTCTTTTATCACTTATTCTATCTTTCTAGTTTATACTCTGAATCTTCAATGGAAATATAATTGTGAAGCAGTATCTTGGATCCATTCATCAGGAATCTTACCTGTATTAAATTTCTCTCAAATAAAGATACAATCCAGATTATAGATATGGTTTTACCTCACATGTTACATAATATATGAAATAAGATTTATGTGGTATTAATGTAACACAAAATAATAATCAATCATATCCATATGAAATTCTGAATAAGAAACATTAACCTTCATTCCTTTTTGTCCTCTTATAATTTTTGAGGGTGAACCATCCTACTGAGAGAATTGGAGACTAAATCTCCCTTCAAAAGTGAATATTTGATATCAAAATAAAATTACTAGCGATATTATACAAATGGTTCTACCTTATATTAATATCCCATTAAGAAAATATTTATTTATGCTTTTTCATGGTTAGTATACACCACAGTGTCCCCCAAATAGAAAATGTATGAAATACTTTAAAGTGTGAATTAAAAAAAAATTGCAAATCATTGGTTGGGTAGTTTTTTTTCATGAGTACATCCCTACCTAAAATAATTTTACACTACTAAATGATCCTTATTGAGAATTAAACATGGAAAACTGATAATTCATATCAATACACCTCAAATCCTTCACCTCAATAATATAAAAATTGAATCAAATATGTTATTAATCTTATATTTATCCCCTAAAAAGCTATATCACATTTGAAAAACTATATTAAAATCTCTAATTTATTTGTTAATTCAATAATAGGATAAAAATTAAAAATAAATCCTTAATTTAAAATAATAATATCTCACAAGTCTAAGAAAACTTTTGAATTTAAGAATAATTTTAAGTCACATTCTAAGATACCATCAATTAAACCTTTTGAGGATCTACGAAGATGCCAAATTTATATTTTATATTTCAGTGGAACATGAAAATCCATATATAGAATTATAATATGGATATATTAGAATAATGTTAGTGTTTCTAATATTCCTCTAAGAAAATCCTAATGTATAGACAACACTTATCTAGATATTTAAAATATATCAAGATAGAATCCAAAAAGACTACAATAATAGTGTCAAAGAGTAGATTAAATATCATATTCATCAATTTCATGAAGTATATTAGAGCCTTAGTTAATAAAAAAGTAATAACCAGATATTGAAAATGACCATATTGACATTTAACATCTATTTTTGGAATATCTTTTCACCAGACTCAATGATGTTGATATCTTGAGTGGAGGACAATATCAGAAAACCACTTTTTCCATTTAACTAATGAAATAGATTTTAAATTTTGTGAAAAGTATATTTATTCTAAGTCATCACATAAATAAAATTCTGGTAATCTATACATAAATGTTGAATTTCATCCTCTTTATTTTTGAAGACAACAAGTACACCCCATGTGGATGTTCTTGGACTTAAAAACACTTTCAACTCATGGCCTTCTAACTAGATCTTAAATTCCCCTAATTTAGTAGGTGTAAGGAGATATTTTATAATTTATGTTGGTTTAGTTCCAATCATCAGATAAAACTTAAAACCTATCTCTCTATTTGGTGTAAGTCTTGATAAATATATAATGAACACATCTAGATAAGAATATACTATATGAGGTAATGCATGTCCTTATTTTGTGTTTAATTATCCAAGGACAAGACTATCCATATTTTTGGTGATCATACCAACTTTCCTCATATTAGGACAAGATTAGCTAACCTGTAACCCCCACTCTCTGTGATGAGTATATAGAATACTAGCAGATAATGAGAAAATTAAAATCTTATTATAACAATAAATTTAGGATCATAAATATGTTAGTAATCCCATACCTAAAATTATATCAAAGTATTTAATATTAAGGATACATATAATAAAGTAAAAGATACAATAATCCTACCTCTTACTATATATTTTTCCTCTATATTATCAGTAATAGATTTTATAACGACATACACCTTACCTAGATACAGATGTTTACAAAGAGGTATAAATACATTACATGATGATTAATAAACCACTAAAATACCTTGAATACTATATTGGAATCCTTGAACAACATTCCCTATGGTGGTCAACTTCCTCTGTTAGACTGGGCAACTAACTATTCATGTGGTACCTAGATTAACTAAGCGCACTGTTCAATATTTTCTGATGTATTAATCTTATAGAAATTATAAAGATAGTTATACTAATCATAGGATTGGAACTACTTTTACTATGTAGAATCTGATTTTTCTTATGTAATTTTTTATATGTAAGTGAAAATGGCCATAGTTCTATTATGGATGAAATTAATGTTTAGAATAAGGAAAATTTTGAAGTTGGTTGGAGTTCCCAATAATGTTTATTAGAATAATGTTAGATTAAAAAAGTAATGGAAATAATTTTTGTTGAGGTATGGATATTTCATGAGGGATAAATTGTCATTGTATATCTTGGAAGTTAGTTACTTCTAGTATCTATATTGAAAAAAAAAGTCGTATGGTCTGATGTATTAAATTTTAATAGTGATTTTTTTAAACATTATTGAAATAAGATAAAGTGGTTAATAATTTAATGTATGAGAAAAAGGGATATATGTAAATTACATTGGTTTTTTTGATATTCATTCACATAGAGAATAATGAGATAGTTATTCGGTATATCATATATATATTTGGATAATGCATATTTGAATATGTCGAATTTAAAGACGATTTCCATAGAGTGTAGATAATTCTGGATATTTTATCTCTAAAAATAGTTTTAGAATGTTAGTCAAGAATATCTATCCATGTGATTATTTTAAATGTAGATTATCATTTTCATGAAATTAAACTTGGATGAATGTAAACTTAGATGAAGTTAGAGAAATTGAATTGATGTGGTGAAGGTTCATTGAAATATTCTCAGAAATAATTATATGGTACATAATATTTGGGATACATTTTAGTATTTTGGAAAACTATAAACTTATTTAACATAATACCCTGAGTTTTTATGAAATAGTTTTTTTTAAAATAAATTTAATTTCTTCAATAACTTGTGTTACACGCACCATCAAGTTTTAATGAACCACACAATACAATTAATATTATTATTTAAACATGAACATTTTAACATAGTTTTTAATTTTTTTGTATGAATAGGAATAAATAAATTTGGAAAATTATGTATAAATGTTATAGATTTATAAAATATATTGGAAAATAAGTACTTAGTTTTTAGCAAATTTTGTATATGGTTCAAAAATACATTTTTTCCTTAAAAATGATTTTTATAGTTTCGAGTGAAAAAGTAATAAAAATAATCATTACCACTTTTATAAAATTTATTTCAAAAAATAAAACTCATTTTTCAAATCAACATTTAAAAATTATTTTAGAGTTATTTTTTTCAAATATTCTGAATGGAATAATTTTTCAATGAATATTGAAATTTTTTGATTTTTGTTAAAAAGTACATTTTCATTTAAAGAATCTACAAGTTACATTTTTTATGATAGTTTTAAAGGAAAAATTATATTAATTATACTATTATTAATCCAATTTAGGTAATTGCAATCAATTTTATTTTCAATTTTAATTTTTTTATACTCTTGAACAAATTTCGTTGGAAAATTTTTTTTCATCGCATATGGGGGTTTAATTTTTAATTATATTATAGGAGTTATTTGAATTTAATTTCATATAGTGGATTTCATATTTCGAATCAGTATGATTTATGTTAGGTAATAATTTAAAATTAAATCTCTTTCATAATATTTAATATAAATAGTAAAAATAAATTAATGTTGTTAATGTTAAATTTGGTTTTGTAGAGGGTTAAACTAAATAGAAAACGGTTAAAATAACCTAAAAAAAATTATAATTCATATTGTATGGAAATATTTATTCTTTATATCACAAAATATTTTATTATTATCCATTTTTATCCATGTGTCATAAAATGTGACATGGAAATCTTATAATACTTTTTAAAATTACAATTGTGCCACTCAACTTAGTTATAAAGTGGCACCCACACACCTCTCATCTTCACACTTAAAAATACTATTGGTTTGGAAAATACCTAACTGAATCAATTAATTATTTCCCTTCCCATTTCTTATTGGATATTTTTATTATAAATCTCATCTAGTAAGGATTTTGTTGAAATCCTAAGAGGTTATCTGAATAATAGTTATCAAACATAACCGATCATTTTTATTTTATTTATTATTCCACCTCAATTTTTTTTATAATATGAAGAAATAAAAAAAAATTATACATAATATACTGATATTTTTTATGTTAATTTCATTAACTTTACCCATATCCTCCTCTATCTGATGAGAAAGTAAATTGTCGATCATTTGTATGATGGACTACCTCATTGCAGACCGAAGTAATTCATTTTCCATCACCACCTCTTGCGGATGGAGATAATGATGGATTTAATATTCATATATGTTATTTATGATATATATGCTCCAATAATTATAATATAACATATTCTTTCTTACCATAAAATCTATTGGAAAATTTTAATATCACTCATGAATATGTGTGGACTGCCACCCCCACAAAGTGACGAGTTTCATTTTTTGTTTTATTTTGAAATAGATATAAATAATTATATATTTGATGAATATATATATGATATACTGTAAATAAAAATGATTCTATAATGGTTATATATTACTTACCTTTCTTTTGTTCCATCCGTCTAGAAAATGGAAACAACATTCATGTATACGTACAACCTATAGTCTTCATGAATGGTGTAATTTGTTTTTCTATATATAACAGATATGTACAAATAAAAATATTTCTATAATGAATATATATGATATTTATATAATTATAAACCTCATTATATTATTTAAAAACAATCAAAGTATAAGGACCAAAACCACTGAGCCAAAACATATATGGAAAATGATGTAGTTATCTACTGGAATAGTGACTTTTACAGATAATTGTTAATAAATGGATGGTAAAACATTATAAGTAAATCATACATGATATGATATATATAATTAAAATTTTATAATTTAATTGTAATAAACATATATTTAATAGAAATATTGCTAGAAAATTTAGTAAGGAATTTGAGGCTTGAGGTAAGGGATTTTCATCTAACTCTCATTTCGGTGAGATATATGACATATTCAGCACATATATCCTTTATGGTTGAGCCAATATTAGAAACAATTATTGATGACTGGTCTATTATTATTTTATAGTCTTAGTATTTTACCTTGATGCATAAATTTTTTTCTATTCATATGATGGAGCCAAACTTATATGACATGAACATATGGTTCACGATTGATTTGTAATGCTTTTTCACTATTGTGATTCATGTATTTTAAATGATAATGTTTAATCCCATGAATAAAGATTATGGTCCATGATAGATTGGGTATGAACTGTGTAAGTTAAATTCATGATATGATACTGTAATTCTTTCTTATTAGCATCGATTTATATGTCCCATATTTACCATTAAAGAGAATTAAATATCACCCATTCTTATTTTTCCTTTCCCTAAGTTATGAAGAAATGTATTATGATTAATATGAATAAGAAGGGTGCTAGTTTGGTAGACTATAACTGGAGATGATGTGGTTTACTTATGATCCAGATATTTATGTATCCATGCATCCTGATATGCTCACCCTGTATGATTTTGGCTTGGATTATTATGTTATGTGTTGAATATTCATATATTAGGACGTGATATCTATGTATGAAAAGTGTGGGTTTCTATATTTACCCTATAGTAACTGGATATGAGTTCCACAAGACCTCATGTGCGCCTCCCCATACTCCAAAGGCTACTGACTAGTAGTTAGGGTCAAAGGTGTTACCATGGGAGGACTATAGCCTCATATTATAGTAAAAAATTGGAATAACTAAGAATCATTAATTAAAAATAATCCGAGTATGTAGATTAAATAAAACATATATATACTATACCCAATGAATAGAAAATAATGAAAGAAAATGTACCAACTGTTCACCCACTAGACCTATCATATGTATAGAGTAAATACATTAAAAGAAATAAAAATTGGATCACCTAAAAATATTTATCCTCACCTCATCCTAGTATCCAAACCCCTTCTATGATGATTCAACCTAATCAGGAAATATTCATCCTCTGCCATACAAAAAACTATGAAAAATTATGTTTTCTTGAGTACCAAAGTGACATGTTTTCCAAAGAAGGGTGTGATTAAATCTTAATAGGTCACAAAAAAATCCCAAATAAAACTATGTCCACTGTGTATGAACATGTGACATGATCATAAAAAAAATCAATAGTAACATTAATCCTTGGGTTCTAAGGTTACACTGGATATCAACCATACATTCTTATTCCAATGCCTCATGTCTATAATAATGTTACAAAAATATCATTGGGATATTTATCCATTAATATAATCTCAGAAATAAACATTTATGCCTGATCAATCAGAGGGGGAAATCCACCCAGATCATCTCTTATATAAAAATTATCCAGGGTAAAGGTTCTCACACCATATATCATATTAAAACAGTGGGGAATGAAGCCCCTCAATGGAATCATAAAACACATTAGGGAATGGAATGCCATCAGTAAATATCATATATCATACTCTGGGAGAATGACACAACAGCCATAAATATAATATAACATCATAGGGAAAATTACCCCACACTTATATCTCAAATATCATCAAGTTCAAAGGCGTACCTATCAAATATCCCAGATCACATCAGGGGGAAAGGTGCCCCATATGTATATCTCATATCACATCATTAAAAAAGTCACTTGAACCATATATCTGATATCACATTGGGGGGAAAGAAACCTCACACCTATATCACATATCATATTTAGGAGGGGTAATCCACCCATATATCTCATAATAATAATAATATGGAATTTCAATTCACTTGAAATTGTTACACATAAGCAAGTTTGGACCCTCAACTAAAAAACCTATCATTGCCACTATATATTTCCAAAGATTCCACAAGTATAACCTCACTACACTACCCTATTAGGGGAAAACACAAGATTTGGGAACCCACCATGGTTCAACTAAGTCATATCATAGCTCGAGAACCCTACCTAGATTCCATTATCTCATCTATAAATCTAGGATGAATCCTACCACATGGGGGAATAACATGCCCCAAAATCATCATATTCATATCACTATGTTACTGATATAATAGGAAAAGTAACACCAGTGTCACTCTAGAGAGAAGGTATATGTCCTATATCACTTTCCAAGTCATCATTGTTTGGTCCTGTCACCCAGACATTATATAAATCAACCCTAGAGCATTATCACCCAAGTACTCATGTACTAGTATTGGAGGAATTATCCCCTAACATCCCAATAAAACATACCCAATGGATATCAGGTATCTCATGGTTCTATAATTTCATGATCTGATCAATCATTCTTTATCCTACACTATCCCTTATAAGGGGTTGTCTTAGGGCATGCATACTAGGGACACCATGTTTTTCTTATTTTATTTACACCACTCAGGGTATTTATATCTCATTTTAAAAATTTATTATCAATCCATTTTCCATCATTGGATGAGACACTAATTAGTGTATTGCAGTTTATCCTGTATCCTAACACTTTGTTTATTTAATGGGAGATAAAGGAATATTTCATTTATAAATAAAATTTTATGTGAAAAAGCTATGATACCATATATCAGATGATATATAAAAATATAAATAAATATTTTGAGATATTCAAGGGACCAGATTCCTCATATATAGAGTTTTTTCTACTTAATTTATTCTTTACTACCCTCATTAGATTTCATCCAAGACTATTAGAAAATCATATATTATCATTGGGGACTAACTATAGGAAATATATCATCCACAATAATTATAAAACATTCATAATCAATTTATAAATGATTCTTAATATATTTCCATAACTAACCTTTCATTTAATTTCTTGGTCATATGTTAGAAAGACCTCACTAGAAGTCTTTTATGGCTAAAATACTTAATAAAAGGGTTTCCCATCACCCCCAATGTCCATATAGACAATTAGAATATAAAATCCTCATTCTAGTCATTCAATAAATCCATCAATTTCATTCCTATTGATAAAAAAACACTAAATAATGCATTTAAGGGACATATATACTTTAATCAACACAAATTTTATTGTGATACTCCTCTCAAGATCACTTTTATCTAATCCAGGAAAAAAACCATTCAATACCGGGATGATTCCACTATGCAATGAAGGAATCATCACCCAAGCCCTATTTTGGGTCGTGTTATTTAAAAGTGAGAAATCTTGGTATTCATTTATAAAGAATAATAATAGAGTTATTAATTTACCTCAAAAAATTTTATGGATTGATCAATACTTGAATCTGTTGATAAATGTTGAAGATATAACTTTTATAATTAGAGAGAAATGAGAGTTCTATTTGGTCGAGTTCCCTTTGGAAAATTTAAAAACGCCCTATATTACCATAATAAGTCTTTGAAAACTTTATCTAATATCTGGTAAATTATATAAATACAATTTTATTTTTAATAATTTTACAATATCTAGAACCTTATGTAAATTATGATATGTATCTCCCCCTATGAGCCTTTACATAAGATATTTAATATCTTACAATTGGGTGTTTTCCAAAATTCATGTTTTACCTTCCATACGTAATATATATGAGTTATAGATAAGTATTTTCCATTGAAAAAGTTCTTACATATGATATTTACCTCATATAAAATATATTTTTAACTGTGTTTAACACACATTCGATACATAATGTTTTTCCATATTTAAAACCCCATATGTACCATATTTATAAAATGTGTAACATATTTTATCTAATATGTAATATGATTTTATAATCTAACATATTTCACTTAGTAAAATTATAATATATAATATAGTATAATATACATGTTATATAATTATTTGTACATAATATATTTTCCTTAGTGAAATTATGATACGTAATATATTTCCCTTTGGAAAAAAGGATACATAATATATTTTTAATAAGTATGATATATTCCATAGTGAAATATTCATTACAATAGATTATTTGAATATGTAAGATGTTCCACTTAGTTAAGGTTTTATATATAAAATAATTTTAATATGTAAGATAATTTATATAGTGAAATCTTATATGCATTATATATTATCCAATAAGTAATATATTTTCCATAAAAGGAAATCAATATGGAATATATCTTACCAAATACATAATATATTTTCAATAAATAATGTTTTTAAATTAATAAAAAATATATGTAATATTTTTTACTCGGTTTCTAATATATTACTCGCCACATAACATATTTTACATAGGAAAATTCCCAATACAAAACATATTTTTCATACATAACATTTTAAAATAGAAAATTTTTAATATGTAACATATTACATTATATGTAATATCTTTTCCCCAGATATATAACATATTTTCATTAAATAAAACTTTTAATTTAGAAAAAATTCTAATTTAAAATGTTTTCTTCCCATAATAAGATAATTTTCTATATATATTGTAATGCCTTGACACTAGAATCCTGGAGCCCTTACATTATTTTATTACACTGAAATGATCTCAAGGAATCAAATATAAAAGGACTGATCAGTTTAGTAGTTTTGGAAAACCAGATTACATACATGATACCCATATTATATTGGGGAATAGAAAATAAAACCTAATACCTTTTAAAATGAAATAAACTGCATCCTTGAAATCTTATTCAAATATTTATTCTTCATAACCTGGGGAAAGGAAACATAATAAGGGTGATCTCAAATGATCATTAAGTGTGATTAAAATGGAATCAATAATTAATATTTACCAAAATGTTAACCAAAATAACTGATTATACATTCCATTCAAATAACTAGATATGATATAATCAATATGGTAAAGTATGAAACTGAAACACATTCCATTTAATCAAAAAATTGAGAATTGAAGGCATCCATAAATATCTCAAAGAAAAAATATCATGGATAAATAAAAATAACTTAATTGTAAATAAAGGAAATTCTTAATTATTGGACGCCATGAAACATAGGTACATGGAACCATTACTGTCAAGAACATTCATAAGAAGGTTTAAAACATAATGGTTACAAACCAATTTTGTTTCTACAACCTTAACTATACTATAAAGACCTTCGAAAATAAATTTTAAAACATACTAGTTACAAATGAGAAGTATTTTTACAACTAATTCATCCCATGAGTCTACCGATGCATCAAGGGGCTTACTTAAAACAATCCCTAACCCGTGTCTTATATGTCCAAAGCATTCCTCATATGTCAAATAAATGACTTAATTAATGAATAAATATACCTTAATTTCAAATATATATTTAATAAATAATATGGTTTTTTTAATAATTACTTAGTATAGGATAACTTACAACAAGTTTTGTTGACGTTGATGAAAGGGAATACCATTTAAAGATCATTAAAATTATTCTTGAGGAAAATAATATTTATTCATTCCAAAGTGTCTCATACCACTTTGAGTCATTTGAATCATAATAATCATGAAGGATAAAATTAAATGAAAGTTTTAAATACCATGAAGTTAAAATAATTATTATATAATATTTCAAAATGGGAAGTAGTTACATAGTACAAAAGAAGTATGTGGTAAAAACAGTGTATGCCTCACAGAAAGAAAAGCGAGACAAGAATTCCTTACCATGAGTCTAACATTCCATGTGTGACTTAATATTTCATAATAATAAACTTATGTTAATTATTTACTTACTTCAGAATATTTTTAATGTTTATTATTACTTTTAATTCACTTATTATAATGTCTTATTCAACTAATTAAACAATTAAATTAAAATGTTGTGTTTTGACCAAATTGAGTTCATGTGTTAAAAACAACTGTGGTAGGTTGACTATGGAAAAAGGGGTTATTATATATATATCAAAAATAATAATCATGATATAATTATTATATTTATGCTTAAATTATACATTTAAAACCAATCATGAAAGATTTTTATTAAAAATGAACCAACGTTAAAATCATGAAGATGGTAGGTCGTACAAACACATGAGTAACATTCCCATTTTCAATGATCATTATGGAAAGAATGTAAGTGAAATTTTATAATTCCATATAGATAATTAAATAATTAATTTCATGTTATTTAATCATATATACTTATATATATAATTGTTATTATGTAAATGAAATCACATCACGTCGGAGAGGCAATAGTCTATACATCAAAAAATGATGTTATCACATTTTTATTATGTGGAAAGTGTAATAAATAAAATGATATATTATATTTAAATAATGTTAATTATGTCATTAATATAATAAATATTTCATTTATGTCAAATATTTTTAATTAAAATTATCCTTAATACATTCCGTATAATGTGTGAACGTATCACATCGTTTTCAGGAGGCGATAGTCCACACATCCACAAACGATGTTATCGAATTTAAAAAAAATTGAATGAAGTAATGTATGTGTTATATAGAAATTAAAGAATTATTATTAAAACATAAATATCACATATATCATATATAAATAGTTTTTAGATCATAATTCCCACCTTGAGATGTGGTAAAGGAAAACAACAATCATTCTTTTATGAGGTTGTAGTTCACTGTACACAAGAACGATAAGTTAGTTACCTATTAGATAGAAGTGTGTGTAAGAATAGGTATACCCTTGAAATAAAAAAATATTAGTATATTTATGATTCTAATTTTATTATATAATTATGTAATAATAATATTTTAGGGGCTAGATAATACAAATAATACAAAAGAGCTTGAGGTGGGATGTTAACTCTTCTTTGGGTAAATCCTTTTTGTTTGCACAAAAAGGATTCCTTGGATGGATTTATGCACAAAGGGATGATTATAGGATTATAGGAGGAATTCTGGGAGATTATTTTATTAGATTTTGGGTGATCCAAAAGTCTTTAGAGGTGTGAATAAGGGGTTGGGTTGAGAGCCTTTTTATAGTGGATAAGGAACGACATTCTTGTAATTTTGCGAAAAAGGAATCCCACCCTCATTTTTCCCATGTCATGTGGATCCAATGATAGAATAAATTTCTAGACTTTTGATTATAGGGCAGAAATATGATAATATAATGTATGTTTACAAGTTTCTAGTTCATTTTATTCCTTAATCGTAAGGTTTAGTCCCTTGTTAAGCTAATTTTTCTATAAATCATTGTAATTAATTTTAATTTATTTCACTAATATTTTCAGTCAAAAACTATGTTTAACATATTTGAAATTATTAATAATGATTATTCCAAATATTTAATCCAACTTCCCAAATTAATATAAAATATTTGGGATAAATTAATTTAAATTTAATCCCATGGACGATATTATAATGTATGTTTTCAACGTAAAAATATTCGAAAGTTTGAGATGCTTTTATATATAATTTCAAAGTAAAATTGATTAAAATAACCTAAATTTTATTAAATGATATAAAATTGATCTAATTAAACATTAAAACCAACAAAAAAATAATAATGTAACCTTATAAATAAAGTAGAAGAAAAATATGTTTTGAAGTAAAATTTAATAATGTTCACTATTCATCAAAAAATTAAACTTCCCATAAAAATACCAAAAATTCACCATAACATAATTTTTATCTTTTAGTTTAAAAAATTCAGTTTATTTTATCATATAATATTTATAAAAGTCACAGAATCCATATTTAAAATAGATTCTCCATTAAAATATGGTAAAATTACTTTTATAAAAGTATAGTTTTTTATGTGTAATATTTTGTTTGTTCTTATCATATGTCTATAGAATCTATTGGATACATTTAAAAAATATGTTATTGAATATATAATAAATAAATTTCCTTAAAATTTTCCACTAATAGTAATTAATTTAACTTATTAAGATAAATATCCTTTTACAGATAAAAAAAGTCTTTTATAAAAAACATTCCCATTATGTTAATTTGGGTTCTATATTAATTTCTAATTTATCTATAGACTAATAAATTAAAATTTAAATTTTATTAAATTAATTAAACCAATTCATAACTATCAATTTAAAAAAAATGTAATATATTATTATATTAAATATTAATTTTTTTTAATAATATATTATTGTACAATAAAACTCAGCGTTCTGTATTACAGAAGCCATCGGGGAAAGTCATTTTTGTATGTAATTAAAGATAAACTCAGTGTTCGGTATTGAGAAATATAAGCCTTATTTACTGTTTAACATAATATTAACTTAATGTTTCGTATAATGAAATATATGAAAAAATTAAATTTATTCAAAAAGGGAAATATTGTAATATCTTGGGGTGTTACATTCTCCCCACCATAATTGAATTGTGCCCTCACAATTTAAGCTTGATATTGATAATATAGGATTTGAAATTTGTAAATACTCTTCATGGAAAAACCCACATCCTAAAAATTATTAATAAGATATCTTATTAATAAGAGAGTTAGGTAAGTATGATGCTCACATTACTATGGTCCCAAGTAGGAGATCATAAGTGGTAAATAGAAATATAAACACGAAAGAAAAGTGTAAATAACTATAGTAATTGGTCACAAGAAAGTAAGTGATCCATTTAAATTTAAGTGCTCAAAACCATAGATTTTTGATGATCTAAACAACAATTCGATTCATTTAATATGAAACAAATAGGATGACATTATTATTTTAGGACACATTTTCTAGAGTTGAATAATTCATTCACCCTCTATGAATATAAATAAATATAAATTTCTATAAGCATAATATTTTCCTTTGATTAAACCATGAACTATTTTTACTTCATCTCTTAAAACAATATGATTCATACAGAAATGTAATAAAATAATGTCTAAGATCTTATCCAAAGATCAATTTAAACCATTTCATAAAGGGTTAACCTTATGACCCTTCCATGTATTATGATTTTAAACTTTAGAATCAGTTCTAAGGAGGTTATTAGTATCCAATTTACTTTATCCATATCAATAATATCTTTTTACAAGAATCATTGTCTATAAATTAGACACATATTAAGGTTTATCTTTCCCTCAACAGTGTTTAAAAAAAATAAATTCTACTAAATCACTTTCCTAAGTACCACTCAACCTATGATATCAAATAATTATTGAAATAGTACCATAGTACAATCCTTACATATTTCATATTTCTTATAACTAGTACATCAATGATAAAATACTTTTACAATTACTCAAGGATCCGAATACATAGGACCATTAATCATTCAACTTTATTAGTATAAAAAAATATAAGTTTGACCTTAATCCCTTGGCTTCATCTGAGGTATATTCCCTTGATGTTTTGGGATTTGATTTGTGTAGTGTCCAATCACATTATAGTAGAATAATTACACAATTGAATTTTATTTCTTTCCTTCATAATAAATAATTTAGTCTCCTTTTTCTCCACACATATAACAAAATAACATTCCCTTCAAGAATGTATGAGAGTGTTTCTTTCCACAATTATCACATGTAGGAAAATCCTTCATTCTCTTTTTCCCCTTATACGTTTTCTGATCCACCTTCCTCTTATTCTATGGATCCCCTTCTATGAAATAATAAATAGATAATTATTTCTCTATATCGATACAGTATAAAACTATTTCTTTATATGATGAAAATATTTGGGAGACCATTTCCCATCATAGAATTGGATTAATCCATTAAAAAGAGTGATCAATATTGCCATATGTGTTATATATGTAATCTGTAACATACCCAAATATCCTTGTAAAGGATCCTTTATACTCTACAACACATACTTTATCCTTTTTCTTAATGCTAGAGAACTTCTTCTTCATTTTAGTCTGTTTCTCACAGGGGAAATATTTGTTTAATAATATATCAATAAAATATTTCCATTCCATGAGTTCTATTTCCTCATCCTCCCAAGTATTCTAGATCAGAGACCACTATTGATCAACATCACCTTTTAGAAAATACACCAAAATCGTGACCATTTCCTTTACACTACATTAAAATGTCATAATAGTCTTCTCCAAAGACACAATACATTTCTTATCTTCTATTGGATTAGTAGTCCCACTAAATGATGGGGGAGTCTGTCTCATAAAGTGACCCAACATCAGAGTCTCACATTGGAATAGGTTGCTCAATATGGAAAAGGTTATCTCTCATAAACTGATTAATTTGGCCTAATATACCCATAATCATCTCCATTCCAATACCTTCTACATTGGTTTCCTCAATAGGGTTATCTCTACATTTCCATGGGTATTGATATTAGTTTTCCTTCCTGATTCCATTTCTAAAAAATGGAATAAAATATATTACATTATAAAACTATGAACTTTGTATAACTCTAAATATTGTGTAACACATAACATAAATTGAAAAATTTATTCATAGTTAATCTGACAATAAACAACATGATTTCTATGGGGATATCATTACTTTTAAATCCTTTATAATGATTTTTAAATAAAAAATGGACTATCTTATGGGTACCCCAAGGAGTTTTAAACCAGGTGCATAGTAGGTCACATTTTTGTTTACTAGGTTATGCTGAGTCAGGCTCCACACACCTTTTCAAAGTTGTTAAACCTAGGTACATCTATGCTAGAACCACATCCACTTGTAATATCCAGATATGGATGTATTTCAAGGAATGCCCACATAATCACAACCTTACCAAAATTCCAGGATGTTTTTATATACTTATTCTCAAATACTATCTTAGGGTTATGTTCCCTAATATATGTTTTCTAAATATAGTTTCCAAGGTTGCTTCTAAACATCCAATGATACCAACTGTAACTCCCCGGCCTCAGAAACCCAGAGCCAGTGCATTAATTTATTACATTGGCATGCTTATAAGGAATCAAATCCCATTAGACTGATCAATTTATCACTTTTGGAACACTAGATTACATATATGATACCCATATTACATTAGAAAATATAAAATAAAACATGATACATAATAAAATGAAATAAACTGTATCCTTGAAATCTTATTGATAGATTTCTTCTTCATAACCTGCCAAAGGGAAACACAATATGGGTGATCTCAAATTCTCAATAATGGTAAGTAAAAAATAATAAAAAATGAATATTAGTTAACATGTCAAGGTAAATAATTGATATTACATTCCATTCAAGTAACTAGATAAGGTATAATCATTATTTAATGTTATAAAACTGAAACACATGACTTTTAATCAAAAAATATTAGAATAGAATACATATATAGATATGTAAAATAAAAAATCTCAGGAATAAATAATAATAACTAAATTCTAAATAAAGTAAATTCTAAATTAATAAATTCCATTTTTCCTATGTACATGGAACCACTATCGTCAAGACCTTTCATAATACCATTTAAAACATATTGGTTAAAAACCAATTTGGGTTTTCCAACTTTAAATATACTATCAATACGTTTCTCAAGATAGTTTAAAACATAATGGTTATAAATGTAAAGGGTTTCCCCAAATAAATTCATCCCATGAGAATATTTATGAATTAAGGGGATTACTTTAAATGGTTCCCAACCAGGGCCTTTCATGTCCAAAGAATTCATCATATATAGAATATTCATTTTAATTAATAAATAATGTGACATATATTCAAATATCCATATTGAATAAATAATATGGATTTATCAATAATTAATCAGTGGAGGATAATTAACTCTAATGGATTTTGATGTTAATGAATGGAAATATTATTTAAAGATCATTAAAACTATTATTAAGGAAAATAATTTTAAACATTTCAATGTGTCTAATACTAATTTGAAACATTTGAATCATAAGCCTAATGAAGGAATAAAATTAAATGATAGTTTTAGATACCATGAAGATAAAATAATTCATGATATAATATCTCAAATGGTTTAGTTGATACACCACACAAGAGACATATGTGGTGAAAATGGCGCATGCCTAATGGAAAGAAAAGTGAGACAATAATCCCTTACCTTGAGTCTAACTTTTCCTGTGTGCCTTTATATTCCAGAATAATAAAATTATTTTAACTATTTACTCTATTTATAATATTTTTATTATTATTATTAAATTTTCTTCACTTATTAAAATGTTTTATACAACTATATAAACAATTAAGTTTATGTTGGGTGTTTTGAACAAATTTAGTTCATCGTTTCATGAGGCGATAGTTCTCTGTGCACAATAACTGTAAGTTAATTACCCATTAGATGGAAGTGTGTGTATGTGTATGTATAAACATTATAATAATAACATATCAGTATGTTTAGGATAATTATTTTATTATATAATAATGTAATAATAATATTTTTGTTGCTGTGGAGAATGGAAATTAAACAAAAGAGCTTGAGGAAGGATGTTACCTCTTCTTTTGGAAACTCCTTTTGGTTTTAACCAAATGGCTTCCTTGGATAGATTTCTGCTGAATATGATGCATCTAGTATGAGGGGAGGTATGCTTGGATATTACTGGAGTAGTTTTTTGGAGATTAAAAGTGATTTATAGGTTTGAATAAGGGTGAGGGTGAGTGCCTTTTTATAGTGGAGGAGTGAAATTCTTTTAAATTTATGAAAAGGGAATTACACCCATATTTTTCACAGGTCAAGTGGGTCCAATAATAAAAAAAAGTAGATAGAAGGGAATATAGGTTCAAAATATGTCCAAAAAATGGATTTTGGACATGTTTCAAGGCAATTTTATTCCTTATGTTTAAGGTTTAGTCCCTTAATACACTACTTTTTCTCTTAATCATTGTAATTAATTTTAACTACTTTCACTAATATTTTTGGTTAGAAACTATGTTGATCCTTTTATAAATTATAACTTATTATGATTCATAATTTAGAATCAATTTTTCTAAATTTAAATCACATATGTGAATGAAATTAATATAAATTTAATCCTATAGATGGGATGACAAATGCCAGGTTTTAAAGTAAAAATGTTCTAAAGTACGAGATATTGTTATATCCAATTTCAAAATGTAGTTGACTACAATTACCTAAATTGGATTAATTAATATAAAAATTATGTCACATGTAATATAAGTCGTCAAGGAAATTTATTGTTGTGTGCAATAAAAGCTAATTTAGATAATCCTATTCATTAACATCAGTTTGAATGATAAGTTATATCTTATTATATTAAATAATAATAATTTTAATAATATTTTTTTGTGAGGTAAAACTCAGCCTTTTGTGTTATGGAATCCATCAAGGAAATTTATTGTTGTGTGAAACACAAGCTAACCACTATGTTTGGTGTAGAGAAAGCTAAAAATTATGTCACATGTAACAGAAGCTTAACTTGATGTTTTTTTATAAATAAATCTTGGAAAAAAATTAAATTTATTCTAAAAGGAAAATATTTTAAAGTCTTGGGGTGTTACATGTAATGTAATTTTTACTCATCCATGTGATACATAAGTTTCCAGGATTATAGTAAAATTAAAAAATTAACTAAAACTAAAAAATGCTGAAAATATTTCCAAATTATTCTTAATAGGATTCAACTCCACAAAGAATTATCCAAAACCCTAATTTATGAAAAATTAAGATTAAATTATATCTCAATATGATACATTTGACATGGTTCAATTTTTAATCAATTTCAACACTCTGATGGCCTCAACCAGGTCATAATTTCTATTTTCACATACATGGGCCATTGAACAAACCCTTCTCCAAATATTTACCCATGAACTGGAGGAATTACTTAGAACTTCAACCATATCCAAAAAACATTACTTGAATGTGTTCGAAATATTATATTTTTGTCCCCACTCCTAATTATATAAATGTAATTTATCATGTATCAAAACTTCAAATTTCTATTGATTTTACAAACCATTAATTACACGAGTCATTACAACCTCCCCACCATAACAATTATCATCCAAGAGAAGTCTCCTCATGCACCCCGATGAATTGTTTTAGTCATTAAGACTTGATGTACTACCTAAATCTCACATTTATTTCAACACACTGATATTTTAAATGAATACAGTGTTTGATAGCATATACGACATGAAAATCCAAGCCTAAACAAAAAAATAACCATATTTTAAATATCACCATTAAAACATATTCATTGAATTGGGGGATATGAGTTGGAGTAACCAAAATATGAAACATATATATTATTTTCCTACTCAATTTAAATTTATTTATTAATAGTTATGAAGTAAGACATAAATCTTTAGTAAAGTTATTTTATTCATCAAAAAATACATTCTTCAAAAATATATTAAAAAAAGATATTTATATTTTTTTTGAGGGAATATTATAATTAATTTATAAAACTTTTAGAAAGAATATTTTATGAAAATTATATAATTTTCTAAATCACCATAGAAAAATTATCTAAGGATGATATTTTTGGATTGTTTAAAAAAGAATGATTTTTCAATGAATAGTTAGAAATACTAATTTTATAGATGATTTTCTTCTATTTTCAAGTACATAAAAGGTAATAATTTATTTGGAATTTATTTTGAAACAAAATTAGTCCCTTTTTTTAAAAATAGAATTAGTTTGATTTGAATTGACATTATGCTTTATTTTTATATTAAACATTTTTTACTGAAAAATTAATTTATTTGGAAAACCATTTTTCTTCGCATTTTGTAGGTTTATATTATAATTAATTTTTGAATGTTATAGGAATTTAATTTTATGAATTTTACTTCATTATTGAGTTTATCAAATAAAATTTTTCTCAAGTTGAAATTTTTGGATTTTTTTGAAGAAGTTACTTTTTTGGTGAATAGTGAAAAGATCATTTTTTATGAAATACGATATCTTATATATCACCACAAAATACATATGTTTTAAAAATTTATGAAACACATTGAAAAATAATTTATGATAATATAATACAAAAATAATAAAAAAAAGAAAAAAATAATTAGGAATTTATTTCATGATAAATATTAAAATCGTTTTCAGTGCGTAAGGAGTGCTTGTGTGTCATTAGAAAAGTCCAATTTGAAATCCTGAAGATAATATTTGAGGAGTAATATGTCATTTACTGAATTTATTAATTAATATTATGTTTCGTTGATGATATATACTTATATTGATGAATTATGGAGTTATCTAACAAGAAAATCATTGAAATTATTTTGCGGTGATTGTAAAAGGCGAGAAAAAGTTAAAATAACATATTAAATAATTTTTCATAACATATATGTGAGTAAATATAAATATTTGATGAATATAAATATTTTTTTTAACCTTAATTAATTTATTTTTATTTTCAGTGATTGTGTATTAATCTTAAGTGCTTACTCAACCCTGGCACAATCCTTGTTCAAGCATTAAAAAATTAAAGTTATCAATTTTAGAAACTTAAAAATTAATAATTGATTGGATGAATTATGGTATAAAAAAGAATTTATTTGTTAATATTAATGTATAATTGATGGTAAAATATTTTGTATTCTAATTAAATAACTATATCTAGGTCGTTAAAATCAAAATAATTGAATAGTTCTTAAAATTACATTAATGGAATTTATGTTAAATAATATATTGTTAAATAATTTAACAATAAAAAAATATTAAAATATGATATGTGGGAATCTAAATGGCCTAATATATGATCCCTTTAACATTTTTGAGCCATGATGTGCCTTATGAGTAAATTTATAACATGTTGTACTGACAAATTTGTTATCACGGTTAGGGATAAAATTAGTTAATGAAGAGGTTTAAACCAATTACAAGGGATAAAATAACACATTAACCAAACCAAAATTTTATTGGTTTAAAGTAAATAACAATTAAACTATAATATCTTTAAATTTTAACCACTCGGTTCCACTTTCACATGAAAAAATAATTGAATATATTTCAATCTTTTAAGTAATTTCATGTGTGTCATTTCCTTTACTAAAAAACCACCTCTCTTATATATTTCACACAACCATGAGACAATTACATAAAAAAAACTACAAAAACCTCCTCATAACATCAATATAAACATTATAGTCATATTTTATTTCATAAAACACCATCCATGCAATTGTAAAAAACTGATTTAGCGGAGGGTTTCTTATGCCAGCTTTCAAAAACGATGCTAAATGTTTTTTTAAAGTTATTTTAAATTATTGAATTTTTATTCCATGGAAACATTTTATTTTATTTTTAGACGTTTTTTAAAAAAATGAATAGGGAAATAGTCATGGTTTTTGGAAAACCATCATGAAATAGAGGCGGTTTTAGAAAAACCGCCACAAAATTAAAGGAAAAAATTAAAAAAATTATATATTTATATATGATTTATGGTTTCTTATTTAATATCATATATATTTTTTTATTTACAATTAATTAATAAATATTTATAATTATTAGTTAATAAAAATTTTAAAGTTAAGAAAATTTTTAATAACATGAAAATTAGACTTTGACATCAATTGATTATAACTTTTGATCTGAGAGTCTGTTTCAACTCCACAACCCATCAAATCGAAGCTTATAAAATGGAATAATACTACATTATATTTTAATTTTTTTAATAATTAAAATAATAATATTTATTATATTTTCATGAAATGTATAAAATCGAATGAAAACCCCAAACGACCATAACTTTTGTTATTGGTGTCCGTTTAGGCTTTACCACATATAGAATCGAAGGATGTGATGAGCTCTACACCCTATTATTCTAGGGTAACCTCAATCATTTTTTTGATGCCCTTAAGGCCCATAAGGTCCCCGAAACTGAGTTTTTAGTCGGGGTATCCCAATTATTTATCATTTCCTATAATTTCATCCTCGTTTAAGGGGGTCTTATTATATTTTTTTTGTGGGGACTAAATTTATTCCCAAAGAAGATAGTAATGTAGATGTTATGGTTTTGATTTTTTATCATTTTTCACAATGTGGTTTTATTTATAATTAAATATATGTGTATTTTTGCATATTTATCAGTGTCTTCATATGATTTTTATGTCATTTATGATTTTATTCCATTGATTTACATTCCCATTTACTTGATTGTGTTGAAATATTTGTGCTTTATCAACTATATATATATATATAGATGAATTTATGAATGTTTGTGTATGTTCATATACATTTTTAAATATTTAAACATATTTGTGTTTATATATTTTTATATCATATATGTGTAAATATATATTTAGATATATTTATATTTACTTTTGTTTATATATGTATATTTACTTGTGTATATATATATTTGTATTAATATACAATTATATATCTCAGTGAGCCTATATATATTTATTTAACATAAATGTGTGTTTGTATATATTTATGTTATTTTTTTATATGTATATATATTTATAGATATTTATATACATTTATTTTATTATTATTATTATTATTATTATTTATTTTTTATTTTTTAATATTTATTCAATCATTATTTATTATTTATTATTTTAATAGTTATTTGTTATTTTTTTATTATGCATTGATATATTACTATTATCAAATTACAATTAAATAACTATTTAATATTTATTTATTGTTAATTAATGATTACTTATTTATCTGTTATTTATCAGTTATTTATTATTATTTATTATTATCCATTTATTATTTATTTATTATTTATTTATTGATTATATATTTATTATTGATTGATTTATTATTTATTTATCAACTAATTATTTATTTATTTATTATTTACTTATACAATATTTATTGTTCATTTAGTAATTAGTTTTTAATTTTTAATTTTTAATTAATTAATTAATTTTCTATTTATTTATTATTTGTTGTTTATTATTTATTTATTTATTTACTTCATTAATTAATTGATTGTTATTATTATTTATTTATTATTTATTGTTTATTGTTTATTGTTTATTGTTTATTATTTTTCTATTAATTATTTATTTTTATTTGTTGTTTTATTATTTATTTATTATTTGAGTGTTTATTATTTATTTATAATTTATTATTCATTTATGTATTATTTATTATTTATTTATGAATTTTTTAGTTTTTTTGTATTCATTGATTATTAATTTATGTTAATTTTATTATTAATTTATTATAAATTTACAATTATTTTATTATTAATTTATTATCAACATCTTATTTGTTATTTGTTTTTTATGAATTTTTTTTGTATTTATTATTTATTTAATTTCATTATTATTTTATTATTTATTTCCTTTTTATTTTTTTATTATTTATTATTTATTTCTTGTTTATTTTTTATACATTAATTATTATTGTTTTATTTTTTTATACTTATTATTTTTATATTAATTTATTATTAAAATAATAGTAATTACATATTAATTATATATTTATTATCTATTCATTTTTTTATAATTTGATATTTATTATTTATAATTATTTATATATTTATCATATAATGATTTATTTTTTAATTAATTTAGTATCTATACATATTATATATTATATATTACATATTATATATTACATATTACATATTATATATTTATTATATATTAGTTATTAGTTATTATTTGTTATTTGTTATTTGCTATTTGTTATTTATTATTATTTATTCATTATTCATTATTCGTTATTCATTACTCATTATTTATTATTAATTATTTAGTATTATTTATCATTTATTAATATTTATTTATTTTTAATTAATAATATCATTTATTTAGTTTGTATCTATTTGTTATGTATTATTTGTTTCTTCCGTTAATATATATACACATATAAGTGTATTAAATTCTATTTATTCAATACATGAAGAGCCTACTGGAGCGGTAAACTCTTTGGAGAATAAGCAAGAGGTACGAGGTTCAAATCTCACTCAATGCAAAATTTCTATATATGGAATTTGTATGCATGTGCATAGTGGCATAGAGCCCTAAGGTTATTAATTAGAGATCCAAAAGAGGTTCTTCAAACAGTAGGTAGTGGTCTTAACCAATAATTTTCATTTTACTTCATCTTCTACATCCTTCATTTCTGGCCTAACCATTCTAACATAATAAAATCAGTATATCCAATATATGTCAATTTTATTATGTTAATTTTGTAACCGTACTCATCTATTTTTTCATTCTATGTGCAATAAAAACATCGTTTGTGTGTTTGTGTGGACTACCACATCCAAGAAGAGAAGCATTTTGTTTATCATCACATCCTTTCATGGATGGTTGTTATGGATAATCTTATTTATATATAAGATATTCCAGACATACTTACCACTATGTAAGGATAATAAATCATATGTTTTCCTTCCATTCCATACTTTAAAAATTATAACACCGTTTGTGCATACTTGTGGACTACCACCTCCATGAAGTAATATGATTCATTACTCATGTAAACCTCCCATAGATGGTTATAAAATTTATAAATCATGATAATTATTTCATGATTATGATTTTGATTATTTTTGAATAATGTCCCCATTGAGTATAGTCATCCTACCCAATCCATTTTTGACTTATAATCTAAATGTTCTCAAAATGTTCGGCATGAACTTCATCAATTATGTAATTAAATACCACAAGGATATAAGTGAAATAAATAAAATAATAACCTTTAAAACTAGTTTTACCCAATTAAATAATTAACACAATATTATTATTCATAAATATAAGGAATTTATGTGACAAGTCAGACTCAAGGTAATAAATAATTTACCTTAAAACATGGTTTTAAATATTTTAAAGATTAAATTTCTAAATATTTTTCCTCCATGTACATTTTCTTATAATCATATTCTTTGTGTATTAATATTTAAATATATAAAATTACAAGGGAAATTATGTGCCTATATTAATTTTCTTTTTATGGTTTTAGAAAGGAAATTTTTTACATATTTTATATGGGACATTTTGACTATTTTAAAAAAGGGAAAAGGATGTTCTATTTTAACATATATGAAGCTGAGAGGTTTATTAACCTCCAAAAGAATTATTTGATGTTTTTATATATTTATAATATTCCATGTTTTCTTCAAAGAAGACTCCTCTTCCCTTTGTTCTTCATATTTTAATTTGGAGAATTGGCTTTTAATGTAAATGAATATATCAATATAAAAAAACTGATTATGGGTTAAAAGTATATTTTTATGGGTTTGAGGATGGAAATTCATGTTTTTTAGTGTTTAATGTATGTTATGGTCCTTGAAATTTTTTTATGATGATGGAAGAGCATGATATATCTCTCGAATACACTGGGTAATGATTATATTCTCTAGATAAATAAGTTGTAATTAACCAAGAATGTTATTCCATTTGTATGGTTTCATATAAGGGTTCTTATAAGGGTTCTTAAAAAATGATTTCCCAAGGAACCCACATGATTCTTCTATGATTTCTAATAAAATTTCATGGACATATTTTTATTTCTTAAGGTAGGATAATGATCTTTTTATTTAAGGAATGATTATTCCCATTAAGGGTAAAAGTTTTGTTTTTAAGAAATTGTTTTTCATAGGTTTTCTATTTTTTTTAAAAATCCTTACAAATATTATTTTTCCTCTAATATTTTTTATAAAGTGTTTTATAAAAAACCTTGGGAGTGAAATCAAATTTCATGAGTAATTAAATGATTATTTGTGCTCAAAGTTTATTATTTTAAAGGATAACACTCTTAAATGATTTCATGGTTTTGAAATAGAATAATGGGTTTCTTTTATTTTTTAATATATACCTTACTAATCATTCTGTCTCTTATCCCATATATTAGAATGGTTTTTTATTGGAATTAATTTTGAGTAAAAAATTTAATAAATTCATAGTTCCAAATTAGAAGTAACCTTGAACTAAGAAAGTTTGTCTTAATAAAGATCTTGTTTTGTGAATAACATCGATATTGTGTGTAAATTACCATATTTAAATAGTTTTTTCTAATTCTGTAAAACTCTAAACCTAAATAGTTCTTATATTTATAGGTAATCCAATATTTATGTTAGATGTTTTAAATTTTGGATTCGTAAAATTGGGACACATTTATAAGTATTAATATTAGAAACAAAAATATTATTTTTTAACACTAGATCTCAGAGTGGGGATTTAGGGCTATTATAGTTGGTTTCTAATGAGGGTATAGATAACTTTTGAGTTTAATATTTTTTCATGTGAGTCTTTGGATATTTGGTAATCTTCATGTATTATTTTCTTATTAGTTATAGAAATTATCACATGTTTTTATGTTTAAGTATGATCATAAGTTTAAAGGCATAGGAAACCCCTTTAAAATTTTAAGTGATTATATTTTAAGAGGATTAAGTGTATTTGGGATGAATTTATTGTATCACAACCATCGGGTTTAGTATGTGTTTTAGTGAAAACATTATTTTAAGAAAAACACTTTTATTTTTAATGGAAATATGATTAATGATATTGATAACCATTATGATTAACATGATATTTGATGTTAAGGTAACTATGATTGATTGGGATAAAAGGGTTATTATATGTTTGGAATATATTATTAATCATATATATATAACCATGATATTGAAACACCTTATGGTGACTAAGTGATTAAAGATATTTTTAGAGATGTTTTCTATTTTATGAAAATTATGTGATTAAGGTAAATGAAAATAATTTTGTTTAAGATGTTTTTTTACTTGAAGAATAAAGTTTGAATTATATTTTGGAAGTATATTTGATGTTAAATTAGGTTTATTTCAATTCATGTTGTTTATGGAAAAAAAATATGAAACTTTTGAGATTATATGATCATGGACTGTTCAATTTTGGTATATGACCTTATGAGAGACAAAATATTGATAGGAGAAAAATGATAAATTGATCTTGAAAGAGTATGTGATTAAAACCTTCCAATTTTTGGGTTTCAAACTTAATCAGGTCCATTTTGAAGAATTTTATATTCGTTATTAATTGAATTATTTATGTTGTACTTTGGGTGTTATTATGGAGTCTTTAAAGATTGATGTTGTATTTCATCTTATTAAGGTTTATTTATACTGTATATTTATCTTAACTTTTTCTAAAAAAAAAATTGGTTAATGACTAAAGAGAGGAAGAATTATTTTTTATCCTTTTTTGAATCTTATGATCATAAGATTCGAATTTTAGTGCAATATGAATTAACAATTATTTTGGAATATTCATTTCATGGTCTAAGAGATGAGATATGATTAAAAATTATTGAATCATGATGAATAAGAGAAATTTTACTTATGAAATAGAATGAAATCATGTAAAAATAATTTCCTATGTTCTCTATCTTGATGGAAAAAATAACCCATCATATTTAGGAAAGTGATTTTTAAATAAAAAAATAATTATTTTTTCATCATTTTTGATGAACTTATAGTCTTATTTATCTTGTACTTAATTACAAATTTATGGTTATTAACTTTATCAAGATCATATTATATGTCAGTACCTATAACTACTTGGAAATTAGTTTTTCCATCAAGGTCTATATTTTCAATTCCCACTAATGTTCTCAGATTTGCATACCATGTTATGTGTTATTATATATGACCTTTATATTTTCATTTCACTCTTTCAAAAGTAGTTTTATTAACCGTTTTTTCGATGTGGGACTTTATTGATGGTATTCTAAACTGTAAATGTAATGAAACTGACCCCAGAAGCCTAGATACATTTCCTTACTTTATTAAATTGGAATGATTATAAGGAATCAAATCCCAAAGGATCAAAAAGTTTAGCAGTTTTGGAAGACTAGATTAAATTCTTGTTACTTAATTTATATTGGAAATAAAAAAATAAAACATTAAAAATTAATAAAATCAATATTTGATAAACCATTGGAAGATATTTAATTCATAACATAAAGAGGGGAAAAAATAAGGGATATTTCAAATTATTACAAAGGGTTAAGTACAATGGAAGCTATCAGGAATCAATAATTAATAATCAATATAGAATGGTAAATAACTGAACACGCATTCCATTTATTCAAAAAGATGATAATGATACACATACATAGATTTTTTATAGTGAAAATACAATGGGAAATAATAAATAAAATCTAAATGTAGGAAATTCATAATTATTGGACACCATGTTTCTCAGGTATATGTAATGTATACCTCCAAGATCCATTCTTTGGATAGTTTAAAAGTCATGGGTAAAACCCCTATGATTTGGAAAACTATTTCATCCCATGATACTACTAATACATCAAGGGTCCATCATTAATAGGGACTGACACATGTATTTTGTTCAAATAATTCCTCAAATATATAATAATCTATTTAATAATGCGCCTTATTATCAAATATCTATGTTGAGTAAAGAATATGGATTTATCAATATTTCACTAGATACAAATTAACTTGAAAAGTATAAACCGTATGTAAAACTGGTAAATAGTTTAGGAAATAAACTTATACATTAATCAATAATATGGATATTTGAGATAAATTTAATTTATAATGATAAATTATTACAAGGAGGTGATTTTTTTAAATGAAAGTTAACAATAAAAAAAGACTGTGAGATTGCACAATAACATTTACAAATTTTTAAATTTCATGTTAGATCCTCTTAGATTAAATAATTCCATTTTAAACATAAAATACCATGAATAATTATTTAATGATGATATTTCATTTCAAATGGGTAGTATATACACCAAATAAAAGTGAATTGGTGCATAATAAAAAATAAGTCTCAATAGAATGAAAATTGAGACAAAATACCTTACATTATGCTTCCTTTTTGTTGAATGATCATTAAAATTTTGTATAATGGTTTTAAAAATATTTTTTACTTAAAAAAGAAATATATTAATATTTATATTATCATATATGATTCTTTTATAACATCTTATCACTTTTTTGCTAAATATATTCCATTATTTTCAATGTTTCAAGTGTTAATATCCTCGTTTTACGAGTATGTTTTGACTTTTTATTTTTGGTTCTTCTTAGTTAGATCATCATTTAATCATCTCAAGAATGTAAAACATGATTCAAGTATCATATATTTTCATTACATATTTATTTAGATTAATCCATAAAATTTAGTAATAGGAAATGAAATACACCGTTTAGGGAGACGATTGGCCATACACACACATGAAAACTATTTTCATTTTCTTATCATATTTTAAAGAAAGTAAATTAAATGATATATATAAATATATATATTATCATTCCAATATAATTTTTATTTCATATATATCACATATTTTTATTAAAAACATCCTTAATACTTTCCATGTAATCTATAAACCCATCACATCGCTTCGCGATGCAGTATTTTTTCATACACACGAGCAGTGTTATCATATTCCCACATAATGGAAATCATAACGGTAATTGTAATAAAGAAATTATATAAGAATAAATAAATACCAAATATCAAAAATATAATATATATACAGTATTTAAATCATTATAACCTACCTTGATAGGTGTTAACGGAAAAGATAACGACTTCGGTTCATGAGGTGGGAGTCCTCCTTACACACGGACTATGATTTCATAAACTATCTTAGGGAAGTGTGTGTGGTTGTAGGTAATAAAATTAACATAAAAATATATCAATATATTTATGATATTGAGGTAATTATATAATCATGATATAATAATATTTGAAGGATGTGGATACGGAGAGAATATAAAAACCCTTTTAGAAAAACATTACTTTTTCTTCGAGTATCCTCATCAGATTTTGACTAAGCCCCACTATGTTCGATTTATACCCAAGATAACTATTCATGGTTGTGTTTAGGGAATTTTGGGGTCTATTTGAGAAGGTTTTGGTTAGATCAAAGTGTGTTTTATAGGCGTGAAGAAGGGGGAGAGTAAAATGCCTTTTATAAGTGGGTTGAGTGAAAAAATTGTAAATTTCTCAAAGAAGGAATTCCACCCACATTTTTTCCATGTAATTTGGCTATAATAATGAAAAAAACTATACTAGAAGGAAAAGGATAGAAATAATTCTATAAAATGGGTTTTTATAAGTCTCATGGCCATTTTCCCCTTATGTTGAAAGTTTAGTCCATTGGTAAACTCGGTATTCTCTAAATCACTGTAATTAATTAACTAATTTAATTAATAAATTTAGTAAAAAATTAATTCGGGATAATTATTAATTAGATATTACTATTTCTGAAAATAGATAATTTATTTTACTATATTTAAATCATAAAATTGGATGAAATTAATTCTAAATTAATCATGTTGAAGGGACGTAAACGTGGGTTTTTAATGTGAAAATGTTCAAAAGTTTACCAATTTTTTATATCTAAATTCAATATGATTTTTTTTAAAATGAACTAAAATGGATTAATATATTCATTATTGATCTATTATTAGTAGAAAAATAATTAAAAATATAATTTATGATTACACATTATTTAGAAAAAAGGTGATTTTCAATTGAAATTCTTTATTTTTTTTTATTCATCAATAAATAAAACTTCTTAGAAAAATACCATAAATTAACATTAATATAATATTTATATTACATATTTAAAAATTAAGTTTATTTTTTCAAATAAAATTTATAAAAGTGTCAATTTTTAGTTTAAAAAAATTGTTCTAGTAAAAGCCAAAAAAACTATCTTTTGAATAATACAACTTTTTATGTTTAAAATTGGATTTATTCTTACCTTATGCCAATAAAATCTATTGAATTTGTATAAAAAACTTTTATAATCTATTAATTTAGTTAAAAAATTAAAATAATATTAATTATTTTTTATGAAGATAAAATTCCTTTAGTGGCTTAAAATGTTATTTATATGAAAATTTCTTTATATTAAATTAGTCTACATATTTATTTATAATTAACTGGTAAACAGTGAATCCAACCAAATATTTTCATAAGTTAGTTAATATTTTTAATTACGAGCAATTTAATTACTATGAGATAATTTCCATTGAAATAATAATAATAATATTCAATAAAATATGGTCTTGCGTGTAATGCAAGCTATCGAAGAAAGTCATTGTTGTGTGTGGTGTAAGATAACTTAGTATTGCAGGAATTAAGAGACATAAAATATATTTATTTTCTTTTAAAATAGTAAATATAGAAAAATTTCTTAGGTTTTTATAATAATCTCTATTCTTATTTCATACACACTATTAAATAAATTTTTATTCTTTTATAATTTTTGTGGTGTTACACTCTCTACACCTTAAATAAATTGCAACCTAGAAATTTAAAGTTTTTATCGTTATTCCAACTTTTGATATTTTGAAATAAATATTTTGTGAAACCCATGTCATAAGAATGGTTGTTAAAACATCCTATTAATAAGATAGAATGGGAAGTACAAAGGTCATATTGAATAACATAAAACATTGTTTCAATGCTGGAGGACATTAGTGGAAAGTGAATATATGAGCATGGTGGAAAATCATAAATATTTATAGGGATTGATTGAAGTCATTGTTAAAAAACATATTAATGAGAAGTGGAAATTTGAGGGCCTTAAATCAATATATATGTTATAATTTAAAAAACCATAAGTTCAACAAAAATTAAGGAATAAGGATAACATTTTTGTTTCTAGACCCTTTTTTTTGAGATTTGAGGAATTATATCATTCTATATGAATTTAAGGAAATATATTTAATAAATATCTATTTAATAAACACAATTTTTATCCTTTGGGTTTTATTCAAAAAATTTCCAATTAATCCCATACTCTAAGAAAATAATATCAAAAAATGATCTTTTATTCTTGAAGTACTAAAATTACCCATTAACAGATCATATGATTGATAAAAGAGAAGCAAGATATCACTCAAATCATTAATAAAACTAGAATTATTGGGAAAATTTATATGATAGAAGTGGAAGATAAACATAATCCATTCCCAAAATAGTTAACCTCAAACCTCATCCAAAATATGTTTGATCAAATTTAAAATTAAGGTCACTAAATATACATTATATTCCCTAGACAATATAATGTGTCTTATAATCATCACATACCAAACATGTGAATACCTTCGTCATGTATTATCATAAAACAAGGAAATAAAATGAATTACCATAAAGATATTTTAAAAACATGCATACTTTTTTTTATGAATGTAAAAAATAGGTTGTTGGATATATTCCTTATATACAAAATATTATAAACTCCATAAACAATCAGATGACCACTTTAAAAAAATATTATTAATCATTTACAAGATGGTTAGTAATAAAAAATTTAGTTTACCTATATCAATCATACCTTTATCTAACCATCATTATCTCAACATTATGAACATATTAAGGGTTGTATTTTCATCAATCATATGTTTTCATGAAGCTAAACTTGCTACGGAATCATTTTTCTTGGTACCATTCAAAATATGATCTCAAAATCCTTAAGGAAATAATGATACAGTATAATCCTTATATATTTCATAATTCATATGATGATAATGTCATCAATAAAATACCTACACAATATATTTCATTGATACGATTAAACAATCATACTAACATTCCACTTCAGTTGAATCAATATCTAATGTTTGACCATGATCACTTATCTTATTCTAATGTATATTTCCTTGATTTCATGGGGAATTTATTTTCATAGTTACCCATATAATTATATTTGAAACACTCAATAAAATTGAATTATTTATTCTATATACATTTTTTTCCTGGTGACCCTTTTATTTTGACATATAATAAAATCCAAATCATTTAAAGAAAGTCACTTGGTGTTTCTTTCCACAATTACAACATATTGGAATATAATTCTTTCCATTATTCCATTTATCCATATTTTTATTAGTTTTCATCTTCTGCTCATACTTCTCTCCAAATCCATTGTACTTGAATAACTCTTTCTATGTCTCATTAAAACATGATTCTATGTCCTCATATGATTAAAATGTTTGGTATACTATTTCCCATAAAAAGTTTCCTTATGATCATAAAAGACATGATTTTTCTTACTCTTTGGATCATGTCACTTGTTGAGGTTCTCATTTATTATTCTAGGAACCATTTATATATTAATACAAACACTAGATTAGATCATATTGTTGTGACACATAATGTATAATAAAAAAACTAGTGAAATAATTAACAAAAAATTAAAAAAAATATTAGCTGCTAATATCATAATCATAGACATGTATTCTTTGAGGTGTTCTTATATAATTTGCCTCAAATAATATCATAGGGTTATGTTCCCTAATCTATATTTTCCTAAATCTGGTTTCCAATGATTCTACTGAACATCCTTTGATACCAACTGTAATGCACCCAACCCCGAATACCTGGAGCTAGTGCCTTACTTTATTACATTATCATGATTACAAGGAATCATATCTTGATGTACTCAAAATATTCATAGTTTTGGAAAACTAGATTACATACATGTCAAAAAATTTACATTGGAAAGAGAATAAAAGAAATACATAAGAAAACTCATAAACTGCATCCTTGAAAACTCATTCAATGATCTCTTATTTACAACATGGGGAAATGAAACAAAACAAGAGTGAGAAAAAATTATCATTAAGGGTTATGTAAAACAGGAGATATCATGAATCAATAATGAATAATAAATATGGAAAGGTATATAGAAGAAGACACATTCCATTTAATCAATAAGTTAAGAATGTAATTCATCAAGAAATTTTTTGACACTGAAAATATCATGGAAAATAATAACTAAAATCAAAATTCATGAAATTATTAATTATTGAACAGCATGTTTCCTTGCATATAAAACCTTTACCATTATAATCTATTCCCATGAAAGTTTAAAACTACTGGGTAAAAACCCATCTAATTTGGCCAACTAATTCATCTTATTAGACTACTGATGCATCATAGGGATATCATTAACTATATCTCACCTATTTTTTAAGGTCCAAATAATTCCTCAAATATTTAATTATCTATTTAATATTATGCATTATCATCAAATATCCATATTAGGTAAAGAATACATATTGATCAACATTTCTACAAATATGAAAAATAAAATTCAAACTATAAACCATATATAAAATTGGTATATGGTTTAGGAAATAATAATATACATTATAAAATAATAGTGATATTTAAGATAAATTAAATTTATAAAGATAAATTATTATAAGGAAGTGATTGTTGCAAATGAATGTTATTAATCCTAAAATAAAGTTAGACTGCACAATAAATTTTACCACTTAGTAATTTTAAAGTCTAATCCACTTGTATTAAATAATTTAAATTGAAAATTATAATAACATAAATAATGAAGTAAATCCTGATATTACTTTCTAATGGGGAATTATATACACCACATAAAGGGTAATTTTTGCATCATAATAACTAATTATCAATGCAATGTAAATTTAGACTAAATCCCTTACCTTATGATTCATTTTGGTTCAATGAACTTTAAACTACTATAAAATGGTTTTAAAAATTTCCCTAACTTACAATACAACTATATTAATATTTATAATATCACATATTATTCTTTCATAACATCTTATCACCCATTTTTTAAAGATCTTTCATTATTTTCATTATTTTAGGTGTTAAATGCCTTGTTTTTTGAGTATGTTTTGACTTCTTATATTTTTAATATTAATTAAATCATGATTTCATCCTATAAATAATATTAAAAATTATTTAAATATCATATATATTCGTCATATACTTATTTATAATAATCCATAAAATTTTGTAATAGGAAATGAAATACACTATTTATGGAGACAATATGACGTATGTACGCATGGACAATGTTTTCATTTTCTTGTAATATTACATTGAAATGAAATGAAATTTTATATTTATATAAATTATTATTAAATTATATTTTCTATTTCATATATATGACATTTATTTATTAAAATCGTCTTTAATATATTATATGTAGAGCGTGAACGCAACACATTGCTTTGCGATGAAAAAGTCTGTCGTACACATGAGCGACGTTATCATATTCTAACAAAATGGAATGAATGAAGGTATATATAATATAAAAATTATATAGAATAAAGACATCATAAATATCATAATTATCATATATAAACTATATGCCCATCATTATTCCCAACCTTGATAGGTTGTAATGGATTAACAAACAACATCATTTTGTGAGGTGGTAGTCTTCTATATACACGGACGACATTTTCGTAACCCATTTGATGGAAGTGTGAGTGGTTTTAGGTCATAAAATAGAAATAAAAACATCTAATTATATTTTTTATACTGAGGTTATTATATATGCATGATATAATAATATTTGAAGGAGGTAGAGAAGGAAATAAAATAAAAATATATTTTAGAAAAACATTACCTCTTCTTTGCATATCCCCATTATGTTTCTCGTAATGACTTCTTATGATGAATGTTTTACCACTATAAGGATCAT
The DNA here is from genome assembly GCA_963277665.1 of Viscum album. Taxonomy (NCBI): domain Eukaryota; kingdom Viridiplantae; phylum Streptophyta; class Magnoliopsida; order Santalales; family Viscaceae; genus Viscum; species Viscum album. The sequence continues at coordinate 132,499,914 of OY728167.1, read as the reverse complement.
ATGATGATGGGAGGGAAGTTATGGGGTGATTTTTACATTTATTTTTTGAACTAAATTTATTTTAGAGGTGCGAAGAAGTAGGATAGGGGGAGGCCTTTTATAAGTGGGGCGAGTGGAAAACTTGTAATGTTTTTAGAGAGGGAATTACAACAATGATTTTTTGATATAAAGTAGATAAAATTGTAAAATAACTATATAATATATAGGATATGTTTTAAATATGTCCATCTAGTTGGTGTTTTAAAAGTTTATAGGTCATTTGTCCCCTTATGTTTAATTGTTAGTCCCTTGGTAAATTTGTTTTCTCTTAATCATTGTAATTAATTTTAACTACATTCAAAAATCACATTGGTCAAAAATAATGTTGTAACTATTATAAATTATATAATATACTTATTAATAATATTTAATCTATTTTTATACATTCAAATTATATATATGGCAGAAATTAATTTAAAATCAATTTCATAGACGAGATGAAAAAGCAGGTTTTTAAAGTGAAAATGTTCAAAAGGTAACTAATTTTTTATACCTAAATTAAAAATAAAAAAGATTCAAATTAACTAAATTGTATTAATAGATTTATAACTTTCCTATTATGAATTTAAAACCAATAAAAATATAATTTAAAATTATAAATTATTTAAATAAAATGTTGGGATTCAATTAAGATCCCATATTGTCAACTATTCGTCAAAAAATGAATCTTCTCAGTAAAATTACGAAAATTAAGCTGATATAATTTTCATATCACAATTATAAAAATGTTTTTTTGAAAATGAAATTTATAAGTGTAATAAATTTAGTTTTAAAAAAAGTGCACCATTAAAAGGCTAAAAAGATGCCTTTAGAAAAATACAACTCTTTATGAATAAAATTGGATTTGTTTTTATGTTATGCCCAAAACTATATTGAATTAATATGATTTTTTTATAATATTTAATTTTCATTAATACCATCCACACATAGTGAAAAAATTAATTTTTTAAGATAAAACACCATTAATTCATAAAAATATTTGTCATAAAAACATTTCTTTTATATTCAATAGGTTTTCTTATTCAATTTTAAATAGTTAGCATCCAAAGAATTCAACCAATGATTTTCATAAGTTATTTAATCCTATTCATTACCTCTATTTTAATGGATATGAGATAATTTTACTATTTAAAAACAATATTTATAGTATTCATTAAAATTCAATCTTGCGTGAAACATAAGTTATTAAAGATACTCATTGTTGCATGAGACACAAGATAAATCAGTATTGCATGAATTTGAAGGCATATAATAGATTTAAAATTTTAACATACTAAATATATCATAATGTATTCAGTTTTTATATTCCTTTATACACTTAGTGTTGCATGTCATACACGCTATCAAATAAAATGTAATTATTTTAGAATTTTTGGGTTGTACAGTTAAACCAATGATTACCAAGATGAAGATAAAATTGAGGGGAATAAAAATATAATGGTAGGGGTGAGAATTTTCCACTTTGAGAATTTACAATAACACTATGTTTAATAGCCTACATGTCATGCAACACCGAGCATAAACAAACCAAAAAATTATATTATATTAAATATGAGAGTTATAAGCTTGGTGTTGAATTGGTCGGTATGGGTATGGGTAACCTAATTATTAAAAATATATAAAATATACATAATATATGAAAATTTATTGATTAATTATTTTGAAATATACTCTCAACTTTTTGTAATTTTATTTTATTTTTTAAAAATACATTTTCATGAAAAAAAAGTTTTTATTATTTTTTGTGAGAGAATATTGTAATTAATTTATTAAAATTTTAGAAATATTATTTTATAAAAATGATATAATTTTTTAAATAATCATATATAAGTTATATTAGGATGATATTTTGTGATTTTTATCAAAAGATTTATTTTTAAGTGAATAATGAAAAATACCAATTATTTAGAAAACTATATTTTATTTTCATGTATTCTAAAATACCCATTTTTGTTAATTCATTTCAAAATATCATAATTTACCTATTATTAAATAAATATAATTAAATACATTGGTAATTACATTGTGCTTATTTGTTTTTCAAAAAAAAATCATGCTTAAAAATGAATTTTTCTATAAACCTTTTTTTATCTCATATGTAGGTTTATTTTCATAGTACATTATACCACATATATGAGTTTTATTTGATGAAATGGAATTAATTTTTTTTATATAATGTAAAATTTAGACTTGGATTATTTTTTAATATTTTTCTTTAGAATTCATATTTTTAGTGAATGTTATAAAAATTTGGTAGTTTTGAAATACGATATATTTTTTATAACCGAGACATAAATACGATAAAAAAATTTATGAAACATATGGAAAAAATAATTTATTATAATGAATGATAAATATCATAAAAAATAATTCAAAATATTTAAATTGTTATTTATTTCATGAGAAATATGAAAATCATTTTTAGTTTCGACACAATGCTTGCATAACACATGAAAAATAATGTTTTGTGTTGTAAAGGTAATATTTGATAAGTAAGAAATATTTTATCAATATTAATAATTAATATAAAATTCAATTGATTATATTGATTTATATTTATGAATTTTTAAGTTATATAACATGAATATTATCCAAATGCTTGTGCAGATCCTGCACAAGGAGGGAAAAGAAAAAATAACATATCGAATTATTTTTCATGACATAGATGTGAGTAAATATAAATATTTAAAGAATAAATTTTTATATAGTATACTAAATTACTTTATATTTATTTTTTAATCCATTTTTAAATTTTAGTGGTGTTATACTTACCATAAATTATTACACAATGCCGACACCATGCTTGTTTAAGGAGTAGAAATTTCGAAGTAAATGATTTAAAACCCCCTAAAAATAAATTTTTATTATATTTTATGTAACAAGAAATATAAGGTTAATAATAACGTATAATATATCCTTAAATATTTATGTTAGAATTACATACTTGTATTTAATCATTTAAAGTCAAAATATGCGAATAGTTATTAAAATGACATTAATGATATTTTATGTTAAATAATATATTATTAAATGATATAAAAATAACAAAAATATTGGAATGAGCTAATGGGGATGATATATTATATAAAATATCATCCCTTTACCACTTATGTTCCAATTTATAACATTGAGGTAAATATATCTCCCTTTAATTTTGAAAAAGTTATTATTATGGTCAAAGTTAAAATTGATTAATGAAGGGGTTAAACCCAAAGATAAAGTTTGAAATGATACATAATATTATCTGAATTTTATTTTTTAAAATTATATAAAACCAAAAATATATTATCTTTTAATTTTTGGCCTCTTTCTTCAAATTCAAATTAAAAATTAATTTATTATATTTTAATCATTTATGAAATTCTAGGTGCGTCCTTTCATTCACCACAAATGGACACACCTCTGTTCTATTATTCACACCAAATTGAGTGAAATAGATCAAAAAAACCCTAAATGAAATTTCCATGTAATATTTAGAGAAATTATATATGTTATGGTAATATATAAATACCACCCCTAGGGTCTTTTAAGAGATATCCAATAAAGGTTATTCAAAGAGGAGGTAATCGTCTTAACCAAGGTAATCATCTTAACTAAGTGTTTTCATTTTTCTTCTTTTTAAAAAACCTAAAACATTATCATAACTATTAATATATATTAAAATCAGTATATAACATATAATAATATTTTATTATATTAATTTGATATGCATATTCATCTCATTTTCCATCCTATAGGGAACCAAAACATCGTTCGTGCTTACGTGTAGACTACCTATTCCATGAAGTAATATATTTCATTTCTCACCCCCAAATTTCTTGGTTGGTTATTATTGTGGATTAAAATAATATTTAACATATTCATGTGATTATTAAAATTTATTAAATATAATATATCATCTATTTTTTACCATTCCATCCATTTTAAAATGATTACATCATCTGGGTGTATCTGTGGAATACCACCTCAACAAAATTATGCGATTCATTTTTCTTATGCACCATGGTTCTAAAATTGTATAAACATGATAATTAAATCATTATTAATGTTATGAATATGATGGAACAATGACCCCTTCGACCATAGTCATCCTACCCAAGCCATTTTGACTTATAAATGGATTTTCTCAAAACGTCTAGGGTTTACTTAATCAATTAATTAATTCAATATAAGATGTATATATATGAAACAAAAAGAATAGTAAATTTGAAAATTATTATTAAAAATGTAAATAATTAATATATTCTTATTATTCAGGAGTATAAAAAATGTATACGACATGTCAAACTTGAGGTAAGAGACAACATACCTTAAAAAAAAATTAAATATTTTATAGATTTAATTTAAAAATGTTTTTTCCATATCCATATTCATAAAATAATTTTATGGATTTATTTATGTTAACATAAATAAAATTATAATCAATATTTCATACATCTTTTGATTTTATTTCAATGGTTTTCAAAAAGAATCTATTTACAAATTTGATACGTGATGTTTTCAAATTATTTATAAAATGAAAAATGACTGTTATGTTTTAATATATATAACATTGATGGATATTACCACAAAATCTACTATAATTTGATGTTTTTATTTATTCATATGATTCCATGTCTAATTCAATGAAAAATCCTCCTTCACTTTATTCTTAGTTTTTAAATTTTAAAAATTATATTTTAAAGAAAATGAATGTATAATATATAAAAAAGATTTTATTCAGTGTTAAATAGTATTTTTTTATGACTATGGTAATTGAAATTAAAATTTTTATATGTTTGATGTATTTTATGGTCCTGAGACATCATTTATTATGATGGGTGAGCCAGATATAGCTCTCCAATTCGTTGGGTAATGATGATGCCCTTCAGATAATTATACTGGAATTAACAAATTGGGTTATTCCATTGGTAAGGGTTCATATAAGAGTTTGAATAAGTGTCAAAATATTATTTTATCCAAAGTAAAAGAAATGATTTTTTTTTTATTCTTGATAATTATTTTTCATGGATTTTTTTTATTTTATAAGGTAAACTAATGATCTTTTTTATGGAATGATTAGTCCTTTTAAAGGTAAATCGTATAATTTTAAGATTCTTTTAATAGAATATAAATTTTATTAATAAAACATCATGATAATGATTTTTTATACATTTTATAATGTATTTTACTAATAAAATTGTGAAGTAAAATTTATTTCATGTGTAGGTAAAAATTAGTTATATTCAATTTTTTTGTGTTAATGGAAAAATATGTTATGTGATCTCATGGATTTGAAATGGATTAAAACTTTTATTTTATTTTTTATATGTCCCTTTGTAAGATTTTATTTTCTAATACCATATCTTAATTTTTTTTTGAAAGGTCCTAAGGATTATTAGAAAATTTAATATATATGGAGTTCAAGATATCGATTTTTCCTTTAACAAAGCATGTGTGTGTTTATAATGATTTTTTCATTAGAAAAATGAATATTATTTGGAAATTTTCACATTGAAAGAGTCTCTCAAAATTCTATAAATATATAAAACTAAAAGTTCCTTGGGTATGTAAGTGACCCAGTATATCAATTAGATGTTTTATATTTTGGTTGGAAGAAATTGGGTCATGTTTATCTGTATCAAATCCATAAACATAATGATTTTTAGCACCGAATACTAGATTGTAGGATCTGGTTAATATTTATATGTAGTTATTGTCAGGAAAATACCACACCATAACAAATTAAAATATAGAATTTATAAAATACTTATCCATCATAGCCCTGATCATTTTGAGAAATTCCATAAAAATACCCCCTTCCTGTGGAACTTTTGAATTCTCAATTCCATGAAGTCAAACCAATCAATTGATATTACTGGTAAATATTTTTTATCACTCATTTGGCATCACACCCAAGAATAACCCACTTATTCTCATGAAGATCTGGGGTCTCACACCTGAGTTTATATTCATAACAAATGTTATTTTCCATGTTACACATGTCAATGTGATACCCATGAGAACGAAAATTTATATGGGCTTGTAGACCAAATGGTCCATTTATCATGATACATGTAACATCCCAACCCGGGTTACACACACTGGTTCCCCAAGACGGCTGGCCACATGACCTTAGGAGTGCCTCCCGATACGCCATAGGCTTCCGACTAGCATTAAGGGTCTAATATCAGTCATGGGGAGACTATACCCTATTTTTCAGAGTAAAACACCAGTGGAAATAAATAGAATATAATGAAAAATGATATAACACAACCAAAACAATCCAGTATCATAAGAACACCAAAACTAGAAATATAATATCAAAACTAAATAGTATATATGCGATGATAAATAACATGCCAAGTTTCAAAATGCAACACAAAAATAAAGACACTGATAATGCCCATGTGGGTACAAAACCACGTCTAGTTTCCTAATCCATGATCGATCTCAATCAACCCTCTATCATAGATCATTTTCCCTTATCCTATCCTACAAACATAGATTCTATTCATGTACTAATTAGGCATCCTGAGTAAGGTGTTATTACAACTCAGTAGGCCACCACTAGTGAAGTCTAAAATAATATCTAGTCAAATGATAGTGCATGAAGTTTAATAAGAAAATAATTATAATGTATAATTAAACTATTATCACATTATTAATTAATATTTATTTAACCACATAAACCCCCAGGTTCCCATGGACACACATACCTCAATACATGTTGTGGCTCATGCTGGAGCCCAAACTATCCCTAAGGGATATAATATCTCAAAATTCCATTGTTACCATTATTTAACTCAATCAACAACTGAATGTCATTATTACCACTAATTTTCTCAATTAACACATGAATTCCATTTTTACCATTGATTATTCTTAGCTGACACATGAATTTAATTATTACCATTCATTATTCTAAATCAAATCATGAATTCCTTTATTACCATTAATTAATTATAATTCAATCATGAATGAAATCATTACCATTCAATAATTCTATATCACATATTAATGTCATTGTTACCATTCATGAATTCAAATTCATTCCATTACTAAATTAAAACTTTAATTAATCCTCTCATTCTCATTATTAATTCAAAAATTAGTTCATCACATCAATCCCTTTAATTAATTCCCCAAATAATTAATAACATCAATATCATTAATTAATTCTCCAATTAATTAATAAATATTTAAAAACTCAATATCCTCTAATTAATTCAACAATTAATTATCCAAAAAACCCAAATCAATATTCCAAAAATTAACTCAATAATTAATTATCCCCAAATCAGAATTTAAAATCTCACAATTAACTCAAAAATTCATTATCTCTAATCAACAATCTCAATATCGTATAATTAACTCAACAATTAATTATCCAAATCAATAATCTCAATATCTAATAATTAATTGAAAAATTAATTATCTCAAATAAAAAATATCAATACGTTATAATTAACTAATAAATTAATTATCCAAATCAATAATCCCAACATCACATAATTAATTCAATAATTAATTATAAAAAGTCTATAATCCCAATACCCAAAATTTAACATTTTCCACAATTAACTAATTCGCTAAATTAATCAATTCAATAGTGAACTAACTCGCTAAACGTCTTATAGAAATTCTATAATTACATATACATAATTTCAATAAATATATTGGGATTTTAATTATCGACCACATACCTCAATTCGTTGATGAGCGGTTTCCTAATAGAAAATTTCCAATTTGAACCGAATTACGACATATCACAATATCCAGATCTAAAACCTAAATCCAAGATAGAATAATTAGAATCCCACAATTATGGATCTATATAAAAAATTAAAAGATCTAGATCTAACAATATATCTAGATACAACCCAAAATAGGGATGAACAACCTTCAACGGATGGAAGAAGAATGGGGAAAGGAAAGAAAACCACATGAGATGAGATCCTCTTACTGGGAGGGGTGCATATCTTTAATACAGGAATCAGATCATGAAGAAAAGAGGTTGTAATGTCTTGGATTCTAGATGGGAGGATCCAAAATCAATAAAAGGTGTTAGGTGTTGATTTAGAGTTGATTTGGGATTAATATGGGGGTTTGGAATAATTTTAAACTACTTTTTGGGTTAATTTAATTCCTTCACGTGATTTACTGCTCAGGGTGCACAATTTCCCCTAACCATGCACCTTAACCATGTGTCTCTTCTGGGGGGGTGAAAATTTTCTCTTTTATGTTGTAAGGTTTTACAACCCATTAGCCAGCCATGAAAAGCCTCTCTGTCCAGGTTTGCACGGTTTGCTGGGCCAGGGTACATGGTAAGGGAAAACTATACGCCAACCATGAAATACCCTATTTCTTCCATTTCTCTCAAATTTTCACCCAAACATACCGTAAACTAAAACCCTAATGAAAATTACTCTACTTATGAAGAAATAGTACCTATAAAGGAGCCTCAGACATCTCCAAAAAATTCCAAGAACTTATAATATAGTAGCTCATCCCCGAGTTGTACTCCGAAGCTTTTTTAAGATTCCGAGTCAAAAGTATTGAACCACTGATCCATCATATCTATTTATCTCTCCCATGTTTCCTTGTGAATATTACCATGTTACCACAATACACGAACTATCGACATGGCCTTTCCCTACAAAACTTTCTCACTACAATCCAATACACATATTGAATACTCAAAGGACACATCTATCTCAAGATGAACATCATACAAATCAGTCATAAGAGATGGGTAGGGGTGATACCTCCATAGTTCTAAAACATGGAAAACATTATGCATAACACTGTATCTCTATGGAAGAACAAATCAGTACACCACCAACACGATTATATCCACAGCCTCAAATGGTCCAACGAACTTGGGCTCCAACACTCTATATCTCAGTATCCTATGGTAACCTAATCTAGGTGAAACCCAAAGGAATACACAACCCCCTTTGTAAACTCTAGGCCCCGTCGAGTCTATTAGCACACAAATTCTACCTACTCTGGGCCATAACCATACAATTTCAAATTAACTGAACCAGATCGAGCATCTTCTACATGAGACTTAGTTCTAATATCTTAGACTCACCTACATCCATCCAGTAGAGAGGTGATCTACGTGGTCTAACTTAAAGAGTATCATATGGTGGAATCTATATATTTTCTAATAACTATTATTATCGGAAGACTCCACCAAATCAAGGTACTTCTCATAAGACCCACCAAAGTATATGAATAATTCTCAAAACATATCCTCAAGAACCGGCATAGTACACTCTGCCTTCCCATATTTCTGTGGGCTGAATTTCTGTCACGAACCAGCCCGGGTCAACCCTGAACCGGTCACCCGAGCTGATCCGCGACAAGTCCCGAGGGGCATTCCCAATCCCCCCGGGATGGAAACTAGTGTCGGGCATCAAAACTTTTATTGTTGGGAACGATTTCAGCCCAAACTAAAGCAAGATTGAGGCAAGAAAACTAACTAAACAGAACAAAAACACGCTAACAACAGAAAAGAAAATAAAATCCACATAACCAAACATACCTCCATGTGACCCCACAGATCACCACCCAAACAAAGACCAACTCCAACACCAAGCGACTCAAACCAGGAGAACCTGAACACAAGGAACCTGCAACTGAAATGGTAAAAGATAGGCGTGAGTACAGAAGTACTCAGTAAGTGAGCCCAAGAACAAATCCCAAAGCACTGCCAGTAAATAAATAATCTATAAATTCCAGGTTTGAACTACAAAGTATAAAAGTAAGATTTCACAATGTTTCACTTGAAGATCAAAACACGAGACATTACCCTTATTCTTTTTCAAATGTTGAATTCCTTTCATAGGTGCCAAATTCACTCTAAAAGAGAAAGAAGTGTTACATTTTCAAATTTTACACAAAGAGAATAATGAATCTTCATTTGAAAACCATTTTTCACAAAGTATAACAGTATAAGCTGTAAATAACAACTGAATGTAAATAAGAAAGGAACATAAAGTAACCATGGGTGATCCTAAACATCCCTAGAAAACCCCTGAACGTACTCGGGTTCAGACTACCTACAGGCATGGTACTCCATAGTCAACAACCAACTGGCCGCCCTAACAGCCAACCAGTGGCACGCCCCACAAGGCCTAACCTACCAAGGTAGGACTAACCCGTCTAATCGGGGTTAGCTAGCCACCGTCACTCGATTCTATAAAAGATGCCCAGGAACCCATAGTGGTTTTAATAATACTGTGTAAGTGGGAGGCCGTCTCACGTGTGACTCATCTCACTGCACTTTCCAACCCCTTACACAGACACCGCTACATAACAAACCTCAAAGGGAAGTCCCCCTATAGAGATGCCCCATAAGTATGTATGTATATATATAATCACTTCACATTCCATAAAGTGCCAACAGAGCCGCCATATCATTCATTATTTAAACCATTAGATACGAAGGCATTTCCAAACATTCACAACACACACCAACACGTTGAAAACCAGAAACTCACTTTGAAACCCATTTAAGGAAAACCAAGCCACCACAAACAAATTCCAAAATCCAGCTCAAAGGCCAAAGGGGCCTTTAAATCATTTTTTTCTGAAGGAACGCTGTTTCTCAAATGAAATCCAAAATTTTTATGCACGCGTCAGGGAAAACATTTTTCAACAACAAAAGATCCGCACTTGAAGTTTCCAAAAACAATTTTAAAGTCCAAACGAGAATTTTCTCTATTCAAGGTTTTAAGGGAACACCACATTCCATAAACAATACACTTTCCATTTTACACACACACCAAAACCATTTCCAATCACACTTCAACATGTCTTGCACATTTCAAAAAGAACTCATTTAGCCATATCACAATAAAACCACACAATTAAGTCCAAGAAAAATGCTTCCAGTGCATTAAAAAAGTTAAACAGATTTCATTTTCAGTAGGTCATCGCACTAAGAACAACTATTTAATACTACTTTAAATTTACTAAAATTTAATAAAATACAGGAAATAAATAAATTCTAAAGTTAAAGGAAAGTGCAGTGGGAGACCTACCTCAAGACGCAGCTCGGATATGACGACACAATACACCTCGCACTGGCGCACAAGCACGCGCAAGCCGATGATCGCGGTGTTGTAGGGTTACCTCACCAACACGCTGAAACAAACACACAATAACTAAGAAAACATAGCCACTGAGTCAGAACCAACCAAACGAACAACCAACACAAAGGAACCGGCTCGACATAACTTCAAAACACAACTCGAACCATCAAACGTATTTATTAAACCACTTTAAAATCCACAAAGTGTTTGTAAAAAACCACATAACACCAAAACAACTCACTAATTATTTTAAAGTGCCACCGGGTTATTTCAAGGAAACACCAGAGTACGAAATAAGACAAAAGCGTACGACATGGTGAAATGGAACTTTAAAAGCACGTGCGCCTAAACATGTTTTCCCAAAACCTAATTCGAAACATCCTTACTACTTAATAAATCATTTAACATTTTTATAAAACAATTTTGAAAACACATCGCGGCTTTAAACACACAAAACCAACTTCATCCCTTTAAAAAAAACATTCATGATCAAACTCACACAACGCCACATTGACGTCACACCAAAAACCAACTGAAACCCTTGAAAATTTTAATAAACCAACAACACAGATTATAAAACACTACAAATATCAAAACCAGAATTTCTCAGCCCATGCGCACCATGCAAAATAACAGCACGATTTAGGATACACTGTGAATGGCTCAACAAAAGTTTTCATAAAATCAAAACATTCATAACACATAAACACTTTTCTAAACCTATCAAAATCCTATTAAACATCAAACAACACTATATCTGCACCAAGAAGACTAGTCAAATAACATACTAATTTTACCAAACAAACAAATTAAAACACCACAAAAGTTTATTCACGTAATAACTAACATCGGGTGTCGAAAATTCTCGAAAATTGGTGTCAAACACCAATCACACCACAATCGCACCCCGTGGGTTCCCAATTAGATCTTAAATCAATAATGAGAACCAAAATGAACCCAAAACGAACACTAAAAAGACCCTTATACTCATCGGAAACCAAAAAGGTCAAGGAATAATAGGGGAAACCTTCCCGGGGAAGTTACGCCGGAGGTCGCGGGTCATCGCAGAAAGTTGAGGGCTGGTGGAGAATGCGCGTCCAGGGGTTGCCGCTGCTGGCCAGAGGCGGAGCTCGCCGGAGCTCGGACGGAGGTTGCTGGAGGGGGCCGGAGGCCGGAGGCCAGTGGCAGGGCTCGCGGGACGGGCCGGTAGGGGGCGCCGATAGGGCCGGGAGTCACTGTCCGGCGGTGGGGGCTCGCCGGAAATACTGGCCGGCGAGGCAGGCAACAACGAGGCACCGGAGGGGTAGGGCGGCGTGGCTGGGCTTTGGGGCGGAGCGAGGCCGGGTGAGGGAGCGGCGCTAGAGGGAAGTCGCTGCGGGAGTGGGGTGTCGGAGGGAGGCCGATGGTGCGACAAAGGCGGAGGGCCGACGAGGCAGCGGCCTGAAGGAGGGCATGGCACGCGGCTAGGTAGGGGAGAAGGAGAGGGGGAGGGGTGTGTTGGGGCTGGGCAACGGGGAAGGGAAGTAGGAAGGGGGGGGGGGCGTGCTGCGCAAGAGGGAAAGAGGGGGGGGGGGCTCGACGCTAGGGTTAGGGTTAGGTTAGACTTTTTTTTCATTTAAATCAATTAACCAAAATAATAAAACTATAAATAATAATAATAATAATAATAATAATAATATAAACAATAAAAACAATAATAATAGAACTATAAAATAATGCTAATAAAAATTACAATAATTAAGAGGATAATAATAATAAAAAAAAATTAATAGAAAAAAAGAAAATAATAACACCATAGACATGTTAATATTATTAATTAAATAATAATATTATTCTTATTACAATATGAACAATCAACCAACTTTAATTATATAACGAAACATTATTTATTTTAGTCGTTAAGCCTTTTCACGGCACCCGGGCTAACGACGCGGCTACCGCCCACTGTGTGATGACCGCACACGGGTCTGAAACCCACTGAACTTAGTAAATGTCGCAAAAATTAAACTGGGACCCAACCCGGACATTGGTATGGGGACCCGAAGCCAAGAAATAGTAAAATATAATTAATTTAAGAGGTCCGGGTTTGACAATTCTCCCCACCACAGACACTTTATGCCCCCAGAAAGTCACTCAGCCGAATAATGGACCAAACCAGAATCCATGCCCAAATAAGACTAGAAAAAACCACAACAGAAGAGAATGGGAGAACACGAGAGGGTTCTCCCCACCACAAGGACTCAACTAGTGTGAAAATTTTAACACCCAAATATACCACCCCGGAAGGGGGGGGGGCGACACAGGAACCCCCAACCGAACTAAGCTAGCTTCCATATAACAAGTGAAATAACACCTCAGCTAAAACTTGGAACCTTTGGCTTGGACCCAAAACCCAAACACTAGAGAAAAACCTCTGAGAAGGACTTTATCCAAACAGTACCCAAGCATACCCACAACGTCCATTCTTCCAAAGACACTTACATCTCCAAATGAACACAACCAAACTGATATTAACCCATGCAAGGTCCAAACATACTTTTAAGAAAAACGCACGATTCAGAGAATCATAATCAGGCAAATGAGACTGTTTGGATTACAAATGAATATGTTCATCCCAACCTCACGACAACACAAACAACCTAAAACAATGACAAAAATTTAACAGTGGAAGGACGGAAACGGAAGGACTTCAAATGTTTCATTGCCAACACGGAACACAAAACCCGAACTGAGGCATCACACCCACAATAACTCCTGACTATGCGCGAGATTCACCGCAAGACCTTTGGATGGGGCTCTGGTGGATGAAGCATCTTTTGCCTCATAGTCAGGCACTAGAATCCTTTAGTCACAGTGTCTTCTTCAGGCGATGCTTCCTACAGAACTTCTCTAGATGACCTAGGCACCTACAATGATGGAATGTCTTCGGAGGGGTGTGACATGACAGCCTATATGCCGTAAACATCCATACTGATGGTACACCATTATACAGTCTGACGAACTGGAAGTTAGAGCCACTACAAATAACTCTTTAAAAACAAATTTACCTAACACACTCTGCTCGTCAGATGGGGGACCTTCACGAGCGACTGGATACGGTGGATTGCCAACCATTTGCGCTTTGGAAACCAACTCAGCTAAGAACACCACGTGCACCAACTTCTCAAAATTGGTGCTCCAAAAAAGGGAGGACTCTCTCCTTGAACTCTGGAAGAAGACCCCTAATGAAGGGAGAAGTCTTCATCCAGTCCTGCGACACTACCCCCAAAAAAAAGACACAAGATACTGGAAATGTTCAACATACGTTTTCACTGTCTGCTATCCATGTTGAACACGCATGAGCTCTTCCATTTTCTTCATATTCACCTCCACAAGTATAAACCATCGAAAGAAGACGACTTTAAATAAATACCACATCGTCCCACTTTCAATTAACGGTGGAGTGAACAACTCCTACTCGTCCAAAGATGGACCTTCGAACAGACCCAAAACATCATGTACTCTGACAGCTTTGGGAGTTCCCAATACCATGAGGACGCGCTCGACCTCTTCAAGCCATTGCACTATCTCTAACAGGCTCCAATCACCATGAAGGACAGACTACGTCTGAGAATGACCAAAAAATGGGCATGACTCATCAACTCTGGGGACCTTTCTGGGCGGCATCTCTGAACAACATATATAACACCAACTCGAAACCAATATCAAGCCAAAGAAAATATCATTAAAAGTGCTTTCATCCAAAAACATCCAACTCAAAAACCAAACAAATATCAACACCACACAAAAATCCCTTTTTATTTTTGATTTCAAAACCGCCTTCTTTGAATTCCATTTTCCAAGTACCATATCCACTTTTCAAACCAAAATCACCTTCCAAAACCATTATCCTCTTTAAAAGTCAATTTAGAAAACAAGGTTAAGCCCTTAATTTCAAACACACCTAGGTAATCCTATGAACTATTGCACATGTCTTCATCCACTTTCATTCATACACTCCAACATGCACTTCCCACGCATCCCCTCACATGTGCAAATGTTCATAAGGAGTACCTGAGGTTTCACCCCAAACCATTCCCAAACACTTTCCATGAAAACAAAGATTTCCCAAACTGAAGGCTTTCATTTTTAAAACCCATTTCATACATTTAATGTCTTTTAAAAGAAACCAGTCCAATTTTTTTCAAAAACCCTTTTTCATTTCCAACAACGCACTTACACCAACCCAAACGAAAAAAAACATTCAAGTTGCATCAAACACCAGGGTGAGGGACTAGTAGTCACAGTTAACCTGGCAACATGGTAGTGGGCCATTCCCCAAGTAAGCATCAACCACTAGGAGGAATTCAGACCATGTACCCTGACTCCACATGGGTCACTAATCCATGTGAAATCACGATATAACATCGGCTTGCCTCCATTTTCATTTCTCAACCCAAAACAAACTAGAACGAAACAAAGACTCAATTCCCGGAATATCCCTGGTGACTCGAGGTGCGGAATGGGAGAGGGTTCATGACGTCCTCTCCGTACCTACCTCTCGAGTCCCGACAATCCTAATCTCCATATACCAGATGCCCCAAATAACAAGGGACTCCTTTGATACCATTTTTTCACAAACCAGCCTGGGTCAACCTTGAACCGGTCACCCGAGTCGATCCGTGGCAAGTCCCGAGGGGCGTTCCTGATCCCCCCGGGATGGAAACTAGTGCTGGGCATCAAAAAGTATATCATTGGGAACAATTTCAGCCCAAATGAAAGTAGGATTGAGGCAAGAAAACTAACTAAACAGAAGAAAAACACGCTAAACGGCAGAAAATAAAATAAAATCCACACGACCAAACATACCTCCATGTGACCCCACAGATCACCACCCAAACAAAGACCAAATCCAACACCGAGCGACTCAAACCAGGATAACCTAAACATAAGGAACCTGCAACTGAAATGGTAAAAGATAGGCGTGAGTACAAAAGTACTCAGTATGTGAGCCCAACAACAAATCCCAAAGCACTTCTAGTAAATAAAGAATCTATAAATTCCATGTTTGAACTAAAAAGTATAAAAGTAAGCTTTCACAATGTTTCACTTGAAGATGAAAACACGAGACATTACCCTTATTCTTTTTCAAAAGTTGAATTCCTTTCATTGGTGCCAAATTCACTCTAAAAGATAAAGAAGTGTTACATTTTCAAATTTTACACAAAGAGAATAACGCATCTTCATTTGAAAACCATTTTTCACAATGTATAATAGTATAATCTATAAAGAACAAATGAGAGTAAACAAGCAAGGAACATCAAGTAACCATGGGTGATCCTAAACATTCCTAGAAAACCCCTGGACGTACTCGGGTTCAGACTACCTGCCGGCATGGTACTCCATAGTCAATAACCAACTGGCTTCCCTAACAGCCAACCAGTGGTACACCCCAGAAGGCCTTACCTACCAAGGGGGGACCAACCCATCTAATCAGGGTTAGCCAGTAACTGTCACTCGATTCTCTAAAAGATGCCCAGGAATCCATGGTGGTTTTAATAATACTTTGTAAGTGGGAGGCCCTCGCACGTGTGACTCATCTCACCACACTTACCAACCCCTTACATGAACACTGCTACACGAAAACCCTCAATGGGAAGTCCCCCTGTAGAAATGCCCCATAAGTATGTATGTATATATATATAATCACTTCACATTCCATAAAGTGCCAACCGGGCCGCCATATCATTCATCATTTAAACAATTAGATACCAAGGGGTTTCCAAACATACACAACACATGCCAACACGTTGAAAACCAAAAACTCACTTAGAAACCCATTTAAGGAAAACCAAACCACCATAGACAAATTCCAAAATCCAGCTCAAAGGACAAACAAGCCATTAAATCATTTTTTTCTGAAGGAACGATGTTTCTCAAATGAAATCTGAAATTTTTATTCACGCGTCAAGGAAAACATTTTTCAAAAACAAAAGATCCACACTTGAATTTTCCAAAAACATGTTTAAAGGCCAAACGATCATTTTCTCTATTCAAAGTTTTAAGAGAACACCACTTTCCATAAACAATACACCTTCCATTTTACACACACACCAAAACCATTTCCAATCACACTTCAACGTGTCTTGCACATTTCAAAAAGAAATCATTTAGCCATATCACAAGAAAACCACACAATTAAGTCCAAGAAAAATGATTCCAATGCAATGCAAGGGTTAAACAGATTTCATTTTCAGCAGGTCATCGCACTAAGCACAACTATTTAATACTACTTTAAATTTACTGAAATTCAATAAAAGGAATGGAATAAATAAATTCTAAAGTTAAAGGAAAGTGCAGTGGGAGACCTACCTTAAGACGCAGCTCGGATACGACGACACAATACACCTCGCACTGGCGCACAAGCACGCTCAAGCCGATGATCACGGTGTCGTAGGGTTACCTCGCCAACACGATGAATGAAATGCATGATAACTAAGAACACATAGCCACTGACTCAGAACAAACCAAACGAACAACCAACGCAAAGGAACCATCTTGACATAACTTCAAAACACAACTCGCACCATTATCCTTATTTATTAAACCACATTAAAATCCAAAAAGTGTTTGTAAAAAACCACATAACACAAAACAACTCACTAATTATTTTAAAGTGCCACCGGGTTATTTCAAGGAAACACCAGAGTACAAAATAAGACAAAAGCGTACGCCATGGTGAAATTGACCTTTAAAATCACGTGCGACTAAACATGTTTTCCCAAAACCAAATTCGGAACATCCACGCTACTTAATAAATCATTTAAAATTTTTATAAAATAATTTTGAAAACACACCGTGGCTTTAAACACACGAAACCAACTTCAACCCCTTAAAAACACTTTCATGATCAAACACACACAACGCCACATTGACGTCACACCAAAACCCAACTCCAACCCTTGCACATTTTAATAAACCAAAAACATAGATTATAAAACACTAAAAATTTCAAAAATCGAATTTCTCAGCCCATGTGCACCATGAAAAATAACAGCACGGTTTAGGAAACACTGCGAATGGCTCAACAAAAGTTTTCATAAAATCAAAACATTCATAACACATAAACACTTTTCTAAACCTATCAAAATCCTATTAAACATAAAACAACACTATATTCACACCAAGAATACTAGTCAAATAACATACTAATTTGACCAAACAAACAAATTAAAACACCACAAAATTTTATGCACGGAACAACTAACATCAGGTGTTGAAAATTCTCAAAAATTGGTGTCAAACACCAATCACACCACAATCTCACCCCGTGGGATCCCAATTAGATCCTAAATCAATAATGCGATCCAAAATGAAAACAAAATGAACACTAAAAAGAACATTATACTCGCCGAAAACCAAAAATGTCAAGGAATAATAGGGGAAACCTTCCCGGGGAAGTTGCGCAGGAGGTCGCAGGTCATCGCTGAAAGTTGCGGGCAGGTGGAGAACGCGCCTCTAGGGGTTGCTGCTGCTAGCCAGAGGCAGAGCTCACCGAAGCTCGGCCGGAGGTTGCTGGAGGGGGCCGGAGGCCAGAGGCCGGGGGCAAGGCTCGCGGGAAGGGCCGGCAGGGGGCGCCGATAGGGCCGGGAGTCGCTGTGCGGCGGTGGGGGCTCGCCAGAAATGCTGGTTGGTGAGGCAGGCAGCGGCGAGTCACCGGAGGGGTAGGGTGGCGCGACCGGGCTTCGGGGCGGAGCGAGGCTGGGTGAGGGAGCGGTGCCGGAGGGAGGTCGTTGTGGGAGTGGGGCACCGGAGGAAGGCCGGTGGTGCGGCAAAGGCGGAGAGCCGGTGAGGCGGTAACCTGAAGGAGGTCAGGGCACGCGGCTAGGTAGGGGAGAAGGAGAGGGGGAAGGGCGTGTCTTTTCTGGGTGATGGGGAAGGGAAGCAAGAAGGGGGGGGGGGTGTGCGGCACAAGAGGGAAAGAGAGGGAGGGGGGCTCGGCTCTAGGGTAAGGGTTTGGTTAGACTTTTTTTCATTTATATCAATTAACAAAAATAATAAAACTATAAATAATAATAATAATAATATAAACAATAATAACAATAATAATAGAACTATAAAATAATGGTAATAAAAATTAAAATAATTAAGATGATAATAATAATAGAAAAAAAATAATAACACCCTAGACATGTTAATATTATTAATTAAATAATAATATTAATCTTATTACAATATGAACATTCAACCCAATTTAATTATATAAAAACATTATTTATTTTAGTCGTTAAGCCTTTGCGCGGCACCCGGGCTAACGACGCGGCTACCGCCCACTGCGCGGTGACCGCGCACGGGTCTGAAACCCACTGAACTTAGTAAATGTCACAAAAATTAAACTGGGATGCAACCCGGACATTGGCACGGGGACTCAGAGCCTAGAAATAGTAAAATATAATTAATTTAAGATGCCTGGGTGTGACAATTTCATATTCAACAAAACATGTGTACCGAGAACCTTGTACAATACCTATCAAAATCTTGAATTAAAACACAATTCATAGTCTGAAATAATAGTCTATGGAACCCCATGTAGATAGACTATCTCCAAAACGTACAGTTCTCCCAATAGATCCACTAAGAAAGTCTCCCGTACTAGAAGATATCGTGATACCTTTTTCAAATGGTCCACAATCACCTAAATAACATAATTCTTTCTTGTATTTATTAAGATAACCACCAAAAAATAAATGGTAACATCGTCCCACTTCCATTCTAGAATGGGAAGCAACTCTAGTAGAACAGTACGTCATTGATGCTCAGCCTTCACCTGTTGCATGTGTAGCATTGTGTCATAAACCCTACTATCTCATATTTCATGAATGACCACAAAAAATATCTTCACAGGTAATGGAACATTTTGGTCACACCTTTATGTACCAACTACTTCAAGGCATGAAATTCATGCATACGATCCTCCTACAGACTCGTATGCACAATAACCCCATTCCTGACATAAGTGATCTCATCCTTATTTATGGTCTAATCAGAAGGTAACTCCCCACCTTTTAGGATTTACATCAAGGAAAAACACTATGGATCCTTATATTGTTTATTTATGATCCATCTAAAAAGAATAGACTCTACAAAAACTCAAACAAGATTCATCTGCTCTTGAATATCCTAAACCACTACATGTATCTCAATTAGTTAATCCATCATCTTCTGCTCAACACCAGACTCCTGAACTTCCTGAATATGAATTTTCTTTCTCACAAGATCAATAACACTATTCCCCTTTCTGTGTGTATATGGTAGCTCAAAACCGAATAAATGAAAATACTCTACCCATATCCTTTGTCAGAGATTCAAATATCATTGGGGTAAGATATACCTTAAGATATTTTGATCAATATAATCCATAAACTTATCATCCAATAGATAATGAATCCAGCAATTTTAAAAACAAACCACTACAACAAACTTTAGGTCGTGTGTAGGGTAGTTTTGTTGATGTGGCATCAACTACGAAGTCCCATACACTAAAAATCATTCTCCATACATCAACAATTCTCTAATCCCTATACAATAAGAATAAAATAACACAGATACTACTCACCTTTCTCTAGTAGAATCAAAAATTGGTTCCGATTTCAAACACTTTTTTAATTCCTTGAAATAATTATCACAATCTTCCGACCATTAAAACATTATAAACTTCTTGGATAATCCTGCAAGTGGTGATTATAAAGGGGAAATTCCTTAAATAAAACTATAATAATATCCATATTACACTAGAAATCTACAAACATCGAACATATGATTTGGCTGCTCCTAAAAAACCACTACCTGAACCATCTCTACGTCTATAGAAACTCCTTCCTCCGAGATGATGCGACCCAAGAATTGTAACTAATCAATCCAAAACTTAATCTAAGATAGATTGGAATATAGCCTATTTTCCCTCAATGTACTCAAGAGGATATCAATAAGTTGGGCATGATCATCATGAGTTATGAATTACACTAAGATGTCATTCACATACACAACCACAAACTGATCCAGGTACGGATTGAAGATCCTGTTCATCATGGACATAAACCCTACTGGTGTTTTTGTTAACCCAAACAACAATAAAAAAACTCATAAAGGCTATACCTTCTTATAAATTTAGTTCTCAATATATCATAAGGTCAAACTCTCAACTGATGATACCCTGATCCCAAGTCAATCTTCGAGAATACACAATATCCCTTAAACAAGTAAAATAGATCGTCAATGTGTGTTAGAGGATACTAGTTCTTCAAAGTCATCTAATTAAACTTTGGATAATCAATACACAATCATAAAATCCATTAATACTAATTTTTAAACAACACAGGTGAACCCCAAGGTGACATACTTGGATGGATAAATCCCTTATCCTCCAACTACTTCAGCTGATTCTTGAGCTTTTGATGCCTTGTGAGTTCCATTATGTATGGTGGAATAAAAATAAGCTCAACTCCTAGAATGAACTATATTTGAATTAAATATTTCAATTAGTTTTAATTTCTAATAAGTATTGAAGAAACCTATCCTAAATCTAATGTATTATAGGTGGAATGAAATCATGATTTACACATCCATCATCCAGTAGTAGACTTGAATCCTAGGTTGTGATCTCTTCCAATTACTGAGTAATTGGCCCCCCCTCGTCCCACATGGATATCCCAATATCCACGGTGAATATAGTTTTCACCCCTAGGATACTAACCATTCCGTACCCAAAATTAGTTTGAACCCTGACACGTCAGGGATATGAAGATCCCATAGAGAGAGATACTCTCCAACCTCAAGAGAACACCCCCTACATAAGAAAATTTATCTTGACCGAACTCCTAGAGGGGTGTTCATAGTCAATACCCCACTCAATAACTCCACCACTAAGCTCAACCCATTGAAAATATGTTCAGAAATAAAGGAATGATAGGTACATGCATCAAATAATGCAGTATCCCGCATTGACACTACAATAATAAGACCTCTCACTGTCGACGATCCAACCTCACTCTTCACAAGTGTAGTCGGAATGACATTAAACTATCCTACCCCTATTCTCTGTGATGAAACCTAAGTCCCCTATGTTGTACCACTTAGTTGATACGAGGGATGTTTTCCAGAACCACCACATCTAATCCCCCTATAGCCTTGACTAGTGGAACTCTAGTTTCCAGACTGATATGTTATAGAAGATCCCCATCCCACACCTTGGTTCTATCTGGATCCTCTATCCCAACCCATCTATCACAAGTTCCTGTATAAATACTATAGATGTACCATATTACCACAAGATCAACACTCTAATAGTTTTTAGGTAAAATGTCTATGATAGTTTCCTTTACTATCACACTAGTGACATACAATCTGGGTAATTTCTTGTCCGATTGACACTTCCCCCTTACCACATATCTTGCTATCACCCTAGAAAACACACTTTTAGAAACACTTCCATATCTCATTAGTCATACCTTCTAATCACCTAGAAGAAACCACCTTTCCTACACTAGAATCCTCCATCAGCCCCCCCTAAGTCATGAGATTCTGATCCACCAGCCTAGAAAACTTTTTTAACCGAAAGAGTTTAACCTGTGACATAATATCACATTTAATTCCATCATGTAAATGTATTGTCATAAAAATATCATCTCCTACCAATTTTGTAGAAAGGAACATAAAATCTGTAAAGCATCCATCATAGTCTATCAAGAAAATTCCCCCTCTGATTTAGTTGCATGAACTCATCTTCTCTCACCTTCCTGAGAATATCATGATAAATGTTCACCAAGAAGACCTTACATAAAATTCCATCAATTTTTCTAGTCCATTCCTGAATGTCTCATCAGTGCTTAACTATTCCTCATAGCATATAAGAATTCAACTTGAATCTCCTCACATCATGAGGCTCTAAATGGTCAAGTATAGTCTCAATGGACTCAATCCAGAACTCAAATCCCTTAGTTCCACCCTCTCTAGTAAAAGTCGGAGGGTGATGAAACTAGAACTCCCTCTTAAAGCTAGGCATGTTCTTCACAACCCATTGTTGTATACTTCCATGAGTTTCATGAAGTGATTGATGTTATATCATAACTAATCTTCTAAATCCTCACTCGAAACTACCAGTTTCTTAAGTTCCATCACAGGAGGATCATCCCTACCAATTTCCTCATTTCTTTCTCTCAACAATCATAATCATGGAGGCATGTCTCTATAATTCCAAACACACATCTCAGAACAAATAACACCACATTATAACATTTACATAATAGTTAACACAATAAGTCACATCAAGTAATTCCCCTAAACTCCACCACATAGTCAGAACTGAGGCTCTATCACTACCCTTAATTATCCTACACCCAGGTTATTGTTAACAAAGATCAAACTAATTCTCAATTCAAGTTTCTCATTACACACCCAATTTTTATCACCTTTTATAATTTTACAATATTTCTAAATTTCATGTTAGGTTCCATTTTAATTTCAATTTCACAAGCAAGGAAAAACTGTTAAAGTTAACAACTGACCTATAACCCATTTTCCCATGAGATCCTAATATGATTCATATCATAATAATCATAAGTTCCTAAAATGATGCATGAAAAATCAAATCTCATTCCATACCAGTTCACGATTCAATCTCAATAATTAATTGAAACAATAATCACATCACACAACAAGTTAATCACACAAGATGAAATAATATTCATCATTAAAAACAAAACGAAATAACAACAATCCTAACCTGCTCACTTGGGTTCTTCGCCTTAAATTGGTTAGCTACACCCATGAACGAGCTCATAAAAAAGTCCTCAATATTACTAGTAACCTATCTACCTTTCCCAAATAGCAATAAAAAATAAAAGAAAAGAAAATTTAGCTCGAATTCCACATTTTAATGTCCCATCCCAGGTGCCACACACCAGTTCCCTAAGAAGGTCGGTCACATGACCTCAACTGAGCCTCATCGTATGTTAGAGGATGTCAAATAGTAGAGAGGGTACAATATTAGTCATGGGGATACTATATCCTCTTTTTTAAAGTAATTAAATAGAAGAAATAAATAGACAACAACTAAATAATTATATAACATGACCAAGACTATCCAGTATCATAAGATGACCAAAATTGTAAATACAATATGAAAAGTAAGCAGTAGATATCCCATGTTAAATTACATTCCAAGTGACAAAATGAAACTCAAAATTAATGATATTGAAAATGACCATGCATGTCCCAAACCATGTTTGGTTCCCTCATCCATGCTTTATCCCAATCATCCCTCTAATATAAGGCCTTTTCCCTTATATTGCCCTAAAAAAGTGGATTATATTCGAGTACCAATCAAGAATCCCGAGTAGGGTATGAGTAAAACTCAATAGGCCATCACCAATGGTGTCTAAAATAATATATAGTTTAATAACAATGTTTTTAGTTGTATAAAGTAATAATTACAATACATGTGTAAAAACTTATCACATTTTTAATTAATATTTATTTAACCGCATAATCCCCTAGGTTCTCTTCAACACCCATACCTCAATACCTTCTTTGGCCTATGCCGAAGCCCAAACTATTCACAAGCGATATTATCTCTCATAATTCCATTGTTACCATTATTTATCTCTATCAACACATAAATATCATTGTTACCATTCATTATCCCAAGTAACACATGAATTCCATTATTTCCATTCATTGTTCTCAATTAAAACAAGAATTCCATTATTACCATTCATTGTTCTCAATTAATCATGAATTCCATTGTTACTATTTATTAATTCTAATACAATGATGAATTCTATCATTACAATTTATTAATTCTACATCACATGTGAATTCCATTTTTACCATTCACCAATTCAAACTAATTCAATTAATTGATTTAAAAATTAATTAGTCTTATCATTCTCATTAATAATTCAAAAATCAGTTCATCATATCAATCCCATTATTTAATTCCCCAATTAATTAAGTACACCAATCATATTTATTGATTTTAAAATTTACTAATAAACATTCACAAACTCAATATCCCATAATTAATTCAATAATTAATTATCCTGGAATCACAAAATAATATTCTCATAATTAACTCAATAATTAATGCTCTAAAATCAAAAATATCAACATCTTATAATTAACTCAATAATTAATTATCCAGATAAATAATATTAAAAAATCATTAATAATTCAATAATTTATTATCTCAATTCAAAAATCTCAATATCTCATAATTAACTCAACAATTAATTATCCAAATCAATAATCTAAATATCTCACAATTAATTAATTAATTAATTATCCAATGTCTACAATCCCAAAATCCCCAATTTCTCATTTTCCCCAATTAAATAATTCACCAAATTAATTATTTCAATCAAGAACTCAATTTCTAAACTTACTAGAAGTAATATACAATTACATTCACATAATTACAATCAAGAATTTGAGATTTTAATTATAGGCCACCAACATATATTCATTGATGAGTGATCACCTAATATATAATTCCAAATTTGAATGGAATAACAATGTAGAGCAAGATCCAGATCTAAAAAATAATTCCATGATTGAATAATTATGATACCTCAATTCGAGTCTAGATCCAAAATTCCTACATCTAGATCCCTCAATATATCTATATACAACCAAAAAATGGGATTAACAACCTTCAATGTGTGGAATATGAATAGGAAATGGAAAGGATACCACATGGAATGAGATCCTCTTATCAGGAGGGGTGAAAATCATCAATTTAGGATTGAGATTGCAAATAAAGTAGGTTAGAATTGTTTCAAATCTATGTAGGATGCACCATAATCATGGAAATGAATTAGGGGTTTAGAAAGGTCCTATTTGTGATAAATATTAGGGTTAGGGAAATTTTTAAACTAATTCTTGGGTTAATTTAATTCACGTGCACAGTTTTCTTCTTAGGGAACACGGTTTCCCCTAATTGTCTACCTTAACTGTGTGCCCCTTATTGGGGGGTGGGGGTACACAGTTTCTCTTTTTAGTGAACATGATTTGAAAACTTTTTTCTACCTATGAAAAACCTCTCTATCCAGGGTACCACAATTTACTAGTCCATGATGCACGGTTAGGGAAAACTATGTGCCAACTGTGCACTAGCCTCCTTCATCCATTTTTCTCAAATTTTTACCAAAACACCCCCATGGTACATCCCAAAAAAAATTTACTATAAAAAAATAAAAATAGTACTTACAAAAGATCCCAATACATCTGCATAAATGTTCGGGATCTTACAAGACACACCAGATCATACCACATAAATATCATTCCATGCCTATCAGATATCAATTACTTCATGTGCTAATATTTACTAGTTCCCATTGTTTGATACACCCATCTTGTTATTTTTACTTACCACACATATCCTTGTCACTTTCATCCAAGTTCCATTACCAAAATGAAAAACACCTTTTAGTTGGGTCCATGAGGACAACATTCCTGATGCCTACTATAAAATTCCCAAAACAAGTACCACGTATTTAGAAAACCTATTATGTGACCCAAAAAATATAACTTTACACTAAACATTCATAAATTATATTGATAAAAAATCATAATATTCTATGTGTGTCACTCCTACTAAGCTACACTCACCCATCTTATCAACCCCTATCATGATGCAAGGTCAAATTATATGTACTACAAAATTCTAATCCATTAATGATGTTTCCACTCACTACATGGGAACACATATACTTATCCTATAAAATTTGGGTAATCATGCCCACACTAAAACATCTCAAAAAGCTTCTCTAGGATCCAAATTATGTGAAACTAACTTATAAGACCATTTAAATGTGCCTCGTTCTACCACACAAGTTGTCTATTATAATGGTGCTCAACATACCTCATTACCAAAATTAATTATTATGAAATAGGCACAAACCCAAGGGTTTCCATTCCATATCACCTGATTTAAACCACACTAACTCCCATCTAATAAATATTAGGCTCACTATCCCAATATCCAATTAACTGTGGTTCTCATGCATGTTAGACTCATCATGGTACAAGAACCACTCATGATCTCATGCTCATAATACCTAAATAATCACCATGACTATATCTGTTTCTCAGTAACACATACCATGAATAAATTTTAAAGATAATAAATCTACACATTCCTCATGTGTCTATGTAATTCACAAGTTTGGGCTAACCATTCTCTTAGGTTGCCCTCATGTATCCAAACTATCTCAATAAAATCAGAAAAATTCTATGCTACTCAATCATATCATTAAAATTAATAATATCATGAGACACATATTAAATAAAATAGGACCTCCCACCAAGACTAGAAATCATATATCATTGAATTTGTAACTCATGGGGAGACATCTATGCTTCCACCTCAAATATCGTAAAGAAAATAATGTAGTAAAATAAAAACTCTAGGGTTCTCATACCCATATAAATATCAAGAATCACATTGTGAGTTAACCCCCTAGTCTAGTGAAACTATAAGGAGACTTGTATTGAATAAAACATAGACATATGTATTGGTTAAGTAGAATCCACTAATTATATATAAGAAAAAAACACATAGGTTTTTTTTACATTTTATGTAACCATACACATTTTCTTTCCAGAACTTGTATCAAGGTATCTAATTCTTATACAGACCCATCAAGGGACATTTTACATCCCATGCATAGAGGGACTATATAGTTTATATTAGGAAATGTAACACATTGGGAACCACATGACCTATCTAGAAGAAAACATCATGGTTTAAATGAGTATAATGTCACCAAAATGTTATATAGTAAAACAACATATAAGTTGTTATTGAAACTTTAAAAAATTGAACCCTAATTTTCAATGATATTAATCACTTATAAGCACTAGAATTTCAAGTCTGTTTACATTACAAGATTTATGTCGGAACACATTCATCTTACCAACATGATAAAAGGAAAAACAATAATAAAAATAATAAATACAGACATCATACATGAATATTTATCGTAATCATAAACTTTAAAACAATGAAAATGAATCCCATAGACCTGTAAAATTGGATATGTCATTGAAATTGTTTTCATAGAATCCTAGTCCAAGGTCCATCACAAGATGCAAATATTCCTATTCCCTATCCACAACACCTAAAATAGTATTAAAATGAAATATATGATCTTATACCACTTTTTAAATCTATATCCTTGACTTACTCAATTTTAATTAGATCAGAGTGCTATGAGTCCTCAGGTGTACCTCCCCATATGTGAGAGGCTGTTGATTAGTATAAAGGGTTTATGGTGGTACCATGGGTAGACTATACCCTCATATTAGAGTAAAAAAATGGTGTAAATAACTAATGACTATCCATTATATACAATATGATCATGTAAACCCAATAAAAAATCTATCAACATAAATATCATTACACATTTTATTTAATGTTTTTAAACATAAATGTATATAAAACAAATACAAAGTATCTAGATGAATATTGTATTTATAATATTTGATGCTTAAATAAAACTACTTTAAAAAAATACATCACATTTATTTAAACATCATCCCTTGATCCTATATCCCATTGATCTTTTAATTCTACATAGGAATTATTTGGGAATGAAAAATGAAATTGGAGAGAGCTATAAAATTTTGTAAGAGAACAATCAGAGTAAGTATTATATACATGAGATAAATGGAATATATTGATAACATATATAATAATAATTACATGGAAACATGAAATAAAAAATGATGACATGATAAGATCTTTGAATTGAAAGAATGTGGGAAAAAATATAAAACAATTAATTATAAGCATAAGTGAGGGATCACCTTTAAGACAACATGATATAATGTGGGAGGATAACTTCCCATGCACCATATATATCATATCATGAGACCAAGTTATTACCTATTGAATTTGAGATAAATTGTAGAAAACCCTTCATATGTCTAAATTTATGTGTTCCATATAGATAATAAATCATAATAAATTATTTCATCAATACTCAATGGAGAATGAAAATATTTTTCTTATAATAATGAATATGTTCATAAGATCTTAAAGTCAGGAGAAGTTCTATATTTAAAAACCTTGAGATGCAATGTGAATTTCATACATGGAAATAATAAATAAAATATGTAAAATTATATTTATATGAATACCCATTAATGATAATAAGATTGAGTATTCATAATGAAAGAGCATGGAATGCATATTTGAAGAATTTTTATGGTTGCATGAAAAGTATAAAAAATGGATAATAGAATGGGGTTAATGAGAGAGAATGAAATTATATCATTGGTAAAAACCTATTTGGATAGTAAGGGAATTATTTTAAGTTTATGATATTTAGTATCTTGAAAGTTAAAAATCATACTACAAATGATGTATTTGAATGAAAACAATTAGGAAGCGAAACCCTTACAATAAATATCACTTCATTTGCGTAGAGGGGTGATTCCTTGAGATAATGGGGAATTTTATAAAGGGATTAATGAGAAATTAAGAGACTTTGGGATGTGATAATAGGATTGGGAGTGAATTTAATATGTTATATAATTGGGTATTATTTGAAATATAAGGATAATTGTTTATTAATTTCTAAATATATGCTTTTGAAATCTTGGTCATTATAAATAAAAATCCATTATCTTAACATTGGATTTATATAATGCTTTTGGATATTTAAGGAATTTATTTATTACTTTCATTCATGAGAGAACTAAAATCAATATTTGAAAATCACTATGGGCATGGAAAACTTATTTTTCCACCAAATATTAATTTTAAGAACATTACTTTCCATTTTATACTTTAGAATGTTATATATCAGTCTGGAAAATCATTTAAATTTATTTATATATGTTATATTAAATAAAAAACATATATTTAGTAATTTATTCAATCATATTAATTATTAAACTATTAATATATATTTATTTTTTCATAAAACATACCATATGCACAAAATATATATTCTTTAATATTAAATGAAAAATAATGTATTTTAGAAAAATATAAAAAATTTACCCTAACGTAATTATGTTGTTATAATTTAATTTATAATGTTTATTTTATTAAATAAAATTACTAAATATGATAAATAATTGTTTTAAATAAAAATTATTTTTTTCTATGAAATACTATATTGAAGGGAAGAAAAATATTTATTCACTTTAATGAATTCTATATAAAATAATATCATAAAAATGATCCATAAAGATTATTTTAAAATATAATAACCTATTTTTAATATAATTATAATAATTTAAAATTTAATTTTAATGTAGTAATTAACTATTCTATTGGGTTATATTTCTATTCCAAAGGTTTTATAATGATCACATTGCAATAGTCAGATCCTAATGAACACATTACACTTTACACACTTTATATACTCCATAATTCTCAGAAATTATCATTCCCTACGTCTCATAAAATGTTTCTGTACTTTCTTGATAATTTCTATCATATTCCTAACACTTCTATTTCTTTTTACTACCATTATGTAATGAGAGATCTTTATGGAATAATTCTATCATATGAAGTTTAAATTATTATATGGAAAATTATTTTACATTTACCTCCCTATATTATTCATATCTATTATAAAAAACATTATAACATGATGTGTAATTTTCCAATGATATATAATAGTCTTTCCATGTGATTTAATTATAAAACATTATAAAATTATCACTGGGAAACATGAGTTTGTTTTACTAATAGGAGGAGTTTTCAGTTTGTTATTTTCTTCACCCTTAAGAAATTTCAACATCATGATTTCATTTAATATACTATGGTTAAAAAAACACAGGGCACTTTTTCTTCACCACGTATTATGGTTCCAATTTTTCTTCTGCATACTTATGGTTCTGAAAATAACTCTGGTTAGGTGAGTTGTCTTGTGGAATAGAACGTTGTATCTATAGTTTGATATCTTCACTAACCACTCCTCATAAGAAATATCATTATCTATTTTTGACCTATTTTGTTAGAACATGTGATTGATTTTTTATGTACATCCTCAAGAGGGCTATGTG
Organism: Viscum album; assembly: GCA_963277665.1. Lineage (NCBI taxonomy): Eukaryota > Viridiplantae > Streptophyta > Magnoliopsida > Santalales > Viscaceae > Viscum > Viscum album. The sequence continues at coordinate 132,468,733 of OY728167.1, read as the reverse complement.
GAACACATACAATACTTGATACAAGTTTGATGTGAGTGCTAGTTGATATTCCATAGCTCTGATGAGACCATGAATCTAAAAGGAAATAATAAACCTATAAATTATATTTACTATATTACCAAACATAATGAATATTTTATAGGGACATATATGATGGAATAATTTATCTCCAACTTCAAAATCTATGTCTTATCAATGGTTATTAGAATAAATCTTCAACAAACTTTGTTTTTCTCTGATGTGTTGTGGAATGAACATGGCCATCACAATAATCTCCTATACTAGTTTGGGTCTTAATAGATTCTATTCTCTAATATCATCTTATAATACATTAGTCTTTAGTTTCATTCAATAGATATCATCACAAGGATATATCTGAATACCCAAGTGAAAGCTTTTATTATATGAGAACTCTACCAAAGGAAGCTACTGGACCCATCATCTAAATTCCATTGAGTTAGCTCTCAAAATATCCTCCAGCATCGAAATTTTCATCTGATACTATATATCATTCTGAGGGTAATAGGTGATACTAATAGTCAACTAGGTTTTTAGATCATATTTGTGTCCTTTTAGAAATTTTGAGGTGAACCTCATATGTCAATAAAATATAATCAATAGTATTTTTCCATGCAGCCTCACCACTTATCTAAAGTATATCAACTAAATTTAATTAATTTAGAATTATTTTTGAATGGAAATTAAATGAGGAGTAATTATAATAAATTATACCACCACCCATATAGAATTATTTAATTATGTTTTATCCATAAGAACCATGATAAAATCTGTGGCGTTGGTCTCCTATTTCCAATGGATGTATCATAACATGGGATTTTCCATTATCACTTCACATTATAACATTCCATACACCATTATTTATATGAAATAACATCCTTATTAATATTATCCTATAAATAGTTTTCTCAGGGATCTCAATACATATTTTTACTCCCTGTGTAGATCGAGAATGTTAATCATTGAGCATTATTCAATATCTACTTCTTCATCACATAATATAATGATACAAATAGTCTTAAGACAATTCTTCCAAATCCTTTTCATAAATCATTAATTGTAAGGATATCCCCTTCCTTATAGAATATACCTTCTTCTATATCTCCACTTAATTCCTATGTTCTCACTTAATTTTCTCAAGAATGGATGGTTGAGAAATCATTAGAGATAATTAGGATGGTGTTCCTTTTATTATGAGACACATGTCCCTCCATTATATTTCTTGGAATAATGTAACATTATCAATCCTCATTACAGATAAGGTTGCATGATCTTTTCTAATTAAAACATATTCCACTTTAATCAACTTCTTAGGATGATAATTTATTGAATAACCATAATCCATGATTATCTCTTACCATTATTACTGGAACATGTTCAGATCCTTCTATCTTAATATATACATAAGGATATTTTTGTCCATATATATATATCTCATTTCTCTCTATAGATAATTTTTTTCAAATAATTAATTCTAAGATTACTACAACCATCTCTATATCGTGTGTTAGATAGTTATTCTCATGCACCCTTAACCATTCAGACACGTATTCTTTAACATTATAATTTTCAAGAGTACACATATTAGGTCATTCATGTAACGCCCTAAAAAGTATATTATGTAATTAAAAGAACACTATTTTATATTTAGTGTTTTATTATGGACAAATAGAAATACATTTGAATTTTATAATAATTATACATATCATGGAAAACTACAACTACAAATAGTAAAGGGATTATTTAATGATATAATATAAATTAAATTAATTTTTTGGAGATAATAAATATATTCTGTTAAAAATGTGTTTTATGAAAAATATAGAAGAGTTAGGTAAAATTCATTTTTATGAAACAAAAATACAAAACTATTTTTAAATGATAATATATTTTAATGACGTCTTAAGTAATTTTTATAATGGTCATAATGTTTAATTTTCTCAGGAATTTCAAAATTTTAATAAATTATGAAATTATTTAAAAGATAAAAAAATTATTTTTAGAATTATTTTAATTTTAGAAACATTATTTTGGGATTCATCACATAAAAAATTAACTAAGGGTATTTTATTTTGAATTTTATAACAAATTTTATTTGTTGGTGAAAACCTGAAAATTTTTGCTTTATAAATTAGTTTGATTTTATGAAATAATTATTATGTAAAAATGAAATAATGTTCACGAAGAAATTTAATTAACAAAAAATTAATTTATCAATTATAAAAATTAATTTAAACATATTAAGTATTATTTCTAAATTTATACTTTAAATTTCAGAACCAAAAATTAGAATTTTAAGATAAAAAATATTTTTGATTTGTGTGAATTAATTGTGTTGTTTGGAAGGTAAGGTTTTGTTTAATAATTAATTGAACATCCAAAAACAATATGCAACTCATTAATTATCCATAAAATTGGTTTTAATTCAATTTACCCACAATTGGTTGGTTTATATAATAAAATAACCTATATTTTAACAATTAAAACCAATTGTCCTCAAGTATAAATACCCCCATTCCCACCCCAATTTCCAAAACAAATTATTTGGTCATTATTTTTCTCTTAAAATCCATCTCAGAAGTTCTTGAAAAGTAGTTCAAGGTTATAAGAAGTCCCTTTATATCTTTAAGAAGCATCCTCTAAAGTTGAGGCATCCTTACCTCCACTGCTTTCGATTCAAGTTCTTATTTTATATAAGCCTTTGATTTTAAATTTATTATATTGAAAAGTGATTTTAAATACCCCAATTACTATGAATATGATGTCCTGTTAATGATAGATATCATTTCTATCTCATTATAGCTTCTTCCTAAGACGATACTATACCAAATAAGGGTCCTCACCCCTCATTTCCCATTATTTTGTTAGCATCGTCAGTTCATTATTATTTAAATGGAAAATGTTAATATGTAGAATTATAATAATTTATTTACTATGTTTTCAATGATATATCACCAATCCCACTCATTATTCTACCTTTATAAGCTAATTTAAGTTTCACAGTTTCCCGTAGCCACAAAACTATCCTAAATTTGAAAAAATAAAGCATGTGTGGTTTTCCTAGCAATGACACCCCTATTAAGAAAATTAAATTTTATGTGTTTTTGTAACATATACATCAATTTATAGAAACCCTGAAAAGAGTTGGATGATTATATCATATCCATCATTCTAGTGCACAGTTTCCATACAAAATAATTTGATAATGATTTCACTCCTAATATCTTTATCAAGAGTCCCTCTTAAGTGGTTCCATGGTTCTGAGGAGTATCTATCTTTCTTTAAAAAGAATCCTCATAAGGTAAGTGATTATTTCATCTACATATTTAATTTCATGTTCTTATTTTTTATAACCATTTTATTATAAAATTTTAAAGTCAAATTAAATACCGCAATTACTATGAATATGATGCATTTTTAATTAGATACTTAATTTATCTCTCATAATAGCTTTTTTTAATTCGTTACTATGCTGAACAAGGGTTCCCCGCCCCTCCTTTCCCATTATTTTGTGATACTTATTAGTTTATCCTTATTTTAATGGAAAATGTTAATATGAATAATTGTTATAATTTATTTATTATGTGATCACTGATATATCACTATTCCCTATCATTATAAACCTTTATAAGATGATGTAATCCTCAATGTTTCCAATAGCCATAAAACAATTCTAAATTTTTTCAAAGAAATGTGTGTGTGGTTTTCCTAGAAAGGACATCCCCGTGTGGATAATATAATTTGATGTGGTATTAGATAAGATTTATTTTGGTATTAAAACCCTGAAAATATTTGGTTGGTTATATCCTTACCATTATTCTAGTGCATGGTGAGTGGGTCCTTACTGTGAACCTTGTTGGACACTCATATGGGATTTTCTTTTTATAATTCCCATACAAATTATGATCCATAATAAAGGGTTTCTTTACTACCAGATTTATAACCACTAAACATGTTCTATTCCACTATTTTTAATGCTCATAGACTATTCTTTTATTATATTTTCCCATGATCCTATGTATACAATTTATGGTGGTATTATTATCTCTATAAATAATTATCAATCAATACCTCTTTCTTCCCTTATCAACAAATGTTTTTAAGAAAATATTTTATTTAAATAGATTTCCTTGTTAATACACTTGTTTCTTATTTTTATTGAAGGTACTCTCCTAGATACAAATACATATATTGACTGTAAAAATTATTAACTAAACCATATACCATTTATTCTATATGGTGTAAATACTATATAATTATTTAACTTGATCAAATGGTATTTTAAAATATGCATACTTTAAATGGATACCAATTTGTTTTCCATGGGTTAATTCTATGAGTTTTGATGGATTTAAGTAAGATTCCCATACGTGGTACACATTAATTAAGATATACAAAGGCTGTAGTATGATAACGATCTAATGAATTAGGTAAAGTGTTGGAGTTATGTAAGTTACTCCAAAGAGATGATGGAGTTAACTACTGTATGTTAGTCATAAGATACAATAAGATTGATTAAATAATTAATCTCTAGATATTATATGTTTATGATACCTTGGCATCATGCCTTGGTAATGTTTTACGACACCTTGGTGAGTAACCTCAGTTATACGAAGTGTACACCCTAATAGTGCTATAATACACAGGGTAAAGATACATTTCCCAAATTCCATGGTTGTATGTTTTAAGAAACCATTTTTATGAGCTATGGTGATATGTTTATAAATGTATCATGATTATGTTGTATCTACATTGCCATGTTATGCCTCTTGCACTTACAATCATGTTATCTCTATAGTATTTATAATCATTTTATGACCTTTTTACTCATGTTTATGTTCTCATACCAAACATCATATTTTAAATTTATGGTTTATTTATGATCTTTTTTTAATCCCTTACTGGGGTTTATAGGTTTCCATTTTCTTATGCTTCCACTTATCCTCAGGATTATGAATGAAAGTGATATATATAAGAAAGTTAAATGTGTGGAGAATACTTATTGAAGAAATTGTATTGTACCATGTTTTTAGTTCAAAATTTACCTAGTTACCAACCAAACTAAACTTATTATCTTGGTATTTTGATGCAATTCATGTGATGTATAAAAATGTTTCCGTTTTTATCACTCAATTAGAAAGTGCGGGTCTGGAAAATCATAATTCTTTAAAGCATCCTTATAGATCAAAAATCATTCCCCATTGGAATGTAGTTTGAGTATGGGAGAAATAAATATCCTTTCATATAACCCCTTGAATCTCTCTTCACATTCAACAATCTAAAAAATCTTTACGCAATTCTGGGAAGGCTATGACTATGGGTGGGAAAATAGTGAAAATTTTCTAACAAATCACTGATAGTACCCAGATATTCTAAAGAAACTATAGATATCTATTATATATTTTGGTCTAAGACCTTCCTTAAATACCCATGTCTTTAAAGGATCTATATACAACAGATAGATTTTGATGACATGCCCCAATAGTGACATGTCCTCTCTATAAAACTCACATCTATTGTAATTTTCATATGACATATTCTTTATCAGAGTTCAAAGTTTAATACATAATTTTTTCACTTATTCCTCCTTACTTTAGGAGTATAATCGAATATAATCTATATATTCTACCATAAAATAGATTTGGAAATCTCTAAAAACACTATATATTATGTTCATAATGTTTTCTATAACATTAATGTGTCTTGAGTTCATTAGTAAGAACTCATAATGTTTGTACCTTTTTTGAATTGTAGTCTTGGGGATACACTCTTTCCTTACCATAAATTGATGATACCCCTACCGAAGGTATACTTTAGAGAAGTGATGATATCCACGTATATGATAAAACAAGTAATCAATATGTGGTAGGGGTTATTTTTTATTTATCATAAACTTGTCAAGATCATGATAGTCAATGGAGAGACACATCAGCCCATCCTTCTTCTTAATAAAGAAGAATAGTGGTCCCCTTGATAATGAAATTGGGTACATGGAACCCTTTCCCATATTAAGTTATAGCTAATTTTTTAGTTTTTCTATTTCAATGGTGTCCAATCTAAATGGACTCTTGAATATTAGAATAAATCTAGGTATATATTGAATTGAGGACTTAACCTCACGGTCAAGAGGAATACATGGGAACTCTTTGGTTGAATAAAACTGTATTTTCCCTTACAATGGGAATTCCTTCAAGGGTGATCATATAAATTTTTTCAATCATATGTACTATATATACTTTCTCACAAGGAAATAATATCTTTTATTGATAAAAAGTTTCCAATGAATATTCATCCAACTACTTAAATTTATATAGAATCATTTGATTATTTTGGATTTGGATAATGATTTCCTTTTCCTAACAGTTAAAATGTGCTACATATAAGGAAAACAAATCTATGCTCAATATTTTATTAAATTTTACTAAAATGAGTATGAAAAGGTTGTCTAGGATATTTGATCCTCATATATTGAATATGGATCAATAATATGATTGAGATGTTTTAATTTATAAGTTTATTTTCCTCATTAATAAATAAACCTCTAGGATTTGAGGTGGTTTTTATATAGTGTAACTAGACTTTCTTGATATGAAATAATGTGTAGAACCAAAATCAATTAATACATTCTCTATTATTTAATGAATAACCAACACACTTGTAACTAATTCATTATTAAGATACACTTTTTCATTAGTGATAACATAATCCAATCCTTTATCTCTTAGAAATAAAGGTTTCTATAATTAGTTATCTTTATCAATCCTTGGATTTTTGAACTGGTTTTCATAGTATCTTACTTTCTTATAATTGAATTATTAAACCATAGAATGATGATTAATCAGATCTATATTTTAATCAATTAAATTTTCTATATTATTTAATACTTTATGAAATCCATTAGATTTGTGTTTCTCATTTCTAAACTTGTATCATGTATTTCATCCATTTAAGCTGTTTCTTGGATGCTTCTTCCCAAACATATGTAATGTGAGTAGTTTTATTTTCATAATTACATAAGGATTATATGATAGTCCAGTCTTTGCTTATTATCTCAAGTTCCATGGGATTAATGAGAATAAAAAATCTTTATATTTACTTTGAGGGAACCTACAATGATTTATTCAAAGATGTTTATTTCTTAAATCACTAAAAAATTTCAACTACCCATATTTAATACATTTAATAAGTGATCACCATTAATTTTTGCTTCCATGAAATAGTTGCAGGTGTATCAAGAAAGAATTATAAATTTCACTTTATAATCCTTGATAGATTCAATCACTTTTTTTCTTTAGTAAATTTAATTCCTTTTCAATTATATAATAGATAGTGTGGGGAAATTATTTAATGAAAAATATCTTTTTGAATCTATCTAATTCCATGGGTTCAATTTCTTCCTTGGTCTTTTAATTTTTTTATTAGTGTTCACCAATGAATAGAATCTCCCTATAGTTAATATACTATCAATGTTACTTTCTCCTAATCATAGCATTGGAGGAGAATGAATGATTTCTAATGATAATTAATCCATACTCTATAATTAGGGGATTATAAAATACACTAAATGTATGCATCCTTTGTTAAATAAAGGACTCAACACCAATTTTTTATCTCTTATGATAAGAAGGGTGGTTGATTTGATTCATGTTATTACTCATAACTTGATTTGGTTTTTCAAGTATTTACATGATAATATAAACTCCTAGTCCCATCATATTTTGTAGTTCATTTGGTAAATCATCACATATTCACCCCTTTTTTTAACTTAATCAAATTATTTACATTTATTTAAGTTAGTTGTTAAAGATGAATCCATAAAACTAACTCTTCTTATATCATATAATTTTATACATGAATAAAAAACATATAAATTCAATCAAGAATCTCTTTTTTAGGTGATATGATTTGAGTTTTGTAATCTCATACATCACTGAAATCTAATCAACACCACGTTGAAAGAAAGATGGAAAATTGATATCCACACACTAAAAAATCTATAAAAACCTTCCATAAAAATATATTATATCATACATTGAAGCGAATAACAAATTTTTAGTGTTTTATCTATTGTGAACAAGTAATTATGGTCTTGAGAAGTAAATAAAGTCAATATTGGACGAGTGATAATGATGTACCCATCATGTGTGAAATTTTAGTAAAGGATCCAAAATACATTTTCTCTCAGATATATATTCATATGTTGGTAATGAAGAATGAGAAGATACTATAGATTAGCAAGGTCTGTTGATGTATTTTTTGGAATGAGGAACTATAAAAAAAGGAAGTGTACATGGATGATATTATTTATGAATAATTTATAAGAAAATAAGAATGAATTTATTTAGGAAATTAAAACTAACTGGAAATAATATAATGACTTTATATATTTTACAATTCATTTGGATTTATGATATAATTAATTAAAAAAACTATTAAGAATTTTATAAAGTCCTTGGAATCATTTTGAGAGAAATTAAAATGAAAAAAAGAGGTTTAGAATGAAGTTGAGATGGTTGGAGATCATTTTTGGGAATTTTGGAATGATTTTTAGAAGAATATGATATTCCATACTTTTTAGAAAAATACTCAAAAACTTTAAAATGATATATATGATTAAATTAATCTTACTTAATATTGAACATTAATAATATGACTTGAGTATGTATAATCCTATGAAATTATAACTACAGAAATATTAATCCCAATTCTATAAGTGCTATAGTGTATTAATTGAGTGTTTTAAATAGTTATGTCAAATTAAGTATACACCATGTAAGTGTAAATAGTGAATTTTCAAGGATGTACTAGATTAATTTAGTGTAAGATTAAGTATACACCCTGTAAGTGTAAATAGTGATTTTTCAAGGATGTACTAGATTAATTTAGTGTAAGATTATATTAACTCATAATATTACGAAGGCTACATCAGATGAACTAGTTGGTATTATTTAATAAATTGGATTTGTGTTTTATTAAGTTTAATCATTCAAAGTCTATGTAAGGATAAAAAATTCTCTTGTAAGATACAACCACTTATCTTAGTGGTGATTTCACAAGATATTCAGAGAATAATATTTATTCTCATTTTATAGGAATTCAAATGGAAAATTATAATAGAAATATAAGAAAAGTAATTTTTACAATGATATTATGATTTTAAAACTTTTAGGTATCATGAAAGAAAATCACTATACAATTACAAGTTTAAGAAATTGATTATAATATGAAAATGATGATCATGTCTTAATGAAAACTATGGATGAATAAAATGATTTATGAAGGATGAAATGGATTCTATAATACTTGGAATATCCACATTATAATGATTTATCCATACCATTGTTTAAGATGAAGTGAGATTTATGGATCAATTTACAATATAATTTGAAGACATAATAGTTAAGGATTATATTGTTTTGAGATGGAAATATAGATTGTGATATATCTTATGGTCCCACACTATAACTATATAGTTTCGAATAGAATTGTAACTCACTCATTCGATTATAAAGTAAATGAAACTTCAACTACCTATTCTTATTTTCATGAAAATTTAAATAAAGATAAATTTTTTTATAGAAAAATGAATTCATGAATTTTAGAGAATAATTTTAAAGATCCATGGTATTTTAGGAATTTTTTTTAACAATAATTTTTTTTAATTTCAAAAAAACAACAATGATCTATTATGTAGTTTTTTATGGATTTAGGATTATGAGGAATAAACACACATATTTCAAATGAGGACCTGACAGTTCCAGAATCATGATTTTTTTTCCTAAATTGGGATTTCGACACTTTAATTATGGGAATAACTATCATGATTTTGGGTTGCATATATAAGGAATAATATGGATGAAAATGAGGAACGTGATAGATAGAATAAAATTTAGAATCCAACATATCACTAATCCAAAATATTCTATTATAAAAGAAGATTAAGAAGAAGAAAGAAGTGGAGAATAATAGAATATGATTTCATTATATTGAAAAGGAATAATAAGGGGTAGAATAAGATAATCAAGAAAGGACACACCCCCACTAATACTACATATTCTATGTTTTGAGGCTTTTGAAGTTGAGGTAAGACCAATATGTTACTACTGTATTGATTATATTCTATTCATTACATATCATATTTGAAAGATGAATAATACAATATGAAGGAACCTTCAATTTATATGTGTTGATCATTTTGAAGTAATATGAAAAAAATACAAATTTAATGTTAGTAATTTATTCATCCATTGGTTTTCATGAACATGGTTGAGGATGAAAATATTATCATATTGCATAATGTCATCCCAGAAGAGAGGGGATTATCTTATTCATTAGTTTGGTTGACAATATAATTGTGAACTTAATAGAGTCATTAAAAAACATGTTATGATACTGTATAACTATTAAGAGATAAAATTATAGTTAATTATGACACCTTCCCAACTAGTATTCACTTTATTATATTAGTTAATATATCTATAATAAACTGAAGTCAAAAATGGTGGGGGTGTAGCCACCCATATTTGAGTAAAACCTTGTAAAATTACCATAAACTACTATTCATATTCATTTAATACGTTTAAGGTTATGTTTTGGGTTGGAAATTCGTAAGTAGATCCATTAATTCTAATAGGTTAAAAGGTTCAAATTTTATGAGTTGTAATTGAATAAGAAAATAGTTTTGTAAAATCGGATAACAATGATTCACTCACTCTAAGTGTTAATTTATATACTATTATGCACTATAACTAGAATGAAATAAAAAATATTGTACCTATGATGGAATCTATTATTTTTTTTCCAAATTATTTTAATTTATTATATATGATGTATATATTTTAATAAGGTTATGATATTCCTAAAATGAAGAATATTATTTTCATACCTTTTAATACCAACATGGAGTAAAAATCATGACAAATAAAAAGGATATGAAGTTGAGAAAGATCTTTCAAGTGATAAAAGATAAGGAGGATCAACCATGTATTCAAGGAAATCAAAATATTAATTATGATATTCTATATTTTGAGAATTATTCTCTTAAAGAATCAATGCCAAAATGTGATAAGAATTCTCTTAGTAAATAACATGGTGTATATTTTTTTTGAAGTAAAATATTATTTTAAAAATGTCCCATTGGAAGTTTTCACATATATATTGGTGTTTATCAAGGTTTTATAGGATAGAAAACATAAATTGAATTGGATTCTAATATAATAAAAAAATAGTAATTTAGTGTAAAAATTGAAATAATATCATCAAACTTATTGAATCTAATGGATATATTAAATTATAGCATGAATAGAAATTATCATTGAATAAAAAACAATTACATAAAGAAATTGATTAGAAATATGAGTTTAATGAAGTTATTTAAGGTAATATTTTGGAATTGTGTGAATCCATTGGTGTCACGAATACTTAGTTAGAAATCAAAGGAAAAAATTTAAGAGAGATTGGTAGTTCTTTGAAAGAAAGAAGAAAAATAAATGAATATCATTTTAATAAGATGAATAGGGAAAGAGAAAACCTAGTATGATCTATTATAAAATAGAAAAACCCATAACATGAAGTGTCTTGAGATGTAAGTAAAATTATAAAATCTAGAAGTAACACATGTTGAGCCTTCCTAAGCTTCTGAGAAAATATATGACACCATAATAATTTTTTATAAGAGTATTCTCTGAAATGATTCAATCTAGTGGAAATAAGATATTTAAATCATATTAATTTTAATTCACCATATTTTGAAAAAAATGTAACTATTTCTATATAATATATTGTATGCACTAATTCTATTATAATGGATAATACATTTTATAAAGTAGAATATTGAAAAATATGGGAAGAGAAAAATTTAAAAACCCACCAAATAATAAAAGATATATTATCACATTAGAAAAATAAGAGTTTCCAAAAAAAATTCTCAAAAAAATGAATATTTAAATAAAAAAATAGAAACATGTTCATGATGGATAAATTAAAAATAAAAGAAAAAATTCTAAATTTATTGGATATTGTTTTTGCTGTGAATGGTTTTGGAACAAATCCATCAATTATTGGAATAATATTTTATTTCATATAAGATAGGGGATAAATATATTATGGGGGATTATATCTAAAATTTGGATGAATACTACTGAGTTGAGAAAAGGCACACATAAAACAGTAAACCTATTCAATAAAGATAGCTTTGGATGGATAAAAAATTTTAGTGGAATTTTAACACATGTGGTCATTGTGATAATTATTTTGGGTTCACACCAAAAAATCACGAATCATATAATTTGAATAAATAAGATCAAAAAATTTGGGAGTTAATCAGGGAAATTATGTTAAGATATCCTTGGGGTAAAAAACACTATTGCTAAGAAAGACACACCCAATAATATTGATGAGATATATGGTACACACAAAAAACCTGCCTTTATTTTGGAAGGAAATACCACAACATGGATCATTTAAAGTAATCCATTGACATCAACATTGATCAAAGAAAAATGGATCAATAGTGAAAATCAATATAAGAAAGAAACAAAAGTATTAGTTTGCCCTAAGACAATTATAATAAAGAATTAAAAATTTTAGAGTGGTTTCAAAATAGTTTAGTCCAAATAATTTTTCTGATTTCATGTAAATATTCCAAGAAATATGAGTATAACAAAAAGGAATGAACGATCATATAGCCAGAATAGTTAGAAATGGAAAATAATATGGATCAAACATAGAAGAATACATGTTCCTTGGAAACTGATGTGTAAAATACAATTCAAAATGAGAAGAATAACATGAAATTAAATTACAAAATGTGTCCCAATGATTATATATAAAAAATAAATGTATTAGAAATCAATAATATTTATAAAAAATATTTTTTACATGATAATAGTTGTTGGGATTATTATAAACTCTCAACCTCATTTCTGTCATTAAGAATCAAAGAAGTAAACACATTATTACCATATTTTTTGAGTTTCATTCTATATATGGAATTAAAGATGATGATATTACGGAGGTGATATGGAATAATGTCTGGGTTTTATAATTATCTATTAATTCCATGATGTATTGATTTGATTATTGTTTCATTGAAATACTTCTATTGGTATCAAAAATATATGTTTGTGAATCATTTTAAAGAAGATGTTCCTTGATGAAGAATTGATGGGATAAAATGTAGATAGGGAAGTTCAAAATATGGGAAAATTTTAAGAACATAAATAATTTATTAGAAAATAATATTTTCTAGGAAAATTTGAAATTTAGGAATGTTTTTCACACATTTCTAATCCAATGTTTTAGCAGAATTAAATATAATTTTATGTCAAATAATGCTTTGAACAGATTATAAAAGCAAATAAACATGAAAATATAGAGACAAAACTTTTGATTGGATGTTTTGATGTATTTATTTAGTTGAGTGCATGTAATTATTTGAAAAATAACCTTGAAAAATATCTGGAATAGATATTTTATGTTTGGATCACACGTTGACATGTCATTGGATCTCTATGATGTTTTTTTCAATCACTCTTGTGTTCGGAACTAGGACATATCATGCAGACTTATTATTGAATAAATTATAGGAAACTACTTTAGATAAGTGTGATTACACACCTATTTAAGATTATTTTCAAATATTTTCAATAATTATAGAAACAAATAATGGTTTATATCGACTTTATCTTAATTGAAAATTTAAATGAGCATTTGAAACAAATATAAAGGGGGAGGTTGAAGTGACTAAAGGATTGTGCATATTTTATTAATACTCTGAAATCGTGAAGGCATTATATTTTTACTAATTTTTGGATAATACTCCTTTTAAGGGTTGAGGGGGTACCATTACATGACATGTAGGTCCAAGGTATAAGGCCCATACATCACCCGAAGTCCCACAGGCACAAGGCCTAACACATGACCTTGAAAATCCACGACTTGAAACACATGAAATAACTCATCCCCAAAATCTACATCTTAAAGTTGCCTAGCTACCCACCTTGTATAGATGATTATCTATCATTTCCCCATGTAGAGATACATGGTGCCTAGTACAAATGGAATATTCCATACACTCTCATTATTTTAATTCGGTAAGCTCTTCTCTGGTGGTTTTTACATTGCTCAGAATCCTCTTCTAGGCCTTCTCTTATGTGGGATGCTCAAGCTGCTTCGTGGAATCTATAGCCTGAGACCACTGTTCACAATGACCATTTGTGGCCCAAAATCCATGTGGATTGAAAGCCCATGGTGGCCCGAAGGCCTTTGGTAGTCCAAAGGCCCTAAAACCCTTAGGCCTAAATGAGTGGCCCGAAGGGAAAAATCAAATGAATTGTTTAGGCTACTATAGTACCACACAATACCTACAATATTTAATGATATAGTACTAATACTGTAACAAAAAAATTCACCTCAACTCAGATTTGACCCCAAGTCTATTGGATGCCAAGGAGGAGCCTCTACCACTCAGGTACAAGCTCATTGGAAAGTATTGTATTTTATTAATATAGGATAAGAAATAATGTACTTGGGAGGCTGGTAAAGTCAATAAAGTATGACTGAGTATGAAGGACCCAACATATAGGAAATTGAAGTAAATAAGTTTGAATACACATGATAATGGAGATCTATTCATAATGAGGGGCTTCTAGGGATTAATGATGTTTAGTCTTGTTTTTTAGCATGAAGAACTATACACAAAATTAAAGTGTCACTTGAATGATATTCTTTGAAGAATAATTCATAGGAAAATAAGGAGGAATGTTTTGATTAATGTGGGAAATTTAAATATGGATCATGATTACACATATTTCTACATATCCATTCATATGTTAGAAATAGAGAATCTAAGGCCTCTATGAATTAATATTGTTTATCCTTATGTATTTGAAATGAAGAACTATGAATGGAATTGAAGTGTCACTTAGATGATATTATATACACAATATTTTGTAGTAAAATAAGGAGTATTTTTTTAAAATTGATGAAGTTACATATAAATAATCAGATGGATTATATATGAGATTCAATTAGTTTTGAATTATCTTATAAAGCATTATAAATATTCTTATTAATATTCTAATGTTATTTGAAGCATTTGAGAAAAATTATTGTCGTTAAAAGAGTATTGAATGGTGTTTAGAAGGTTTTCTTTTGACTTCTAGACGTTTTGGAATATAGATTTGAAAAATAAGATTTACTGAACTTCATGTCAGAATAATAATTTTTTTAAAGGCTTCGTAGAATTAAATTACTCACATATAAGATTAAATAGGTGCGTGTGAACTCCTATTTGAATTATCCTATAATATAATCACTTTAAAATAATAACATTTGTTCTTTATTATTTATTAATGATTATATATAAATTTTCATAGGGTATGTTAGATTAATTCGAATATACAGAACTATAAATAACGATTTGTGAAGGTTGTATTTGATTATGTTTGTGTTGAATCATATTAACTAATATGATTCAGAAGAATATGTTAGATTAATTTGTAGTAATGAATAAATTTGAGCTTCATATGATTAATGTAGTGATTTGAAATTCTATATAAGAATAAAATTTTCTCATATAAAATACTATTAATTATTTTTGAGGTTATTTCACTAGATATTCTATGAATAATTTAGAGTCAATTTTTATAGGTATTTAAATGAAGAATTAGATGTGAAATATAAATAAATTAAATACGAAAATGCATTATTTGTTTAAAATGTTTTAAATATCATTAAATATGATGATGATATAAGAGGTGGTTGAAGAATAAGGATTCTGACAAGAAAATGATCATCCCACCAGAATAAAAAGTTTTGATGATAAAATTTTTATATATAAATGTATGAAGAAAATTCTAATATATTTGGAATAAAAAACACAATGATAGAGCCATACGTCTATTACAGATCAAGTGAGATTTTTGGATGAATTCACGGTGCAAAGAGATGGCATGGAAGTTGAGTTATGTGCTATTTTGTGATGGATGGATGAATATTAACACAATTTGTGATCCCACACCATAATTATATTATTATAAATAAGGTTAATTATTCCTTAATGATGTTATAAAGGATCTCACAACACTACTATCTGTGTATATTTTCATTCAAATGTAATTAATAAGAAAATGATATAGTGGAATATTAAATTCATAAAATTTAGATATTTAAATGAGAAGATCATATGTATTTTATAAATTTAGTAAATAATATTTTGAGATAATTATGAAAAAAACCCATGTGATTAGTTGGTAAATTCATTATAGATTTTTGATTATGGGGAGTAGACCAATGTAGTTATATTGAGGAATTGGAAACACCTGAATTAAGTTTTTTAACTTAATCGGTATTTATATAATTTAATAATAGGATCCATTCCCATGATTTTTTATTGAGTATATAAAAAAAGGTAAATGGAGAGTAGTGTGATATATTATTTTTTGAAAAGATGACAATTTTCTAATCCTGAATATTCAACTGTCTTCTAAGGAAAAGAAAAATAAATAAAATGAGTGCATTAGCCTATGATTAACTTATATTGAAAAGGATGAACAATTGGAATAATATGATATTTGAGGATATATGTACCTTATTTTAACACCCTAAGATTTCATAGTACGTTATTTCTTCAAAGTAATTCAATAACTTGCACTATACGCAACACCGGGTTCGAGCGCACCACAAGATTACTAAACTAGCTGTTCAAAAGCGGTTATGAATAGTATTAACTGAATATTTAACTATATATATAATACTTATAATTTTAGAATCTATATTATGAGTTTATTAAACATAATGTAAGAACAAATTCCTATTTTTTAGATAAAAGAAGTATTCATTTAAAAAAATGCCCTTTTACTGCCTTTTAATGATGAACTCTTTTTAAATCCAATATTTGAATATTTTATATATTCTATTTGACAAAATAAACTTCTTTTTTAGAATAGGGACATAAGAATTTATTTTCATTAAAATTTTGGTGTTTTTCTGATAACTTTCATATTTGGGTGAATAGTGAAAGTAGTATATTTTAACTGAAAACAACTTCTTTAATCAAAATAATTTATAGTGTAAAATTATAAATTTTAATAGTTTGGAAGTATAAATAGATTATATTTTTACCAATTAATCCAATTCTTATTGTTTTAAGTAATTTGACATTGAGATTGGACATAAACAAGTGTCAATTTTTTGATAGATATTGTTTCTAAAAAATACACCTTTTGGTTTTGACAACAGGAATTAATTTTAAATTAACAAATGAAACTTCAATATTTTGAATTTGGTAAAATGGACTTCATTTTTGGATTCGGAATATCAAAATTAGCTTAGGGTGAAGTTTTGGTATTTTTCTGAAAACATTCAATTTTTGATGAATAGTGAAAAACATTGAGTTATAGTTTTAAACCAAATTTTAATTTAAATAATTATTTATTTTATTTAAATTTATTTTATGTAAAAATAGATACATAATACCTATATAAGTTCAATGTAATTATTTGGAGTTAGTTTATAATAATTTTAGATATTTAAAAATTTTATTAAACCTTTCACCCTCTTTTACCCATCTCCTAGGAGAATTTGCAAATTCACAGAAAACATAATTTTACCGCTTTTGTGAGTGGAATTTCAAAAATCCGAGAGACATGATTAATATCAAGTAGTAAAATGTGGTTCACTAAGATAAAAATAATTTTTGGTGAATAGTACCTTTTTGCTATTAATTACCACAGTTAAATGTAAATAGAGTAATTAAGGGTAAAAATGATATTATTATTACCCTAACACATATCCTAATTCTGTTGGATAAGTATAATTAGACCAAAAAAACCTTAGGAATAAAATATGAACCTCTTTGTTCTACTTGGATTAGATTGGGACATTTATTATCATTTAATTCAAAGAAGAGTTAAAAGAGTTAAAATCAAAGTTTAATAACTAAAACATTTTTAATATAGGGTTATACATATAATAAATTCAATTATAAATATTAATTAGAAATATAAAAATATTTCCTACATAATTTTATTTTATTTATAATTTTTATACATTAAATAATTTAATTTATTTATGACACAATGATGATACGGTAATTACCTTATCAGTGAAATATTAAAATAATTGATATTATAAATAGCCAAATAAATATAATTTGAGACTTTTAATGAATTAAACTAGTTTTATAGGTTAATATGACATGTTAGGGGTGATTAAATGAATTATTTTCGAAGTAATAATTCTGTTATGAATTTAGAAAAAACAAAATACCAAATAGTGTCAAAATTGACATAAAAGAGTTTTTAAAACAAATATTATATTATTAATTGATATTAAATTCCTAAAAATCTAAAGTTCTACAAAGAGACTTATATAATTATAGGTGTATCATTAATGAACCATATGGGGAACTCTTGAATGTTTATAGTATGTTTATTAACCATATGATACCAAAATACAAAGAGACATGGTAAATGTGAAACTAATTAACTAAGAGTTAAAACTAAACAATAAGGTTAATATTGTGACCCAAACCTGTCTAAAACTTATTGGTTTTGTGGTTTTCGACCCATCCCCAACATATACTCTAAATAAGTCACTTTGGAGCCAATAGAAACCGAATATTAATTTATTATAAAATAATATTTCTAGCTTTTCCTAAGGTGCCTCTCACCCCTCTTATAAAAGGGAACTCCCCCTTCTCTCAATTTCACACCTTCAAAGCCTTTTGGCTCAGAGAAAACCTGCCCAAGTATCCTCTTAACTATCCTAACTTCATCTTAGGGTCCTTACTTTGGTCAGAAAGCCATCCTAAGTATCCCTTTTGATCAAATCAAAAGGAATAACCCGAAGAAGAGGTAATGATTTCACCACCCTCTTTCAAGATCTGTTATTCTTCCACTTACTCTGTCATTGTTGTTTCCATTATAAAATAATAACTCCAGTATCTTATATATACAGTGATGTCATTATAAATATTTAACAACTATATTCATTATTCTATCCATCCTATGAATGATAATGTCACCATGTGTGCGTACGTAAGGCTTCCCGTCTCCACGCCGTGGTGTAATTTGTTATTCAAAAATATGTTATTTGGATGGATATAATGATGAGTAATATGTATATAAATAATGAAAATAACAAGATAATGTCTCCATAAAATTAATATACCATACAATTCCACACCTTTAAGTAAATGGTATTATTGCTCGTGCGTATGTACAGATTACCGTCTCCACGACGCGATGAGATTTATTTCCACATTCATCATTAATCGACGATTATAAAAATATATATTACTAATAATTATGTAATATATGACATAATAATGCTACTGGATATATATATATATCTATGTGTGTGTGTGTGTGTGTGTGTGTACTTACATATGTCTTATTCACTTAGTTCTGTTCAATACGATATGAAAATGGAAACAGCGTTTATGCGTATGTACGGACTACCGTCTCCATTAACGGTGTTTTTCATTTAATATATATGTCTATTATAAATATTTATATTCTAAATGTATATGATATATAAATCATGTTTTATATTTTGTAAGTATTTAAATCTTGATCTAAGTGATAAAATCATGATTAACAAGCTAAAACAAGTACGATAAAGAAAGCGATTATTACCCAAAATCTTAATTTAACATGGAAATTATTATTAAATGGGTAGTATAAAGTGATAAATGTATCATTTATGATATAATAAATATTAATATGGTTCTGGTATAATTTAATAACATACTATGATCTTCATACAGGAGGTTAAACGTACCCTCTACTAAAGGAATGTTCAATATAAGGGTTAATTCCTCAATCTCATTATTATCTGAAATTGTTTGTGTGAAAGTATTTACTGGGACATTTTTTATCATCCATGTCCATTTTTCATAAAAATGATATCAAAATTAATATTTTAAGGATTTTTGAAAGGTACTATTTATCAATATCATATTTTTAAATGTTTTAAATATTAATCTTTCTAGATCTTTTTAATTAATGTCCATGTTTTCAAAATGATTTTAAAGATTTATTTATATGGACATGAATTTTTTGAAATGATAATTATTTTAAAAAGTTTAAAAGTGGTATGGGACACTTTGATTCAAAAATATCTTTTAAATTACTTCTTTTATAATTGTGTGACTTTAAAATTATTTTACATAAGGTATATTTCTCTCATAATGTTTTACTCATCATTTTCAACTATGTCAGCATCCTTTACTTGATATTATTTTTGATTGAGGTTGATTTGTTATAAGACAATATTCCATATTATATTGAATGAGTTATGATATGTTTGACTGTGGATGTTCTATTTTTATACCATTCATGGTTTATGGATAAAGTATTGACATTTCATTTGCTAGTTTTAATATGAATGTTTATGTTATGTTTAAAACTTTTAATATGAGGAATGCATTGGACTTAGTAAGTGATGGGTGGATCCCGCTATAGCTCCTCGATGCATCGTAGGTCTCATGAGACAAACTAGTGTCTTGGCACAAGGCCTTTAAAAAATATTATTTGTAGTCTTGGCACAAGGCCTTGACTATGTGGTTATGATAGTCTTGCATTATGCACTCCCTCATTATGAAAGTGGCTATTCGATATTGCATGTGATTATTCGACTGGTAGAGTATCCATGTGAGTAAGTAAATGAAATTATTTGGATTTATATTTTCCATATTATGATGAATTTTATGTTGAAAAGTATTTTTTTTGTTTTTATACATAGCCTTAAATGTTTATGATTATTTATGAAAGTTTATGCTATATTGTTATCCTTACTGAGCATCTGAGCTCACCCATTTCTATGTTTTATTTTTCTCAGGATGTGAAGAAGTATATTATGACAGACTTACAGGGATATTCTTTGGGATCTCAGTGTTGTCTATGGAAACAATGTTGTTGTAGTTTTCCATTTTATGATGTAATGTAAACCTTATGAATGTATCTAGTGTTTCCAAGGCTACTAAACTAATCAGTCTTTCGAGATTTGATCCCTTGTGATCATGCCAATGTTATGTAATAATGCATTGACTCTGGGTAACTGTTTTTGGGGAATTACAGTTTCTATCAGAGGAAGTTTAGTACAAACCTTAGAAACTAGATTTAGATAAACTCTGATTAGAGCACATAGACCTAAGATGTACATTGAGGATTAGTATAGAAGAACTTTCTAGAATTTTGGTATTGTAGAGATTTTGCGAGTTTTTAAAGAAATACTTCCCTGTTTGGATATTAGTAGGTAGAGGCTGCTCTGTCCCAGATGTACGTAGGGGTAAAACCCGAAAACACTGCTTTGAGCTAGACTCGAACAGAAACTGGTGCACGACAACTGGCCTTGCTGCAATCTTTGTTACGTCACTCCTGGGGGATATGCTTAGGATAATTCTCATTTTCTTTACAAACCATTATGAAGGGTTTATGAGTATATACTTCCTCAAAGAAAACATTTTTATGATTATGGATTATATCCATAAACTGTTCAATCTACGTTAGTTATATTACAAGTTTGGAATTATTCATTGGAATTCATAAACTGACCTAATGCATGCCATTGTATAGAAATGGCGCCCAGTAGAAGGAATGTGAATATAACGCCCCGACCCCGGTAGCCCAGAGCCGGTGCTATGGTTATGGTGTGAAATTTATTTCGCACAAATGAAACAAATAAGTCACACATCATAAACCATCAGGAGGAACTTTCTGGTTTAGATCCTGGAGAATCAGAGACAACAGCTTTGCTTCTTTATTTTCTGAGCTAAGAACAAACATACAATTCTTGGAAAGGCTCTATCACCCTGTAAAAATTTAACATAAAACATAGGGTGAGAATTAAAATACTCAGTAAGGGGTTTTTGAAAAAAAATACATAAATACAGCCTTTGAAAACTACTTTGAAAATACTTTCCCATACTTAAAATGTTTTTTAAAAGGAAAAACTTAAAACAAAAGTTTATGTAACACGGTTAAAGCACTTCATATTTACACACTAGAACACTTATCTGGAACAAACATAATAGACAAAGTAAGCGTTATAATAAAAATACATGGGTTATTCTAACTTAAGTGTCCATAAACAAGAAAGGTGTGCATGAACAACAAGGGGTAAACATCATCAGAGTCGCGCACAAGCGCATTATCTAAAAAAAACACATCATGACATGATAAATGTAAGGCAACATTTGTAATAAAAATCCTGAAAAGAAACTGGACATGCATCAACATTTCCATATCATATGTCTTGTATATTTTCTTTAAATCTGATACTCATAGGTAAGGTTCTATAACCAAGGTTATTCCTCTAATCGGAATAATCACTAGGTTGGTCATAAACAAAGAAATGTATGCTGAAGGACTCATGGTCTCTGTGTCAAGTCCTTGTGCCATGACCTAAGGGTAAAAACCCAATCTGACTGTCTCGAGAACTATCGATGAATCGAGGAGCTTACTTTTATCGGTCTCCAACCCGGAGGGCTTACTTTAACCAGTCCCCAACTTAGAGGGTTTTCTTCTTACCGGACCCCATTCCGGGTAGTCCCATACATTTCTCACATGTTGATAAGGTTAGATATTCAAGGTGTCCCATACCACTTTGAATATATAATTTTCTTTTCATATTACCCAAGGTTCCCCATACCACTTTGGGTAATTTAGTTCTTAGTTCATTATCATGTTGAGTCATATGTATGAACAATATGAATAAGGCAACAATTATATAATTGGTTTACAAATACATGATACGGCAGATATAATGGAAAATATGGAATAAAAGCAGGCACGGTCAAGCAAGCATACTATGTGCATAGAACAATTATTTAAGCACGTAAGATGATGAATGTGTGAGACTTGATCCCAAGGGGTATTAAATGATGAGTTTCTAAAATTCCAGTACATGGAAAAGAACTACTTGGCATTAACTATTGTACTTCACAGGTCACAATACTTGCAACAAATCCCCATCCACTAATAATTACTACGGCATGCTTGGTATAAAAATAATAAACACTTGCAATCTTTAAAATTCCGACACTTGGAAATAAACCACTTTAAAAATAATAATACCTGTCATTAATTATTATTCTTCACCGGTCATAGAATTTGCAGTTACACTCTTCTCACTAAAAATCATTGCAGCGAGCTTGTTATAAAAATAATAGAGGATTTCTACATATTAACATAACCCTTAAACCCCTATCCTTTTAAAATGAGTTTAAAACAGGCATAAGCATAACCTTAAAAAAACATAAATCATTTCAAGGGCAACCTTAGACAAGTTCATTGTTGTACCCATAGACACAAAATTATAAAACAGCATAGGCAAGCGCTAAAATCCTACATGCATAAAAATATTAATAACCATTTCTTGAAACTAGGGTTTTCAGATATTAATCTTAAAAACACATTCTTACATAGGGATATATATACACAATGTATATAAATAGGGTTTCTCATAAATTAAACATGGTTCACTTGAAATCTGAAACCTCTAACAATCTATCATTTATTCAGTTAAAAAAAAAAGAACAAAACCTTATGGGTTTTAAGTGTTCAAGAAACTATATATAAAACCTCAATTTCAACTATTACATGTTTGCACCTAAAACAAAGACCTAGTTCGCATCCAATATCATTTATAGACAAAGTAAGAAAAAACTGATTTGCATTTGAAATACATAACTTATAAAATTATATAATTATATATATATAAGGCTTACATAAAAATTGTACCCGTTAGGACTTGTTCTAAAATAACCCCTTTCAAAGGTATAATTCTTAACATAAAATACTGAATTATAAGGAAATCTTAGAAACATATTTTTGTATGGTTTGCATGGAATATATATATATATATATACCTTTAACTATAATTTTTATATATATATACTCATGTATATACAAACTTGAACCGAGAAACATGGGTGGAAAGAAAAAACACACAAACGTGACACCCTTACCGCTCAAGGGAGGAGCTCGCCGGAGGGAGGCTTGCTGGGTGGTCGGAGAACCGGGAGGAGCTTTGGTGGCCGGTGGTAGTCCGGTGAGGACTCCTAGTAACGATGCAAGGTGATGGCCCAGTGTCCAGAAGCGTAGCGCCGAAACTAGTGTGGTCGTGCACGGGGGTGAGGTGCGAAACCGGAGGTGGTTCGTGGTGGTGAGGCGACGGCGAGGCTGGTGTCGCGGTGGCGCGGGTTGGCTCCGGAGGTCCCCGTTTTCACTGGGGTTTCTCGGTTCTTAAAGGAAGACGATCCGGGGAAGGTTAGTCCGAGCCTACGGAGGAGGGTGCGCGAGGTCAACGTGAGCAGTGGAGAGGGAGGCGTATCAGGCAAACCAAGCACTGGTTCGCGGGTCCCTGGCGCGAGGTAGAAGAAGACGCGGAGGAAAAAAACAACGGATGAGATTTTACTGAGAGAGATCGGAAGGCTGAGAAGAATTGAGCATTTTAAAACACATCAATGGCTGGGATCTTCCTAGGCAAGATCGGACGGAGGAAGATGCGCGGGGCTATTGCGCGGCCAGCCATGTTTCTCCGGGTAGGAACAGTGCGAAGAAAAAAAACAGTTTATTAAACGTTAAAATTAGACATTATACTACTTCAATTTTTTTTAAAATATATATACATATATAACCAGAACATTATAATTTTATTTTTTATAAAACATAATAAGTACTTTTAACTCATAATTTTCAAATCCAAAAATCCCATTTTAGTTTTAGTAAACAAATTATACTATTTGATATAACTATTATATTTTTTTTAAAGAAATATATATATTTTTAATACCACACTTTTATAACTACTATGATCTTATAACCATTAAAATCCAATTTATAACTTACTTCACTTGTTTATTTATAAAATTATGTTTAAAAGACCCGTAGTTTTTTCTCTAATTCAAAACACAAAGTTTTGGAGATCCGAAAAGATACATTTTTTTCAATTATTGTTGATACCGCTGTAGACTTGATGTTCGACACATTTAAAAAAAATACCAAGTTTTCCATCATATAAATATCATCATGGTCAAAATAGATTCATTTTCAAAAATAATATTTTATTTTTAATACTTTAAGATATAATTCTAATATTTTGTATTAAAAAAAAGAAATACCATAATATTATAAAAGCCTTATAAAGACAAAATTTTTATAAAATGATTCACTTTGTCCATTGGAACCCAACGGTCAAAAAAATGGTCATATTCCTTTTAGAGGTCCATTATAAAAGCAAGGGGTAGGATGTTTTATATTTTCAAAACACCGGAACCTTGGCGGATGGCTCTCCTCATACCTCTGGTGCTGAGTGCGTGCGCGGTGATTCTGGCGGTTATACTTTTCACACTGATGGACCTTGAAGATGACGACTATCCGATTGCCCGTGTTGTGGCTCTTTGTAGTCTTGTTGTGGTCATGTTAGGTCTTGTGCAGGGTACATTCAATTAGATGGGTCTTGTTGTAATGTATCTTTTAAATAGTTTATCGTATTCTTCATGTTTGATTTCCATTCGAATTATTTATCAGCACACAAACCATAAAATAAAATAAAATAAAACAAAAGACATAATTAAAAAGCACAACATAGTTCACTTGGACCAGTTTATAAAAACCTGGGGCATTACATTATCCCCCTCTTAAAAGAATTGCGTCCCCGCAATTCGATCGGCGTACATGCACTGACTTATTCACACCGCTTCTCTGACACCCTTGGTGATGTCCCTTTACCTCCATCGCCCATGGAAGAAGTTACTATTCAACTCAATCCCCAGGGCAGAACAAAGCTTGTGGGTCTCCTCTTCCCAAATACATTTTTGGAAAAGTGGATGGTGGTTGAAACCAAGCTCCCGTTTGATACAGGTGGTTTTACAGAGATGGGAACGAGTGACATCAAGCTTCGCGACATCCGCTTGGATTTGGTTCCTAAAGATCTCTCGAACCACTTCATAATTGAAGGATTCGATGAAAGATCCAAAATCGCAGAGCTCCCCAAGCATGCTGAAGCACAGGATTTGGTACATAAAGACTGCGCGGAAGTCCAACTGCTTTGCAGCTTCTCCAAATGCCGGGAAGGCCAACCATTTATTGTTCATGGTGAAACACAGGAAGAGTCCCTCATAGTACTTCCCTTTCTTTTTATAATTCTCAAACAGTGCAGTAGCCATTTGGTTATACACAACATCCGACCCTCGGAAGATTCGAAGGATATTCGAGCTTTTCGATATTTCATAGAGGGTTTTGCACGTGAGTCGTAAGTTAACAAAAGGTTGGTAACTTGTTGAGCATGATTTTTCTACAATAGTCTCTATGATTTCTGTAGGGAGAGTCAAGAGTCTAGGCGTGGTTCGCTGTCTTGCCATCTGAGAAGTTTAAGAACAAACCCTACTTAGTAAAACATTAATAATGTTTTTGTGTTGTCCTAATTTTCCAAGGTTGCCTAAACCATTCCTCTGATACCAACTATAACGCCCCGACCCCGTTAGCCCAGATTCGGTGCTATGGTTATGGTGTGCAATTTATTTCGCACAAATGAAAAAAATAAGTCACACATCATAACCCATCAGGAGGAACTTTCTGGTTTAGATCCTGGAGAATCAGAGACAACAGCTTTGCTTCTTTATTTTCTGAGCTAAGAACAAACATCCAAGTCTTGGAAAGGCTCTATCACCCTATAAAAATTTAACATAAAACATAGAGTGAGCATTAAAATACTCAGTAAGGGGTTTTTGAAAAAAAAACATAAATACAGCCTTTGAAAACTACTTTTAAAATACTTTCCCATACTTAAAATGTTTTTTAAAAGGAAAAACTTAAAACAAAAGTTTATGTAACACGGTTAAAGAACTTCATATTTACACACTAGAACACTTAGCTGGAACCCACATAATAGACAAAGTAAGCGTGCTAATAAAAATACATGGTTTATACTAACTTAAGTGTCCATAAACAAGAAAGGTGTGCATGAACAACAAGGGGTAAACATCATCAGAGTCGCGCACAAGCGCATTATCTAAAAAAACACATCATGACATGATAAATGTAATGCAACATTTGTAATAAAAATCCTGAAAAGAAACTGGACATGCATCAACATTTCCATATCATATGTCTTGTATATTTTCTTTAAATCTAATACTCATAGGTAAGGTTCTATAACCATGGTTATTCCTCTAATCGGAATAATCACTAGGTTGGTCATAAACAAAGAAATGTATGCTGAAGGACTCATGGTATCTGTGTCAAGGCCTTCTGCCATGACCTAAGGGTAAAAACCCAATCTGACTGTCTCGAGAACTATCGATGCATCGAGGAGCTTACTTTTACCGGTCTCCAACCCGGAGGGCTTACTTTAACCAGTCCCCAACCTGGAGGGTTTTCTTCTTACCGGACCCCATTCCGGGTAGTCCCATACATTTCTCACATGTTGATAAGGTTAGATATTCAAGGTGTCCCATACCACTTTGAATATATAATTTTCTTTTCATATTACCCAAGGTGCCCCATACCACTTTGGGTAATTTAGTTCTTAGTTCATTATCATGTTGAGTCATATGTATGAACAATATGAATAAGGCAACAATTATATAATTGGTTTACAAATACATGATACGGCAGATAAAATGGAAAATATGGAATAAAAGCAGGCACGGTCAAGCAAGCATACTATGTGCATAGAACAATTATTTAAGCACGTAAGATGATGAATGTGTGAGACTTGATCCGAAGGGGTATTAAATGATGAGTTTCTAAAATTCCAGTACATTGAAAAGAACTACTTGGCATTAACTATTGTACTTCATAGGTCACAATACTTGCAACAAATCCCCATACACTAATAATTACTGCGGCATGCTTGGTATAATAATAATAAACACTTGCAATCTTTAAAATTCCGACACTTGGAAATAAACCACTTTAAAAAAAATAATACCTGTCATTAATTATTATTCTTCACCGGTCATAGAATTTGCAGTTACACTATGCTCACTAAAAATCATTGCAGCGAGCTTGTTATAAAAATAATAGAGGATTTCTACATATTAACATAACCCTTAAACCCCTATCCTTTTAAAATGAGTTTAAAACAGGCATAAGCATAACCTTAAAAAAACATAAATCATTTCAAGGGCAACCTTAGACAAGTTCATTGTTGTACCCTTAGACACAAAATTATAAAATAGCATAGGAAAGCGCTAAAATCCTACATGCATAAAAATATTAATAACCATTTCTTGAAACTAGGGTTTTCAGATATTAATCTTAAAAACACATTCTTACATAGGGATATATATACACAATGTATATAAATAGGGTTTCTCATAAATTAAACATGGTTCACTTGAAATCTGAAACCTCTAACAATCTATCATTTATTCAGTTTAAAAAAAAAGAACAAAACCTTATGGGTTTTAAGTGTTCAAGAAACTATATATAAAACCTCAATTTCAACTATTACATGTTTGCACCTAAAATAAAGACCTAGTTTGCATCCAATATCATTTATAGACAAAGTAAGAAAAAACTGATTTGCATTTGAAATACATAACTTATAAAATTATATAATTATATATATATAAGGCTTACATAAAAATCGTACCCGTTAGGACTTGTTTTAAAATAACCCCTTTCAAAGGTATAATTCTTAACATAAAATACTGAATTATAAGGAAATCTTAGAAACATATTTTTGTATGGTTTGCATGGAATATATATATATATATATATACCTTTAACTATAATTTATATATATATATACTCATGTATATACAAACTTGAACCGAGAAACATGGGTGGAAAGAAAAAAGACACAAACGTGGCACCCTTAACGCTCAAGGGAGGAGCTCGCCGGAGGGAGGCTTGCTGGGTGGCTGAAGAACCGGGAGGAGCTTTGGTGGCCGGTGGTAGTCCGGTGAGGACTCCTAGTAACGATGCAAGGTGATGGCCTGATGTCCAGCAGCGTAGCGCCGACACTAGTGTGGTCGTGCACGGGGGTGAGGTGCGAAACCGGAGGTGGTTCGTGGTGGCGAGGCGACGGCGAGGCGGCGGCGAGGCTGGTGTTGCGTTGGCGCGGGTTGGCTCCGGAGGTCCCCATTTTCACTGGGGTTTCTCAGTTCTTAAAGGAAGATGATCTGGGGAAGGTTAGGCCGAGCCTACGGAGGTGGGTGCGCGAGGTCAACATGAGCAGTGGAGAGGGAGGCGTATCGGGCAAACCAAGCACTGGTTCGCGGGTCCCTGGCGCGAGGTAGAAGAAGACGCGGAGGAAAAAAAACAACGGATGAGATTCGACTGAGAGAGATCGGAAGGCTGAGAAGAATTGAGCATTTTAAAACACATCAATGGTTGGGATCTTCCTAGGCGAGATCGGACGGAGGAAGATGCGCGGGGCTATTGCGCGGCCATCCATGTTTCTCCGGGTAGGAACAGTGCGAAGAAAAAAAACAGTTTATTAAACGTTAAAATTAGACATTATACTACTTCAATTTTTTTTAAAATATATATACATATATAACCAGAACATTATAATTTGATTTTTTATAAAACATAATAAGTACTTTTAACTCATAATTTTCAAATCCAAAAATCCCATTTTAGTTTTAGTAAACAAATCATACTATTTGATATAACTATTATATTTTTTTTAAAAGATATATTTTAATACCACACTTTTATAACTACTATGATCTTATAACCATTAAAATTCAATTTATAACTTACTTCACTAGTTTATTTATAAAATTATGTTTAAAAGACCCGTAGTTTTTTCTCTAATTCAAAACACAAAGTTTTGGAGATCCGAAAAGATACATTTTTTTCAATTATTGTTGATACCGCTGTAGACTTGATGTTCGACACATTTAAAAAAAATACCAAGTTTTCCATCATATAAATATCATCATGGTCAAAATAGATTCATTTGCAAAAATAATATTTTATTTTTAATACTTGAAGATATAATTCTAATATTTTGTATTAAAAAAA
This sequence comes from Viscum album, assembly GCA_963277665.1. Classification (NCBI taxonomy): domain Eukaryota; kingdom Viridiplantae; phylum Streptophyta; class Magnoliopsida; order Santalales; family Viscaceae; genus Viscum; species Viscum album. The sequence goes on along the minus strand of OY728167.1, from coordinate 132,438,725 downwards.
ATGAAATACCATAATATTATAAAAGCGTTATAAAGACAAAATTTTTATAAAATGATGCACTTTGTCCATTGGAACCCAACGGTCAAAAAAAACGGTCATATTTTTTTTAGAGGTCCATTATAAAAGCAAGGGGTAGGATGTTTTATATTTTCAAAACACCGGACCCTTGGCGGATGGCTCTCCTCATACCTCTGGTGCTGAGTGCGTGCGTAGTGATTCTGGCGGTTATACTTTTCACACTGATGGACCCTGAAGATGACGACTATCTGATTTCCCGTGTTGTGGTTCTTTGTAGTCTTGTTGTGGCCGTGTTAGGTCTTGTGTAGGGTACTTTCAATTAGATGGGGCTTGTTGTAATGTATCTTTTAAATAGTTTATCATATTCTTCATGTTTGATTTCCATTCGAATTATTTATCAGCACACAAACCATAAAATAAAATAAAATAAAACAAAAGACATCATTAAAAAGCACAACATTGTTCACTTGGACCAGTTTATAAAAACCTGGGGCATTACAGTGAACTCCAGCAACACGTATGATCCAAAGAGTAAGAAGGATCATATTTTTCATGGTATTAAGCCAACATTTAGAAGGGAAATAGTCTCCCATTTATTCTCAACATATGATGAAATAGTATCATGTGTTAATAAGATAAGTAATGAATTCTCTGAGTCCTATTTCTTTGAAGGGAATCAAGAGAAGAAAAGGATGGAAGAGAGAAAGATGGATAAAGGGAAGAGGGAAAAGAATAATTTTTCCATATGTGATAACTGTGGGAAGAAACAACCTGGAACTTGCCTGAAGGGAATGGGAGTTTGTTATAAGTGTGGAGAAAAAGGACGCCAAGTAAGTGACTGCAAGGGTAAGAAAAGGGTTTCAAATGTACATGCTTTATCTGCAATGAGTTGGGACACTACATGAACCAATGTCCAAATCATCATAGTATACCCCAATTGATGTTATTGGATAATAATCAAATTGTGATACTACCACAGAGGAGGAATTATTAGAGGTTTTATGTTGTTATTAAAGAATTATGACATTTGAGTGTTGTATCAACAGTGTACTGGTTATAATAATTAAGAAGTATATAAGGATTATACTACAGTACTATTTCATTAAGGACTTGAGATTGTGTGGAACCAATAAAAGTGACTCAATAGTAGGTTTAATTTTTGGAAAATATATGGTTGAGATAAAGATAAACCATAATATGGTTCTGATACTGAGGTAGTGATTTTGGAACAATACATGTTTGATTTGGATAAATTATATGAGATATTCTTGACTACCTTGAAACTGATTAATGATTTGTATATTCTTTCATTATTGGAGTTTACAACATTTTTGGATAGAAGAAGTATATCCAGTATTCTATAAGGAATAAGGGAGAATCAATGTAATCAATAAGGTTTTATGGTAATTCATGGTGTTACCATGTTTTAAAATAATACATGATGAAGGTGTTCCCATGTTATTTCATGGAAAAAAGGATCTTCATAGTGTTTAAATTCCTTAAAAAATTTGGATTGTGAGTTTGGATAGAATAATTTTGGATAAGTCTAAAGGTTGGAATAGATTAAGTTTGAATGGTTATTTTTGTATTTTTATAAAAGGACAACATGCAGACCATGTGACAACCCGTCACATTGGAAAAAGCTGCGGGAATCGAACCCACAACCATTGTACGATTAGGGTTTATCACCTACCAGTGGACTACCTGAAGTCACTGGATTGTATAATGTAGTTTCTTTTTTAAGGGGTCTGATATGTGAATTATAAATTCATTATTTTTGGAACCCTATACAATTAGGATAAATAGAATTTTTTTGAAATCTTTTAGAGTGAAAGAAGAGTTTGTAGTAGGAATTAGTTGAAGGATGATACTCTACTTGTAAAGTATATATATACATATATATATATATATAATTTTATGGATAAATTAACTATTAAACATTAGAGAAGGGATCTTAAAACCAAAAATGTGTTATCCTAATACCTTACGTTTTATTGAACCAATGGTATTTTAAATCATCATAGATTGGTGGATTTGAGGCTAACAATTATAAAATTGTTTGTGATTGATGACCTAAATCACTCCCTATAAATATTTAAGTTTTCCTCCAATTATGTGTCTCTAATTTCCTCCAATGTTGTCCTAACCGAGATCATAATTTGGTGGTGACTTTTTCATTCTCCTTTTCCTCTTATTAAGACTAAATTTTATTAACCCGATTTCCAATGTGGGTTTTCCCACAAAGGTATTTTCTATTATCAACCTTTTATTTTCAAAGAACTATTTCAAATTGAGAGAAAGAAATTTATTGAAGGAGGGAAGAATGTAACACCCTAATATTTCATAGTACGTTATTTCTTCAAAGTAATTCAATAACTTGCACTACACGCAACACCGAGTTTGAGTGCACGACAAGATTACTAAACTAGTCGTTCAAAAGAGGTTATGAATAGTATTAACTGAATATTGAACTATATATATAATCCTTATAATTTTAGAATCTATATTTTGATTTTTTAGACATAATGTAAGAATAAATTCATTTTTTTAGATAAAAGAAGTATTTACTTCAAAAAATGCTCTTTTACCGCCTTTTAATGATGAACACTTTTTAAATAAAATATTTGAAACTTTTATATATTCTATTTGACAAAATAAACTTCTTATTTAGAATCGGGACATATGAATTTAGCTTCAATAAAATTTTGGTGTTTTTCTGATAACTTTCATATTTGGGTGAATAGTGAAAAATAGTATATTTTAACTGAAAAAATCTTTTTTAATCAAAATAATTTATAGTTTTAAATTATACATTTAAATGATTTAGAAGTATGAATATATTATATTTTTACCATTTAATCCAATTCTGGTCATTTTAAGTAATTTCACATTGATATTGGACATAAACAAGTGTCAATCTTTTGATAGATATTATTTCTTAAAAATACGCCTTTTGGTTTTGACAATGGGAATTAATTTTAAATTAATAAATGAAACATATATGTTTTGAATTTATTAAAATGTACTTCATTTTTGGATTCTGAATATCAAAATTAGCTTAGGGTAAATTTTTGGTATTTTTCTGAAAACTTTCAATTTTTGATGAATAGTGAAAAACACTGAGTTATAGTTTTAAACCAAATTATTATTTAAATAATGATTTATTTTATTTAAATTTATTTTAGGTCAAAATAGATATATAATACCAATATAAGTTCAATGTAATTCATTGGAGTCAGTTTATAATAATTTTAGATATATAAAAATTTTATTGAACTTTTCCCCGTCTCTTACCCATCTCCTAGGAGTATTTGCAAATTCACATAAAAATTAATTTTACCTCTTTTGTGAGTGGAATTTCAAAAATATAAGAGACACGATTAATATCAACGATCAAAATTTGGTTCAATAAGTTAAAAATATTTTTTTGTGAATAGTAACTTTTTACTTTTATTTACAACGGTTAAATGTAAATAGAGTAATTAAGGGTAAAAATGATATTATTATTACACTAAAACATGTCCAAATTCTATTAGATAAGTATAATTAGACAAAAAAAACCTTATGAATAAAATATGAACCTCTTTGGTCCACTTGGATTAGATTAGGACATTTATTATCATTTATTTCAAAGAACAGTTAAAAGAGTAAAAATCAAAGTTTAATTACTAAACCATTTTTAATATAGGGTTATCCATAAGATAAATTCAATTATAAATATTAATTAGAAATATAAAATAATTTCCTACATAATTGTATTTTATTTATAATTTTTAGACATTAAATAATTTAATTTATTTATGACATAATAATGATGTAGTAATTCACTTATTAGTGAAATATAAAAATAATTGATATTATAAATACCCAAATAAATATAATTTTAGACTTTTAATGAATTAGAAGAATTTTACAGGTTAATATGACATGTTAGGGTTGATTAAAGTAATTAGGTTAAAATTAATAATACTGTTATGAATTTAGAAAAAAGAGAATACCAAATAATGTCAAAATTGACATAAAAGAGTTTTTAAAACAAATATTATATTTTTAATTGATATTAAATTCCTAAAAATCTACGTTTCGGAAAAGAGACATATATAATGATATTTTTATAATTAGTGAACCACTTGGGGTTCTCTTGTAAGTTTATAGTATGTTTATTAACCATATAATATAAAAATACAAAGAGACATGATAAATGTGAAACTAATTAACTAAGAGTTAAAACTAAAAGATAAGGTTAATACTGTGACCCAAACCTGTCTAAAACCTATTGGTTGGGTGCTTTTTGACCCATCCCCACCTTATCCTCTAAATAAGTAACTTTGGAACCGTTATATACCGAATATGAATTTATTATAAAATAATATTTCTAGCTTTCCTATGGTGCCTCTCACCCCTCTTTTAAATGGGCACTCCCCCTTCTCTCAATTTCACACCTTCAAAGCCTTTTGGCCCAGCTAACCCCTTCCCAAATATCCTCTCAAATATCCTAAATTCATCCAAGAGGCCTTCTTTTGGTCATATAGCCAACCTATGTATCCCTTTCGATCAAATCAAAATAAAGAACCCGAAGAAGAGGTAATGATTTCACCACCCTCTTTCAAGTTCTCTTTTTCTTAAATATACTCTTTCTTTGTTGTTTCCATTATAAAGTAATAACTCCATTATCTTATATATACTATGATGTTATTATAAATATGGAAAAATTATATTCATTACTCTATCCATCTTATGAATGATAATGTCACCATGCGTGCGTTCGTACGGCTTACCGTCTGCACGTCGTGGTGTAATTTGTTATTCAACACTATGTTATTTGGATGGATATAATGATGAGTAATATGTATATAAATAATGAAAGTAACATGATAATGTCTCTATAAAATTAATATACCATCCAATTCATCATTTTTAAGGAAATGGTATTGTCGCTCGTGCGTACGTACGGATTACTGTCTCCACGACGCGATGAGATTTCATTCCACGTACACCATTTATCGACGATTATAAAAATATATATTACTAATAAGTATGTAATATATGAAATAATAATTCTACTAAATATATATATATATATATATATGTACTTACATATGTCTTATTCACTTAGTTCCGTTCAATACGATATGAAAACAGAAGCAGCGTTTATGCGTACGTACGGACTACCGTGTCCATAAACGGTGTTTTTCATTTCATATATATGTCTATAATACATATTTATATTCTAAATATATATGATTAATAAATCATGTTTTATATTCTGGAAGTATTTAAATCTTGATCTATGTGATAAAATCAATATTAACAAGTCAAAACACGTACGATAAAGAAAATGATTATTACCCAAAATGTTAATTTAACGTGTAAATTATTATTAAATGGGTAGTATAAAGTCATAAATAAATCATGTATGATATCATAAATATTAATATGGTTATATTATAATTTAATAACAAACTAAAATCTTCATACATGAGGTTAAACGTACCCTTGACTGAAGGAATGTTCAAGGTAAGGGTTAATTCCTCAATCTCATTATTATCCGAGATTGTTTATGTGTAAGTATTTTCTGGGTCATTTTTATCATCCATGTACATTTTTCATAAAAATGAATATTTTAAGGATTTCTGAAAGGTACCCTTTTCAAGATCATATTTTTAAATGTTTTAAAGATTTATCTTTCTAAATCTTTTTAATTAATGTTTATGTTTTCAAAATGATTTTAAGGATTTAATTATATGGACTTGAATGTTTTGAAATGATAATTCTTTTCAAAAGTTTCAAAGTGGTGTGGGATACTTTAATTCAAAAATCTCTTTTAAATTACTTCCTTTATAAATGTGTGACTTTTAAATGATTTCACAGAAAGAATATTTGTCTCAAAAAGTTTTACTCATCATTTTCGACTATGTCAACATCCATTACTGGATATTATTTTTGATTGAGGTTGATTTATTATAATACAATATTTTATATTATATTGAATGAGTTATGACATGTTTGATTGTGGATGTTCTATTTTTAATCCATTCATGGTTTATGGAGAAAGTATTGACATTTTGTAAGCTAGTTTTAATACGAATGTTTATGTCATGTTTAAACCTGTTCATATGAGGAATGCATTGGACTTAGTAAGTGACGGGTGGAGCCCAATATAGCTCCTCGATGCATCGGTAGGTCTCATGAGACAAACTAGTGTCTTGGCACAAGGCCTTGACAAAATCTTATTTGTAGTCTTGGCACAAGGCCTTGACTATGTGGTTATGATAGTCTGGAATTATTCCTTCCATCATTAGAAAAGTGGCTATTTTATATTTTATGTGATTATTATACTAGTAGAATATCCATGTGAGTAAGTAAATGACATTATTTTGATTTATATTTTCCATATTATGATGAAATTTTTGTTGAAAAGTCTTTGTTTTAGTTTTATACATTGCCTTAAATATTTATACTTATTTATTAAAGTTTCTGCTATATTGTTATCCTCATTTAGCATCTTATCTCACCCCTTTCCATGTTGTATTTTTTCCAGGATGTGAAGAAGTATATTATGACTGACCTGCAGGGATAGTCTATGGGATCTCAGTGTTGTCTATGGAAACAATGTTGTTGTAGTTTTCCATTTTATGATATAATGTAAACCTTATGAATGTATCTAGTGTTTCCCAGGCTACTAAACTAATTGGTCTTTTGAGATTTGATCCCTTGTGATCATTCCAATGTTATGTAATAATGCACCAACTCTGGGTAACTGGGGTCATGGAGTTACACTTATACTACTACTATTGATTTTGTGAGTCTAGGATCATGAAATTATGGGAAAATCATTGTGTTTATGTTGTATTTTTTTTTATGTTTTGGTTATTGAACATCTTTTTTAGACGAGGATGAATCCAAGATAAAGAAATCTGTATTTTATATGTGTTGGTCATTCTATTTTTGGATGAACAAGGATGATGTTCATGTTATTAATGTTTTTCAACCATTGGTAGTAAAAGATGTTGACTAAGGAAGAATATCTTTTCATTTGAAATAGTGACATCTGAGAATATAGAGGTAGATATTGTTTTTAAGTTTGGTTGAGATTTCCATTGTAAACCAGTATGATTCTTTATAAAACAAGCTTGAATAATATATAATCGTTGGGATATAGACTCAAGGTTAAGGATGGTAGCTTCCCTATCTATATTCACTTTATGATATTAGTTAATATTATTGTCTCATTCATGATCCAAACCCAATTCGGTTATAGTAACACATCTTGGGAGTTAAATATTATTAAAATACCATGTCCCGTTGTTCATGATTATTTGTCACTTTTCACATGTAGTGTTGTGTTGGGATTTTATAAGAGGGTCAATTTATTCTAAAATTTGTAGATTTATTAATATTATTTGGGGTATTGGAAAGAGAAAATAATTTGGTAAAATTAGTTCCCATTGATCCAACCCCACTTAGAGTGAGTACATATATCACATAGAAATACATATCTCTCTTAAACCATAAGACACAATCCACTAAAACCAAAACACCCCCCAATTCCATGACATTTAAGAAGAGGTGGAATAAGAACAATTTGAAAATGGATTAGAAGGTCCTCAAACAAAAGGAAATTTGAAATCCAATTAAAAGGACATTATATCATTAAAATATTACTCTAAATAAACCAAAATGTTCTTTGGGTAGCCTTGAGATTGATCATGGTTGAATGAATTTGAAATAATCTAAAGGAACACATAAATTTACAAAAAAACTGGAAAACATAATGAGATTAAATAATATAAAGGATTATATTGAACTTCCTGAGTCTATAAAGACCACAACATAATCCTTTTCCTTAACTACAAACTTAATAACCCCCAAAACCATGATCATGGTGTAACAAAACCGCCTTTGTGAAATCATCCCCTAAAATTAAAAACCAAAGAATCTTATAACAAAATCCTTCATGATATAAAACGCATCACCATAGTAAAAAGATACTCACATAAGATTAAACTAGAGTCACACCATGATTTTCCACATTATAACATAAAAAATCATGGAATATCTAATGGAACCCTACCATCATTTGGTACACCAAATAATCAATGAAAAATAATTATGCCACAAAATATCAATCAATGTAATATAATCACTTACAATGGTGAAACACACTAGACCCATGCATTCTCTCTCCATCAGCTAATAAATCACAGCAAAACCCATATTTTTATGATTTTATTCATTATGAATATAGGAAATTTAGGGAAAACCCTATTTCTCTCTTACTATGCTACCTTTAAGATTCCACCAGACACCTCTAAAACCCAGAAAAAATATATTAAAGGACTGGAAAATCCATACCATTTGATTATATACCTATAAAATGATTCTTTACCTATAATTTAAATAAAACATGGATATAGAAGACATATTTATTGACTATTATGGAGAGATAACTCTCGAATAGGATTGAAAAACTATTAACACCCTCAATTCAAAATTTTATTTATGAAGAAAGATCTTCCTTAATAAATATTTAGGTAAAAATCTAAAAAACATGAGTGATAACTCTCAAATAACAATGAAACACAAATATAAACTATATAAAGTTGGGGAATATAATTAAAACAACCTCAAATTGAAAAGAATACCTTTAACCACTATCCATTTTAATTCAACAAACAAGACTACAAAAAAACTATCCTTTAAAATAAAAAACTAATTACTTAAAAAACCCAATGTATTAATAAAACTAACCCTTTTAAAAACTAAAACCAATTTACTAAAATAAAACTTTTAAATAAGACAACACATTTACATTATATTTTAAAAATATAGTTGGCACACACATTCAAAAAAAGGGTTGATATCCACATATGTGGTATTAGTTAACGGTTTGAAACCAACTACCCAGGGAATGCTTGAATGAAAAATAATAACCATCTAAGGATTGAGAGATATGTTGAAGAACATGAAAGTTATATTGTCTTTTCACTACGAAAATACCATGGACGCAAATTAAATCCATGAACAAAAGACACCTTAAACTACTCAAACCTAGAGAACAAAGACAAAATTTAATCATTGAAGATCTCCTCCCACAGAACCTCCACAGACATTGGGACTCACAACATAGATAATAAATCTATTCATTGCTAACAACTTGATAGGGGTGTTCAAAAAAAATAAAACCATGGAAAATTAATTATCTATAACCTCAATTTGATCCATAAACTCTAATAAGGACTTAAAATACATATAAATGATGGGTCATTAAATATATGACCTCAATGATGACTAAAAATTTCATTCCCAATGCTCCTCACTTGATAAAATACCTAAAAATATGACCTATCAAAACCATCTAGTGGTTTTAAAAAACTCACACACTCTCTTACCCTTATTGTATCTCCTTAAGTACCTTCATAAAATTATCCATCCACAGAAGTGAAATAATGTCTTTTTTAAATAGCTCAATTATAATACCTAGAACTGAATCATCAGGTCTAAGATGAAGTGCACATAGCCTTAGGAATATGTCCCTATAAGCATGAGTATTCCTAATAACAGTGAAGGTTTGAGTCCCATTAGTATGGAAACTATACCCTTAGAATCAACAGGTACATGTATACATAATAATAAATATTAACCCAATAAAATAAATAATAAATTCTATAAATGACATTGAGTGTATATCAATACATATAGAATATTAATTAAGAACCCTCAAAGATAAAATTAATTTAGACTACAAGAAAGAAATATATGTAAATAAAGTACCATAATATCCCTCCAAATTCCATCTTAATTCTACCTTTGAAGCCAATCTTAATCCACTATAACCCCATCACTAGCCATTTTCCCTTCCCTAAGTCCCTAATCATGAATTATGCACATGATCGAGATGACTATGATGTGTATGAGTATAAATTCAGTAGGACACCACCAATACATCCTTATAATAATTGAAGAATAAATATGTAAAATTTGATGTCATGATATAAAGTAAATGCATAACTAAACCTAAAACTACACATGTTCCAATTCATCATGTTCTAAAAAAGACATCACAAATCCCAACTCCACCTACTTCAGTATGATTCTTGTAAGGATGTCATGGTCTATCACTACACATAATAAGATGTTCTATATGACCTAGTGTTGGTTGAAACCCTATGTCTATCTGTAATATCTCCAAGTTACATTTTAAGTAATACTGCATGCCCCACCCTGATGGTGGTTGTTAACATGAACACCACATGGCCCACCTTGATGGTAGTCATAATCCTCATATGATGGTAATTCCTACTTAACATGTTTGGTTTTTTGGTATGTGAATGTAACCATTAATGGAAATATCCCACATTAGTCGGTATCTAAAGGATACTAAACTTCATGGAATGGTTTAATCCCATTTCATATGACATGTCTATGATCTGAATCATATGATAAAATGATCTATAGTCCATATCCTATTTTCAAATTATCATAATCCTCCTCAAAGGGGTCATCTAACTAATACTGATAAAACAATTTATTTTGATACCTACAGCAAGGTTCCATTGGCTATTAAATTCCACAAACAATAAAAATCAAATAAAGGAATAATAAGTCGTATCAAGAATAGTTATTAATAGGATACCAGAAAATCATAAGAAAAAATATCAAGGATGTGTCTCAAGGTCCACTCAGACACCCACATGTGACATTTATCAATCATGGGTTTCAAGAAAAAAATATCAAATCAGGAAAACATCATATAAAAGTCCCTATACGATATGGATCTTCCAAAACCATGACCGTTGACTAAAGAATCATGTATCTCCATGAAGGTAGCCACTTGAATCATTCTCACACCTTAAGACACAAAGAACTAAATACAAGGTCACATGAGAGTTCAATAATGGAGATTATAATAGGGAAACATCACGACTAGAAGGAAAAACATTGAACAATGTTAAGTCACCAAGGGAATCACCATTGATTTATCATCGAATTCAAAAAACCCTTAAGAAAGTTTATTGTTACATCAAATTTGGAAATTACCTTTCTCAACTACACAATGAACCATAATCTAAGACATAATAGAATCACTATATGATTTCTCAATAAGGATAAAAGTATATATTGAGAACTTGAATGAATTACTAGAGTTATCTACTAAATCAACCAAAACCAAAAGCACCAGAAATGGAAGATAATAAGATAACTTATATCAAACAAAATAGATAAAAGATAGATCCAAACAAGGGATAAACTAGAGATCTGACCTAATCCGTCGTTGAATCTAGTCAAAGTTTAATATTTATATTCCTACTAACTAAAGTATATGTGGAAAGCAGGGCCGAACCCACAGAGAAGGCGATTTTGACCACTATTCTTCTAAAAACATACAAAAAGATCCCACTGTTGTGAGTAGTGGAATAGATTTTCTATTTTTTTATATTTTTTTATATTGTGAACTAATTAAACACTACAGTCTTTTTGAGTTTTTGTTCTAAACTATTATGGAACAAGAAACAGACTAAGAACAGTAATAAACAGCGATAAAAAATGCTGATAGTGAACAATCAAGTAAATTTCTCAGGGGAAAAGTCTCCATTCTACTGGTTCAATAAGTATTCCAAATCACTTTAAAGTTATTGCCTAGCACCACTATGAAAAGTGTGACTTGTCTCCCTCTCCAAGAGTTAAGTCACACAAGCTGAATGATTCTGGAGTTCTCCACTCCAAAACAAATCAACTGTGAAAAGTTCGAAAAGATGAATACAACAGGACGAACTCGTCGTAAGCCCCGAAGCATTTATGAATTGATTTTTTTAAAGTTGTTTCCACGATCGATCTCGCTGATTTGATTGTGGAGTTTTGAAAATTAAGTATTAGTGGTGAAAAGAAATTGAATGAACTCAGCATCAATCTCGTCGATCTTTACTAAATTCAGTGAGTTGATTAAGTGATATGAGAATTAAAAGTAACCAGCAGAGTTTCGATTCATCCCCGAACTTAAAATTTAGCTAACTAATATATTGTTCATTATCGCTATATCAAAAACTAAAGTCATTCAAATACAGAGGAAGATATTTGAAATAGAACAGATGAAGAAAACTCCCTCTGCTTGCATCAATTGCTGCTCCTGGACCTCTGCTCTGCTCCGAGACTCGTGTGTTCGTCGAGGGCGTGTCTCTCAGAATGAATGAATCACCTCCGTCCCCCGCATTAGTCTGCAGCTGCTCTGTTTTTGTAACCACAGTCACCTACTGTATGTCACCTCTCACTTCCACCGACTTTAATTGTCCTTCACAAACGTACCGCACACGTGCGTTTAATCCACGACAGGCATGTCACATGAGTTTTCTTCACGTAACTAACTTTGGATGAGTTAGTTTCATGCACATAGACGTGTTTCCGACTTTGGAATGGACCTGCACAAAATATTAACAAAATAAAGAAATTAAAACTCAAATACAAAAGTTAACTAAAGATAATTAATAAATATTTAAGTTAATAATTATTATTTACTTTTATATAATAATAATATAAATTTATCAAACACTATTGATTTAATTAAATGAATATATATAAATACTAAATACTAATTTTTATAGTTTATCGGATTAAACTAAATAATTAAAATTTAATATCATAAGTATATAAGTAATTAGAAAATTAATAAATTAGAATGTAGTAAAAATTTTATTATTACAATTTAATAAATTAAGTTGCTAGATTAATTTTTTAATTAGTTAATTTTAATTATGTAATTAGAACTAAAACTTAAGTTTTAACTATATTTAAAATAAGTATATTTTATAGTTTATTTATAATTATTATTAATTATATAATTTATACTATAATCAATAAATTGATTTATTATTTGCATTTATTATAAATTTAGTTTTATATTTTAATTTATAATTTATCTATGTATTAATATAATTATAACTTTTATTATTTTATATTAATTTGACTTTTTAAAGTTTACTTTATGTTAAACTTTTACTTTTTTTTTCTTTTACTCTTTTTACTTTACATTAATTATTATTATTAATTTATTTATCTTTTTTTTGTGTTAACTCCCTCTTCTTCCCCCTTTCTCCACGGCGCACAGGAGGGGAAGTTTCTTCCTCTTTGAACCCGGCGGAGGCTCTCCTCTCGGCTACTTCGCAACAGTAGTCCGTCGGTCCAACTCTAGTAACGGCTCGACCCACTTCGGAAATGGCGCGACCCTCGGTTCACTCTCCTCCTTCAGCACTTCGGCGGCATGACAAAGGTGTGGCGGACTGGGTTCCAGAATTCTTCGGCTCTGGTTCGCAGCTCATCTGCTGCCGCAAATGAGTCTAGCAAGACGGCTTCAGCTCTTGCGGGTAGTGCGGCGTGGGAGTAATTTTTTTTTTACATTTTTTCAAAAAAAAAAATTTAAAAATACAACGAGGTTTAAAATATTTTTTTTTTACATCCTAAAGGCGGCACCTGGTGTGCCGCCTTTGGGGAATTTTCTGGCCAGAGCAAGGCGGCACCGGGTGTGCCGCCTTTGCCCAAAAAATAACCGCAAAGGCGGCACACCAAGTGCCTCCTTTGCCTAAATAATTTTTTTTGAAATTTTTATTTTTTGTTTTGTTTTGTTTTGTTTTATATATATATATATATATATATATATATATATAACAAAACTTTTCAGCAGAATTTTTCTGCTATTTAATATCCAGCGGTTCTGCCATTACAGCAGTCTGGATTCTGACTGATACCCTCACCCAGGACTCCCTCTTATAAGGGGGTTTGCCCTGAAAACAATACTGCATTTTCGATGTGGGATTCTGGTTCTCCTTTTTCTGCACAGTACATTCTGCGTTTCTGATGTGTGATTCTGTTTCAAGTACGCGACTTTGAAAGACTATAAAAGTTAAACTATAAGACCAATACAAATGAAACATTAAACACTGATTAAACATATAAGAAATAGTTGAAAACAAAAATAATTTCATAAAAAATGTTGATACGGATTAATTTATAAGCTTTCAAAACCACCTACTTGAAACTTAAACATATTTGAAGTACGTGACTTTGAAATCTTATAAAAGATAAATTATAAGACCAATACAAATGAAACTTTAAACATTGATTAAACATATAATAAATAGTTGAAAACAAAAATAATTTCATAAAAAATGTTCACCAAAAACAATTTATAAGCTTTCAAAACCATCAACATGAAACTTAAAAATGTTTCAAATTCCCGACTTTGAAATACTATAAAACATAAACTATAAAACCAATAGAAATGAAACATTAAACATTGATTAAAAATATAAGAAATAGTTTAAAACAACAAAAACTTCCTAAAAAATTTCTGTAAAAATTAATTTATAATATTTCAAAACAATCTACTTGAATAGGGAATCCGATCCATCAGTTTGAGGGATACCGGGGCTAGGTAGATAGATAATCGGATCATTGTATCTATGGATTTTTTGGATAGGAAGATAGATTCATTTCATTCATTATATCGAGGTATTTCTTTTTTAAGAGAATATAGACTTTCTTATAATTATAAAATAAGGGACACCTTTATTTTTTGGTTATAGAATACGATTCTCTTAAGGTTAAAAGACATTATTCTTTTAATGGCTTTGAAAGTCATTATTTGTTTTGTATGAAATTTTATTTATTTTTTGTAAAAAGTTTTTATATTTCCACCACACATATAATTGAATGCAAAACATCATATTAGTATTTTTATTATGATTTTATCCATATTAATATGATTTTGATAATAACAAAACTTTTGAATTAATAAAATCTATCATGATTATGATTCTTGATCATACAGAAATTTTATTCAAATTTTTACCCATAAATTTTAATGAGGATGAATATTACACAAAATTAAGGATCACATGTCAGATTGTGAACCATCTTGGCACTGCTTAATAAGTAAACACATTCTGTGGAATTGGAATATGTGTGTATTAGGGTCCTCTCTATAATACAATATAGCACTAAACCATGGAAACTTTCTTTGCAGGCACTCCACTATAAAATATGGATCCACTATTCTCTCATGTGTCTCTATTTTCACAACCACCCTTTCTCATCTAGGAGCACATCATACCACTTATTGTTTGGATAAGGTTTAATTACTTTCCCACCTAGGTAGTGGTAGACTCTTCCCTTGGCTAGCTAGTGGTAGGATAATTTTTTTTGAGTAAAATCAAACAAATAGTTATCCATTTCATCTCCTAAATTATTATTTATGTAAAATATAAATTCATCTCACATGAACATATTTTAATCCCTCATGAAATAATAAAATATTATATTTCCTTCACTTCCTTTTCTATTATTGTAAACAACGTGTCACCATTTCCACAATTTTTTTAACATAATATCACATCAAAAGTCATCACAATTATGCCTCACATATCAAAATAATCTACTAACAAGTCATTCATCCTTATTGGAAAAAAATTCATATCAATGGGATATTTATATATAATATTCCTTATTGTTTTGAATTAATGACTTCCATTGTTCCACATATCCATTCATATGGTGAACCACCATGATGACTTTTTCCTTTTAACTAATTCCTAAATTGAAAATTATTTTCTATAGGGACATTATGAATTTTTCATCTACAAATGGATTAGAAATTTCACTGAATGTTAGAGGTTATTACTGCATGAAGATATCCATTATAGTTACACAATGTTGTAGATCAATAGGTCTCTCTATATAGGTGGGTTTATTTTTCATAACAAGGGTTAAAATCCCTAATATAGTTATGAATAGGTTTTTCTGCAAAATATATTTGTTAAATTGTTTATGGGGAATATCCCTACATTGACTAAGAATGTTTATATGGTTCCCATTCCTCCACTTGGTATCCATATTTTTATAATGACATATATATTATTAGCTAATAAAATATAAATGTAAAATATAATTCTAATTATGAATTATAGAGTGTTTTCTAGAAATCTTGAGTGTTTTTCATTGAAATATTTATATCTATATTGGTTCCTCTAAATCAATTTCTAAATGTTATTAACAATGTTACTCAAATACCAATTATAACATCTTATAATCCATAAACCTATAGTCAATAGTTATATTACATTATTGATATAAAGTAAAAGAGTCCCCAATGGAAAGAACAATTTAGTAGTCTGGGAAGACCATATATAGATATACAATACATATTAAAATAGAAGATACAAAATGAACATATTATGAGATCATGAAAATCCCTTCAATCATATCCCAGAAAATATCACATATTCCTCCTCAATGATTCCTGAGAAAGGAAAAAATTACATGTGTGATCAAAAGCTCATTACAGAGTAGCATATATGGGAACCTTACATAACATAAACATAGAATAAGTGATATGTAAAGTATAAATTAAAAAATGAAGTCATAATATGCTAAAATTGAGGGAATTATATGGTCATGATTATAAACGATAACATGGAATAAAATAATCAATTATCTCATACTGATGGAATGTATATTTCTAGAAATGAAATTCTTGTTGTTAAGGCTTAACGCTAGGCCACATTAGTATTATTAGAAGAAGAATACACCAAATACCAACATATTTTTTCATATGATATCTACTGATGAATTGATGGGAAATATAGTTATATGCCAGACCCATCACCTGATTAAGACTAATCAATTCACTCTACGAGTCATAATGACCTTTGTAAAAGTTACCTATGAAACCTATTGCTGAATTAATCATGGTTATCCATATATTGATAAATGTATACATAAAATACTTCCCATTCCTTATAATAATGTAAATTTCTTCTCGAAAAACCCTTATTGAACTTGGAAGACTTGTGTTACCATCCATGTAATTGGAATTACCCTAATCATAAAAATATAGTGGTGAGGGTACCTTCAATGTGTTGTATATCCATGGAAGATAGTAATTGAGTACAATAGTTTTCATTGGTATGAGACCCAGGAAAAAATGACAACCCATATATTTAATGCCCCCTATTTCATGATTTCTTTCAAAAAATATACACTTAATATAATCACAAAATAAAATTATTCCATGTGCCCTTAGGTAATTAGTTACATAGAATAATAACCTAAAATAAAAATACAAAAAAATTATTTAAAACTCCATAACATGCCCTTAAAATCCACTGATCTTATAATACTGCATAGGATAACCTGGGGATGTACATAAGAAAGGGGTGAATTATAAATCCTTGTAAAGAAATAATCAAAGAATAAAATTATGAAATTAATGCATGTGAGTAGAGAGACATAACAAGGTGATATAAAATTGATGTGATTCGTAAAAATAAACCTCAAATTATTATATAATATAATAATATCAAGGCAACATTGGAATGCAATAAAAAATAAAACATGGAATCACAATTCTAAGTCAAGGATAACCACTAAAAAAATATAACATAGAGTGCTTAGGATAACCTCCCATGCACTGTAAGTGATTTCTCATGAGGTAAAAACATTACCCATTTTTATGAAGTGGAATATAATTTAAGGCCACCCATCATACTCATATCATGTACATGAATTTTTTTAAGTTTCAAGTAGATTGTTTTGAAATATTATAAATTAATTTTTACGGAAATTTTTTAGGAAGTTTTTGTTGTTTTCAACTATTTCTTATATTTTTAATCAATGTTTAATGTTTCATTTCTATTGGTCTTATAGTTTATGTTTTATAGTCTTTCAAAGTCGGGAATTTGAAACATTTTTAAGTTTCATGTTGATGGTTTTGAAAGCTTATAAATTGTTTTTGGTGAACATTTTTTACGAAATTATTTTTGTTTTCAACTATTTATTATATGTTTAATCAATGTTTAAAGTTTCATTTGTATTGGTCTTATAATTTATCTTTTATAAGCTTTCAAAGTCACGTACTTCAAATATGTTTAAGTTTCAAGTAGGTGGTTTTGAAAGCTTATAAATTAATCCGTATCAACATTTTTTATGAAATTATTTTTGTTTTCAACTATTTCTTATATGTTTAATCAGTGTTTAAAGTTTCATTTGTATTGGTCTTATAGTTTAACTTTTATAGTCTATCAAAGTCGCGTACTTGAAACAGAATCACACATCAGAAACGCAGAATGTACTGTGCAGGAAAAGGAGAACCAGAATCCCACATCGGAAATGCAGTATTGTTTTCAGGGCAAACCCCCTTATAAAAGGGAGTCCTGGGTGAGGGTATCAGTCAGAATCCAGACTGCTGTAATGGCAGAACCGCTGGATATTAAATAGCAGAAAAATTCTGCTGAAAAGTTTTGTTATATATATATATATATATAAAACAAAACAAAACAAAACAAAATAAAAATAAAAATTTTAAAAAAAATTATTTAGGCAAAGGCGGCACACCCGGTGCCGCCTTGCCCTGGCCGGAAAATTCCCCAAAGGCGGCACACCAGTTGCCGCCTTTGGGGGGTAAAAAAATAATTTTTTTTTAACCTAGATGTATTTTCAATTTTTTTTTTTGAAAAAATGCATATAAAAAAAACCCGCGGCGTGGCTTCAATGAACACCGGATGCGGCGGACAGCAACACCCCTCCAAAACTGATGGCGTGCAGGTCTTCCTCCTACATTCCAGCATTGCATTCGGCCCATGCGGAAACACTATCCAGCAGAAACGAATAGGAGAGATCAGCGGTAAAAAGAAAAGGTGCGTTATCCCGGCCTTGTGCGAAGCGGCGTCGAATGTGGATCTGTTCGGCTTTAGCAGCAACGATATCCTTGGTGTGGGGACCACTCCCAATTGGGAGAGTCCTCTTTGGCGGCAGCATCTATCCAGAAGGCTGTAGGAGTCGGCTACGGGAGTCTCCTTGGTTTGGTGGGCAGCATGATGGACAACAACCGGCGAAAGAATTTTCAAAGGTTGATGCACCAACCCTTGAAGTTGCAGAATTTGTTTCCTTTATAAACAGAAGGGAAAAAATTGTGTGTGATGTATTTTTGTGATCCTCCGTGATTATTCGGAGAGAAGGGAATAGAGAAGCTGCAGTGTTTCTCCCGTGGATGTAGGCTGGACGGTCGAACTACGTTAAAATCTTGTGTTCCTCTGTTCTTGTTCCGTTTTTGTGTGTTTGAGGTACCACGCACCTCCGGTGCGCCCAACAAGTGGTATCAGAGGCGAGTCGGAGCGAACGGAGGTGAACCGTTGGCAAATTTTCCGGTGGCCGGAAAATTGAAATTGGTTGGAAAATTTTTCTGAGAGCAGATTCGGGAAAAGGGCGGCGAGACGATTCCAACGGCGCAAACGGCGAGAAAAACGGAGTTGAAACGAAGGAGATATGGCCGGTCAAAGTTCGGTCAAACCCGCGGGTGAACAGTAACCCCGTGCCGGAGAAGAAGGCACTGTTCACGCCGCCGGCGGCAATTCCGGGGAGATTCCGGCAAGAGCTCTGGCGTGCCACGTCAGCGCCACGTCAGCGGGTGATCTGGACCGTTGAACGTGTTTTGACCATAACTCGGTCAATTGGTGTCCGATTTCGGCGATCCAGGAGTCGATTCCGACTATTTCGACCGTTCCGGACACATCCATACGGTTAGTTTTTGAAAATTCGCACTCTTTCAGGTGGTTATTAAAGGGTGCGACATCGACGGTGGTGATCGCGTTTTGCGACGACGACGATGGCTGGTGGCGGAGCACTACCAAAATTTGACATCGAGAAGTTCGATGGTCGAAACAATTTCGGCTTGTGGCAAAGCACGGTGAAGGATATTTTGGTGCAGCAGGGCCTGATCAGACCGTTGATCGGAGAAAAGCCCGAGACAACCAGTGCCAATGATTGGGAAGAGCTCGAGATGCGGGTTGTCAGCACAATTCGACTGTGTTTGGCGAATGAGGTAAAGTACTCAGTGTTGGATGAGACATCACCGAAAGAGATCTGGAAGAAGTTGGAGCAGCGGTATATGGCGAAGTCGCTCACCAACAAGTTGTTCCTGAAGAAGAAACTGTACCAGTTGCGCATGGACGAGGGAGCGAATTTGTTGGATCATACCAATGAATTCAACAAGATCCTGACGCAGTTATCGGGGCTCGGTGTGAAGGTTGAAGAGGAAGACAAAGCACTTTTGCTTTTGTCATCACTACCAAGCTCATTTGATGGGCTTGTGACTGCATTGCTCGTGGGGAAGGAGACATTGAAGCTGGACGATGTGATGGCGTCGCTTCAAGATTCAGAAGCATTTCGAAGACCCACGACGCATTCAGGTGATCAAATCATGGCGATGCGAGATGCTTAGCGTGGGAGGAGCTGACATCGACAGTCAGGAGGTAAAGAATGGCGGCCAAAATCCAGGGGACGTGATCCGAGCAAAATCACGTGTTTCTGGTGCGAGAAGAAGGGTCACTATAAAAGTAACTGCCCAGAGCGCAAACGGTACTTTGCTGGGAAGAAGAAAGTTGAAGAGGAGGATGTGAACATCACAGGATTATATGCAGATAATGAAATCTGTGTGACAACGGGAAGCTCATACTCAGATGAGTGAGTTGAACGGGAAGAAGTGCAGTGTCATTACTGCAAAAGATATGGGCACATGAAGCGGGAATGTCGTTTTCTGAAAAGGAAGAACGAGCGGGCTCAAAATCCAAAGGAAGACGGATGGGTTCTGGATTCAGGGAGCTCGGCACACATATGTACGACGAGAGGTACATTTGATACTTTTCAGCAGGTGCGAGACTCGGTGAGACTTGGTGATGGGTCAACATGCGAGGTTCGAGGAGTCGGGACAGTGAAATTGAAGACACCTGGTGGAGGAGTTCGTAAACTGGCTGACGTGAAATTTGTTCCGAGGATGAGGCGAAACTTGATATCATTGAGTAGGCTCGATGCGAGAGGGTTCAATATTTCCATAGCAGGTGGAGCGTTGAAAGTCTCACGTGGGGATGCAGCGATATTTACTGGGAAGGAGTCTCAAGGGTTGTATCATTTGATGGAGACCGCAGTCAGCCCGATATTGATTGAAGATGATGGAAGTGCCACGTCATCTGGCGTGAAGAAGCGTGTTCGATTTGCGGATGAAGTTTTCAACACCTGCAAGGAGACTGCAGGTCAAGCTTCTACCCCAAATTGGTCGTGAGGGGGAGATTTGTGGGGACCACTCCCAATTGGGAGAGTCCTTTTTGGCGGCAGCATCTATCCAGAAGGCTGTAGGAGGTGGCTGCGGGAGTCTCCTTGGTTTGGTGGGCAGCATGATGGACAACAGTCGGCGGGAGAATTTTCAAGGGTTGATGCACCAACCCTTGACGTTGCAGAATTTGTTTCCTTTGTAAACAGAAGTGAAAAAATTGTGTGTGATGTATTTTTGTGATCCTCCGTGATTATTCAGAGAGAAGGGAATAGAGAAGCTGCAGTGTTTCTCCCGTGGATGTAGGCTGGACGGCCGAACCACGTTAAAATCTTGTGTTCCTCTGTTCTTGTTCCGTTTTTGTGTGTTTGAGGTACCACGCACCTTCACTGCGCCCCAACACTTGGCTATGGCGGCACGACGTCTTCCTGCATGTGGTTAAGGTAACTGGATCCCTCCCTTCATTGGCTTTAGTCGTGGTGGCTGAGCGGTGGTGAGAAGGTAGCAGTGGAGGAAGACAAGGTGCGAGAAGAAATGGTGAGACAGGTAGTTGGGATTGACGGTGTGTCAGTGACAGGTTTCACGGTGAGACAGGTGAAGGCGGTCACGGTGAGACAGTTTTAAACCAGAAACAGTGTCACGGTGAGACTATCAAAGACAGGGTGAGACCGTAAGGAGACCGATGCGTGGAGACACCGTGACAGTGACCAGGATAAAACAGTTAACCAGCAAAATAAACATAGTAAATTAAATAAGTTAAGACTTATATTAAAAATGATCATAATAATTAATTGAAACTAAAAATTAACTAAAGAAATTAAAAACATAATTGCAACATAGACTTTAATAAATTATAAAACCAATTAAACTTATGTTAAATTATTAAAAACTAAAATAAGTAAATTTTAAATTGCTACAAAATTAAAACTAAAATTAAAAACAAAAAAAAGTAAATATAAAATTGAACCTTTTAAATCACAAAGTTAAGTTAACACTGCTTTAACAAACAAGATTAATTAAAATAGACTAATAATTATCATTTTATTGGACAATTGAATTAATTTAAAACATAATATCATAAAGCTTGAATAAATTTATTTCGTTTCAAAACATTAATTACAAATTAATGAATAATCAAAAGACAAGTGATAATTAATTTTTAAATACATACAATGTTAAATTAAAACTACATTAATTATATGCAAAAGCAGACTTAATTAATTAATTAATGTTAAATTATTAGATATGCAGAAAAAGACAACAAACTAAATAAAAAGTGACTATGCTATAAAATTAAAGTATGAAATAAATTAATTATTTTAAGGCATATAATACACAATTAATTATAAAAATTGATAAATTAATAAATTTAGTGATAAAATTACATAAGTGTCATTATTTATCAAAAAGTGTTAAAATAAGCAACTAAATTAATAAAAATTAATTAAAAAGGATGTGAAAAAACAAGTGTTTTTAAGGCCACATCAAATTCCCCCACACATAATCGTTGTTTGTCCTCAAACAATCCCATGTTTTATTATCAAAATGTCCAGAACTTTCAGCAGAGGACTTCAAAGCTTTCATTAGTCTTAGAGAATAATTTGCTCAAATGAGTCTTGCTTAGACAAAATAATCAAAGGTAGTTAAGGAATCTATGAACCATCAAGCAATGAAGATGTCATGCCTCATATGTACCACAACTTAGTGACTCATTTCAATCAAAACTCAAGTTCTAAATCCAAGAATGACAGGAGATAAAATATCAATGTAATTATGAACTTAACAGAAGGACTTTGAATTTGACTCATCACCTAGGTTCCAACAATAAATAATTTTTTTTGTGAATCACCTCAATGATACAACCTAAATGACTCCCATATAAACCAATTGATCCCATCTTCATCTGGCGTTCATCATTCCCTTCACCTTAATGATCACATTTTTGACCCTAGACACTTTATTTTATTTTTCCCAAGCCATGTATAATTGTGCTAAGTACTGTGAAATACACTTATTCAAAGTGAACAGAGGGCTTATAGTAAACAGAAACACACCCAACATCTAGGGTCTCAGAGACTCACCGTGGGATCCCAGATGCCCAAATTACTCCAGTTTCAAAATATTTATATAAAAATCATTTATATTAGCTCATTAAGGTAATTACATTAATAAGTTAAAGAAAAATGAGTCACCTATGATCAAAATCAAATTACCAATTCCAAGAGTTATGATCATAATTCCATAAACATGTAACCCATATCACCTCAGAAGTAGGTCCAAAACCAAATTTCCATCAAATCACTAAGTAATAACACTCATCAATCATCCAACCTCATCAATTTCAGACTCTAAGCAGTACTTAACTACCAGCAAGGAACATGTCTTAAGGAAAAACCCAAATGAGTACAATGTAAAGCCTGAAATTATGCAAGAATTTTGAAAAAAATTAACCATTTTTTACAATAAATTTGAGGTTACAGTGGGAATTGATGGGCTTTCAATAAATCACAGTTAAGCACAGTCAAGAATTGACCCCTCCCCCACACATAAAACCCAACTTTGTCCCCAAAGTTGAATTCTAAATATGGATAAGAACAATTAATCAATTGTGGTTCAAAATATATTTTCAATTAAGTAAATTTTTGACATGTATAAGGGTCTCAATGAAGTTCAAAAATAATAGTTTTCCACAATAAATAAATAATCAGCAGGTTGATTAGCAAAGTACAAACATTAACATTTAAGTCGAGTGTAAAATTTTCAATATATCTCAAAAGATAACATGTGATTTGTAAGTGCAATGTGATTTGGGTGAAAGCATTTTAACAGATTGAGTTCAATAAAATGTTCAATACAGTTGATAAAGTTCATGTTAAACACCTCAAAGATACAAGCAGATTCAAAACAAGATTTTTTAGACTGCGTAAACCCCCCACACTTAAGTTCAAGCAGTAAGAGTTTTTAATATCAATGAAATTCAATTTATAGCAACAGGAACATGCATATTTTTATATTTACAAAGTGACATGCAGCAGAAGTTTTTTTTAAAAACAAGCCGATTTTTTAAGCAAACAAGATTTTATTAACAAAAAACAGGAGCAGAAAAATGAATGCACTAATTTGAAATACTTCCCTGACTAAGTTCTTTTCCGAAAATGACTATGGGAATTCCACTCCTTAGATGACAGCAGCAGCATCCTAAAAACAACGAGCATGAGAACCAAGAATATATAACAAACAGAAGGCATCACAGCAGAACTTTATTCAAAGTAAAACAAGAACAGAAATAAAATTAAACACAAAAGAAAGAACATGGGTTGACTCCCATGAAGCACTGAATTTAAAGTCTTCAGTTAGACTTTATTTAATCACAATTTTTTATTTATTAACAAAAGAAAAACCATGGGTTGCCTCCCATGCAGTGCTAGTTTTATAGTCCCCAGCCAGACATAATTTCCCTAGATACTTCTATCCATGATCATTTAATGGAAATGAATTATTAATTATGTGAACTTCACTATTATCTAATGATTCAAAAATAGGATTGACCAATACATTCTCATCTACAGTATCAAACAATATTCTCAAAAGTTCTTTCAATGTAACAGTTGCTAATATGTTGTCCATCCCATTTTGGGCTCTAACGACCACTTCCTCAGTTCTAAAAATGTTCAACATCTTCCTAATAAAATCACTAAATTGACTAGTAATACTAACATGGCTTCCCCCACACTTAGAGGTTAGCTCTAACCCAGAATCAGAAGAAAAACAATCAACAAATTCTTTAGTGATTTCAACAAATATTCCTAACACGGCTTGCATAGGGGACAAATCGGAAAACACTTTGAAGAGGGAATAATACTCAGGTTCCAACAGGTGGTACCCAAAGTCCACAGATGACTCAAATGATGTGAATTTTTCAAGTTCAGGCTGGAATTCATCACAATCAACATCAAACTGATCAAGAAAGAATGTTCCCAGAAAATACACTTTCTCATAATGGGCACAATTTAGCTTTTCATCAGGACTAAGACCAGAACATTCTCCAACATCAGAAACCTTTAGGCAATCATCTTCATAAGAAAAACTTTCAAAAATAGGTTGAGACTGTTCAGGGAAAGATTGTGACTCACTCTCTAGAATGGGTTCTAAAGAAATATTTTTTTCATCTAGAGGAGGGAGTGGGACAGGAATAGAAGCTTGAAGAAAAGTTTCAATAGGCTGGAGAATCAAAATCTCTGTGACCTCAAGAGGAAAAGAACCATACTTAGCTCGGACCACAATTTTATAACATTGATTCTCAGCAACATCTATCAAATTACAACCAACCCCAAGTTGAGGCTTTTCAAACACTAAAAACTCCTCCACACCATCAATGGCTTGAAGAGTGAGTTTCCCCTTGGAAACATCTATGACAACACCAACTGTAGCAAGGAAAGGTCTCCCTAAGATGATTGGGACTTTTACATCACACTCCATATCTAAGATAAGGAAGCTTGTGGGTAGTGTCAGTTTTCCAACACTCACTAATTGATCATCCACCCTCCCTGAAGGGTTTGTGAGTGACCTATCAGCAAGTTGAAGGAAAACAGAAGTTGGATGCAAGTCTCTAAGACCCAACCTTCTAAACAGGGAGTAAAAAATAAGATTGATGCTTGCCCCTAAGTCACACAAACAATTAATTTTCTCACTTTCTCCAATTTTTCATTGAATAATGAAGCTTCCAAGATCTTTTAATTTTGGAGGCAACTTCTTTAACAAAATAGAACTACATTCCTCATTGAGATTAACTTTTTCCAACTTCTTCCAATAATTTTTATGTTTTAGAAACCTTTTGGTAAAAGCTACATATGAAGGGATTTTATCTAATGCTTCCACAAATGGAATATTGATACTAAAGTTTCGAATCATTTTAAGAAACCTCAAATAATCAGGTTCATTATTCTTTTTCATTATTTCAAGGAAGGGAATGGGAGGGGCATAATTTTTAAGAACAGGTTGATTATTCTCCTTCTCCTCAATTCCATTGTTTTTCTTTACTTCTTTAATTAACTCCCAATTCATTTTCCTAGGTTCTTGAACTTTTTCATGTGCAAATTTAACATTCTGTTCAGGTTGAACAAAGCTGTCCAGATTCCCAAATTATGTTTCAAGCATATTTTTCTTTCCAGATTCAGTTTTTTCATCAATTTTAGTTTTCCCTGAGTGTTGCTTCACTTGTTCTTGGGTTTGAATGCCAGATCTAGTGGTTACAGCCATGATATTCTCTCTTGGATTAAGAATTGATGTGTTGGGCATCTTTCCCTTTCCCTTATCGCCTTGATCCTTAGATATTTGAATTATTTGATGGTCTAAATTGTGAATCTTATCATCTGTTTCCTTCCTAAATGAATTGATTTCTCCCAAAACTTGTTGTAACAACCCCTTTAACTCCCCTTGAGAATTAGAAGATTCACCCCCATATTGATTTGAGTTATAAATTTTAGGGTGTGATTGATAGTTAGGGGCGGTGGTCTATTTTATGACACCTTGTTCTTTCCAAGACAAGTTTGGGTGATTTTGATAATTAGATGTGCACTGATTGGAGTATTGATCACTTGTCCCTTGGTTTCTAGTTCTAAAATCCACAAATTTGGCACTCTCATCAAACTGGACAGGGAGATCAAAATTAGGACAACATGTATGAGTGTGACCAAACATCCCACAATGATTACATTGCTCCCTTAAGACCCTATCACTAACAACAGCAGCCCGAGGATTGTCTTCACCTATATGAACAACTCTCTTCCTTGAACACTTGTGCTAAGATTTTTGAGGAAGCTTGTCATACACAAGTTTCGGCTCATCAACAGTGGAGTCAGAAAAATCACCCCCACAAAATTGGTCAACTAAATTTTGGTTGTAAGGGGTGAGATCATTATAGAAGGTTTCCATGAGTAAATGGGGAGACAACTGATGATTGGGACATTGTCTAAGGAGACTTCTAAACCTATCCCATGCCTCGGGAAATAACTCCCCCTCATCCTGGACAAAACCTGTAATTTTGTGCCTAATTTCAGAAGTGGTGTTCCTAGGATATAATTTTGATATAAAGGCAGTAAACACCTCTTCCCAGGTCTCAAATATTTATTCATCTCAGTTCTGAAACCAAGTCCTAGCCTTCCCCTTTAGAAAAAATGGAAACAACCTCAATCTCAACTCCTCCTCACAAAGATCTCTCAAAGGTATCTGTTGTACAGAACTATAGAACTCTCTAATGAACTCAAGTGAATCCTCTCCTGGAAGACCATTGAATGAAGGAAGTTGAGAAAGGTGAGACTGCTTAATTTCATAATTCCTATACCTAGGGGTCAACCTAATGCAGTATGGGTTACTTGATACAACTGGAATTTGAAATTCCCTAAGTCTAGGTAGCTGAAGGACTGGAACTACAGGCTGTGACACATTCATATTTTGATCAAGTCTATTATTCTGATTCTCCATTTCTATGTTTTTAGAAATAGTTAAATGATTGTATGATTCAGAGTTTGAAGGTTCTAATGTAACAGTGAATTCTCTTGTTCTCATGCAAAGTGTGATAACAGTTCAAAACAGCACAACAGTGGAAATAATAGGAGTTCAACAATAAGAGAACAGTAGCAATACAGTAGTAGATGAAAAATATTTTCTTACAGTTTTAATTTGTTTTTCAATTTTTTGGTGTTTTTTATATGTTTTTATTGTATTTTTTTAGAAGAAATGGCTCGTGCCTTCCCCGGAAACGGCGCTAAAAACTTGACCTAATCCATCGTTGAAGCCGGTCAAAGTTTAATATTTATATTCCTACTAACTACAGTATATGTGGCAAGCAGGGTCAAACCCACAGAGAAGGCGATTTTGACCACTATTCTTCTAAAAACATACAAAAAGATCCCACTGTTGTCAGCAGTGGAATAGATTTTCTATTTTTATATATTTTTTTTATATTGTGCACTAATGAAACACTGCAGTATTTTTGAGTTTTTGTTCTAAACTATTATGAAACAAGAAACAGACTAAGAACAGTAAGAAACAACGATATAAAATGCTGATAGTGAACAATCAATTAAATTGCTCGGGGAAAAGTCTCCATTCTACTGGTTCAATAGGTATTCCAAATCACTTTAAAGTTATTTCCTAGCACCACCATGAAAAGAGTGACTTGTCTCCCTCGCCAAGAGTTAATTCACACAAGATGACTGATTCTGGAGTTTGCCACTCCAAAACAAATCAGCTGTGAAAAGTTCGAAAAGATGAATACAACAGGACGAACTCGCCGTAAGTCCCGAAGCATTTATGAATTGATTTTTTTTTAAATATGTTTCCACGATCGATCTTTCCAATTTGATTGTGGAGTTTTAAAAATTATGTATTAGTGGTGAAAAGAAATTGAATGAACTCAACATCAATCTCTCCGATCTTTACTGAATTTAGTGAATTGATTAAGTGATATGAGAATTAAAAGTAACCAGTAGAATTTCGATTCATCCCCGAACTAAAAGTTTAGCTAACTAATATATTGTTAATTATCGCTATATCGAAAACTAATGTCATTCAAATACAGAGGAAGAGATTTGAAATAGAACAGAGGAAGAAAAATCCCTCTGCTCGCATCAATTGCTTCTCCTGGACCTCTGCTCTACTCCGAGACTCGTGTGTTCGTCGAGTGCATGTCTCTCCGAATGAATGAATCACCTCCGTCCCCCTCATTAGTCTATAGCTGCTTTGTTTTTTTAACCACAGTCACCTACTGTATGTCACCTCTCACTTCCACCGACTTTAATTGTCCTTCACAAACGTACCGCACATGTGCATTTAATCCATGACAGGCACGTCACACGAGTTTTCTTCACGTTACTAACTTTGGATGAGTTAGTTGGGTGCACATAGATGTGTTTCCGACTTTGGAATGGACCTGCACAAAATATTAACGAAATAAATCAATAAAAATTCAAAGAAAAAAGTTAACTAAAGATAATTAATAAATATTTAAGTTAATAATTATTATTTACTTTTATATAATAATAATATAAATTTATCAAACACTGTTGATTTAATTAAATTAATAAATATAAATACTAAATTATAATTTTTTTAGTTTATCAGATTAAACTAAATAATGAAAATTTAATATCATAAGTATATAAGTAATTAGAAAATAAATAAATTAGAATGTATTAATAATTTTATTATTACCATTTAATAAATTAAGTAGCTAGATTAATTTTTTAATTAGTTAATTTTAATTAAGTAATTAGAAGTAAAACTTAAGTTTTAACTATATTTAAAATAAGTATATTTTATAGTTTATTTATAATTATTATTAATTATATAATTTATACAATAATCAATAAATTGATTTATTATTAGTATTTATTATAAATTTAGTTTTATATTTTAATTTATAATTTATCTATGTATTAATATAATTATAACTTTTATTATTTTATATTAATTTGACTTTTTAAAGTTTACTTTAAGTTAAACTTTTACTTTTTTTTCTTTTACTATTTTTACTTTAATTATTATTATTATTTTATTTATCTTTTTTTCTTGTGTTAACTCCCTCTTCTTCCCCCTTTCTCCACGGCGCACAGGAGGGGGAGTTTCTTTTTCTTTGAACCCGGCGGCGGTTCTCCTCTCGGCTACTTCGCAACAGTAGTCCAGCGGACCAACTCTAGTAACGGCTCGACCCACTTCGGAAATGGCACGGCCCTCGGTTCACTCTCCTCCTTCAGCACTTCGGTGGCATGACAAAGGTGCGGCGGACTGGGTTCCATAATTCTTCGGCTCTGGTTCACAGTGCATCCGCAGCCGCAAAGGAGTCCAGCAAGACGGCTTCGGCTCTTGCGGGTAGTGCGGCGTGGCGTCAATAAATAGCGGATGCGGCGGACAACAGCACCCCTCCAAAACTAATGGCGTGCAGGTCTTCCTCCTACAATCCAGCATGGAATTCTGCCCATGCGGCAACACTATCCAGCGGCAACAAATAGGAGATACCAGCGGCAAAAATAAAAGGTGCGTTATCCCAGCCTTGTGCGAAGCAGCGTCGAAAGTGGATCTCTTCCGGTTCAGCAGCAACGATCTCCTTGGCTACGGTGGCACGACTTCTTCCTACATGTGGTTAAGGTAACTGGATCCTTCCCTTCATTGGATTTAGTCGTGGTGGTTGAGCGGTGGTGAGAAGGTAGCAGTGGAGGAAGACAAGGTGTGAGAAGAAACGGTGAGACAGGTAGTTGGGATTGACTGTGTGTCAGTGATAGGTTTCATGGTGAGACAAGTGAAGGCTGTCACAGTGAGACAGTTTTAAACCAGAAACAGTGTCACGGTGAGACTATCAAAGACACGGTGACCGTAAGGAGACCGATGCGTGGAGACACCGTGACAGTGACCAGGATAAAATAGTTAACCTGCAAAATAAACACAGTAAATTAAATAAGTTAAGACTTATATTAAAAATGATCATAATAATTAATTGAAACTAAAAATTAACTAAAGAAATTAAAAACTTAATTGCAACATAGACTTTAATAAATTATAAAACCAATTAAACTTAAGTTAAATTATTATAAACTACAATAAGTAAATTTAAAATTGCTATAAAATTAAAACTAAAATTAAAAACAAAAAAAAGTAAATATAAAAGTGAACCATTTAAATCACAAAGTTAAGTTAACACTGCTTTAACAAACAAGATTAATTAAAATAGACTAATAATTATCATTTTATTGGACAATTGAATTAATTTAAAACATAATGTCATAAAGCTTGTATAAATTTATTTCGTTTCAAAACTTTAATTACAAATTAATGAATAATCAAAAGACAAGTGATAATTAATTTTTAAATACATACAATATTAAATTAAAACTACATTAATTATATGAAAAAGCAGACGTAATTAATTAATTAATGTTAAATTATTAGATATGCAGACAAAGACAACAAACTAAATAAAAAGTGACTATGCTATAAAATTAAAGTAAGAAATAAATTAATTATTTTAAGGCATATAATACACTATTAATTATAAAAATTGATAAAATAATAAAATCAGTGATAAAATTACATAAGTGTCATTATTTATCAAAAAGTTTTAAAATAAGCAACTAAATTAATAAAAATTAATTAAAAAGGATGTGAAAAAACAAGTGTTTTTAAGGCCACATCAAGCTCAGATGAAGGCCACAGAATGTCAGTATTTAGGTTTTCTGGAGAATCTAGAAATTCATCTTAAAATTGAGGAACAATCAAGACAGTATTGTGGAACAATTAATAAAGGAATGACTATATTAATATCTCATAAAGACCCCCATTCAATATTTCCTCTATTCCACTTTGAAATATAAATGATACATGAATAACAATGATAGTATGGGATATTTCAAAACCCACATGACTACCACTATTCTCACTACCATGGTCATGGTTTTCTTAAACTCCCCGAGTAATATGGGAATCCCCTATGGTGTTTTTTTAACCATAGAATATTTTACCTCATAGTGTCCCCCAATACGGATATGGGAATGTCACCATGATTTGTCCCACATTATCTCTCTACGAGAACCATGACCATGAACTGCCTTTTTTATAGGGTTTTTAACACACATGGACCGCCATGGCTTGCAAACCATCTATGGTGTTGCCCGTTTTAGGGAAAAAAGATCTAAAGCTCATTTTTAATCTCCAAATAACCACCAAATCATCCGAGAAGAATGTTTTTACCACCTAAGGCTCAAACCTCCACTTTAGACTTGATGAAACTTATATTAACCCATCCATTGAAAATAAAGGTGTTATAATTCTACCATATAATGAATTATTTTCCTTGTGAAGTATCACCATGGTCAATCTCTAAAAACATGGGCTATTATTCCTGAACGTCTGACTCAAACACCCAAGTCTCCTCTTGGACCCATCCGTGACTCCATATGTTCTGAAAAAGTGGAACCATATTCCCTCATAAAATATTCTTTCCCTAGATGACTATACAAACTCATTATTCTTCATACGTTGCATTTGGATTCAATTCAATATCCTCAAAATCTATAACATGTGCAGGATTAGGCATGTATATCCAAGTCAGAGATGCATGTCACACATCTTGCATACATCATTAAAAATGAGGAAGACCCAAAAGGTAGGACTCTATCCCTATACTCCTGATGATCTTGAATGCTCCAAAAAAATATTGATGTTAGATTTCCTTTCCTCTAAATATGTTAAAATCAAAATCAAGGAGTCGCCTACAAGAAAAATCGGTCGCCACCAGTGAACTCCAAATATATCCTCCTATGATCAGTATACATTCACTGTTTGATTTGGGTGATGAAAAACCACTTCTAGATAAAATAAAATTTCTCTAAAATTTCCATCGCCAGGCATATACCCATTATAGTTGCCTCACCCACCTCATTCCAATATAATGTATAGAATCATGGTTAACCATAGAGAGCCTTAAAGGATTCATTTAGGATCAATGACTAGTAACTATTATTATATGAAAACTCCACCAAGGATATATACTCATCCCAATCTTCTCTAATGATAGGGAAAAAATCTCAAAACATATCATCAAGGACCCATATCATCCTCTCAGTTTTTTGTTAAGTATATGTAGGATATGCTAATCATAATCTCATCGAAGTCCCAAGTTATTCACAAAGGTCTTTAGAGAACTACAACGTGAAACATGAATCTCTATCTAATATAATTCTCAAGGGAACACTATAATGATATATAAACTCCTCAAAATATATCTTTCCTAAGTCATCCATAGAATAATTATCTTGTATTGGGAATAAATGGGAATTAGTAGAAAGTAAATCCACTATCACCCATTCAACATCATGATTTTATTGAGGTCCTCAACAACACTATCACCAAATATATCATGACATCATCCCATTTCTATAGGCGTACTATAAGTGGTTAGAGTAAACCACAAATACATTGATGCTCAACATTTATTCTTTTTAAAATAATACATAATGAAACAAAACTACTGGTATCCCACTTCATACAAGGGCACTAAACTATCATATGATATCTTGGTACAACTTCATTGACCGAGGATGTACTATCCACTATGAGGAATTGGAGTCTATTATAACATCATGCATAATTGGAGTAGAAACTAGAAATATCTCATGGAAATAAAGAACATATTAATCTTCTATGAACCAAACTATTTCTATATTAAAAATTGGAAACTACATTTACAAGTCCACACACTCTGAATGTATCACCTATATGGTATTCATCGAGTCTGCTAAAGCTTACATGATAACCAATGGTTCACATGTCACTTCCTATAACTCCCTAGTCACATCCTCCCTCCTTTTGGCCAAAAATAATATCATATGACAATATTATTAATAATTTTGATATCCAAGTACTAGGTAATCTTATGTCTTTTAACTAAGATAATCTTCAACAATGCTTCCTTTACCTAGTGCGTAAGCCATCAGAAAATATAACATTTAATGATACTCCACCCAGAGTATCTTCCCCAAATTTTTCTCACTCTATTAGATGATATATTAAATAATCTTGTGGTTAGTGTAGAAAAATATCTATTTAAGAAAGATATAGTTTCACCAACACTTTAATGTGTGGACCACAACTGCTAGCTACATGTCATCAGTAGAATAATTCGACTCTCAAGGACATCACTAACATGACACATATACTTCTACCTAATCTTCTCACATAATCAAACCATTGAATATAAATCCCTAGGAATCAAAAAATTCAACATATTCCATCCTAGTTTCTATTAAATTAATTACTGGGGATATCAATAATCTCCTCATCAACTCAAGAAATTCTTCCTCACATTGGTTCGACTAGTCGAACATCACCCCTTTCTTGTTCTGAACTATCAAAGACACTACCAAACCTGATAAATCCAAGATTAATTGACATTTGTATCCTAATACTACAATGAATCTCCTAATATCAAATAAATTTATAGTATTATCCAAATATATCAATGGATCAACCTTCTCTTGGTGTAGAGAAATTTTAACCTCTAACACCACAAGCCCTATGAAACAAAACTCTTGAATCTAAATGTGACACTATGATATCATGGAACAATTTTTATGCGATTGAATTGTACTAACTACTATATTGAGATGTATAGAACACTACTTATAGGTCCATGGATATATGAGGATATCTTTAACAAACACCATGTTAAAATTTAATATTGAAAAAACAATGATATCCTTGCAACTAATCAAATGGATCATCGACCCTTAGAAAAGGATACTTGTTCTTCACCATAACCTAGTTCAACTTTTTATAACCATGATAGAGCTGAAAATTACTATCCTACTTTTTGGAGAATAATATTGGAGTACCCCAGGGAGATGTGCTCAGTCTGATAAATCCATTCTACTCTTAGTCATCATGACTAAAATTATGTTCCATAAAATTTTCTAACATGACATGAGAAAGTTGAATTGATTTAGGTTTCACCCCTGAAATAATTAATTTTTCAAACTCAAATCCTCAATCAAGAGGAAGACTAGAAAATTATTTTGGAAACACAACACGATAAATATCTACAACTAGAGGGAAAGATGATGGGGCTTACATTGATTCCTATGAAACTATTAACCCTATTAGATACGATTTAGTAGAACCAATATGAATCAAATATAGATCCACTCTACTGAATCCCAACTTCTAGTCACCTATCATTACCAACATCTCCCCCTTAGGAGACATATAAGACACATACATTCGATAAAAGATTATATATTCTTGATATCTTTTATTGAAGTCCATCCTAAAGATCAAATTGAATATGGTTATCTCTTGGGACATTAAATCCCATAAATTTCCTAAGATAGAAATAACTACGGGAACTTATAGAAACCTTTAAATATGTTCTAATTTAGTCCCTTAATGTGTGTTGAGAGGATGTATCTATAATCTTTTTCAAACTAGTAAGTCTAATCCAACTAAAAATTGGGTAGAGATAAAGGAATTGGAAACACTAGTATAGGACAAAGAATTATATATAATATATGTGATCAAGATCATACCTAAAAACATAGAAAATACCTCACTTCCATTAACTAGAGCCTGATATACTATAAAAACTGATCTACCTAAGCTACATATTATTTTTGCAGAGTAAACGAGGTCTGGAAAGTATAAATCATCTACTAAGGTCCTCCACCCCAGCTTTCCCTGATATCAAAAAACTCCTATGAGAATCCCTAGATTGAAAACATCATAGATAAACCACATTCCCACATCAATGTCACTCTATAAGATACATCTTGTTGGAATTTATATGATTCCCTCTTCTACCACAATATATATAACTGGTTGAATCACCTCCCACACATGAAACCACAGAAGTACTACTATGAACCATATTTATACAACCCTAAAAATTTTTATCATTATTTCACTTCCAAATACTAGAAGAGGATCCCATAGTGGTGAGCGGAAGCTCATTTATCAACCTTCTAGGTGTTGGAAATAAGCTTGTTATGCTATCTTGATTTTGGGCGTTCTCAATAGTTAAGGCCTTTCGTAAAACCTCTAGGTGGGATGTTAAATCAAAGCTCATAACATGCTATTGGATATCAGGACAAAGACATATCTCGATATTATGAGCCTTTGGGCCTTGTTTCCAACCAAAAGGGAAAAACACAGTAGCTCTATGAAAGAAAAATAATATAAGGAGATAGATATAAATCCCTTCTACAACACCATAAATAATTTGGCATGGTATAACTTCATCATGTTTGGAAAATAATCCTCAATGAAAAACTCCTTGATAGTTGCCTATGTAAGACTCTTTTATCTTACATCCTGAATCCTTGTTTCCCACCATCTCTTGAAATTTTCATGGAATATGAAGGTCACCGTCACTAATCTCCCATCCTCATAAGTCAAGATGAAATCAAAAATACTCTTGATGATTTTTATCTCGTCCCCTATATCATATGTGTCTATAGTACCTAAAAGGGATGGTGGATAATAGATCAGGTAGTCCTAATCTTGATCGTTCATGGTCTTATAAATTCTTCGACCATGAACGAGAAATATATGAAAAATTCCTGGATGAACTGGCTCTATAACTTGAGTCACTTGAGATGATATAGGTTAATGTTGGGGTACATAATCTTACATCACTAGTGGTTATAAATAAAAATACTCACTAATGAGATCATCTTTGGATGACTCCACCAATGGTCCCATTAAATATCTCTATAGCATTATTTCTGTATTTTCAAAATAACTTTCATGACATCTGAAGTGGTTAATTCAAGATTGATAATAATACATATATGAGGTCATATAGAGGTTATCCAAGTAGGATACCTATATCCCAAGGTACATCCCTCTTAGTTCTACCAAATATACAAATAAATGTTATCAATACCTACAAAAAACTCACAATCATTTACTTGTTTCAAAAAATCATACTAGGATTAATTAATCCAATACCAGTACACGAATATCATAGAAACATGAATATATCACTCAAGATAAGGATTCAAATCTGAGAATTAATTAAATAACTATTATGAAATTATCAACATGCTCATATATGACATGTGATCCTTTATTCCTAGTCATGTTTTATGAACACATATAATCCCAGTTAAATCATAACTACACAATATATACTAGAATCAACATCAAACTATAATAGGAAAATAGAAATCATCAATCCTATCAACGTAACTTAGAGGTGTACTATACATGTTCTAGATAGGTATAAATATAACATTCCTACCGAAGTACCACATATCCTATGATCCTTTTTATGAAACCACCAAAAAATTTGTAATGAAAAAGAAAAAGAAAACACAACCATGATATCACTTTGTAATGCTCCAAACCGAATCACCAGGTCTGAGATAGAGTGAAAAATATCCTTATTTATTCATACTCATACAAAAGATGTTCCCAAATAGAAACAGGGAACTGAATTCCATGAACGAGAAGACTATACCTTTAGTATCAATAAATACTGGTATAAATTAAAACACAATTGAAGACATCTGATAAATAAGTTATACTGTAACAAATGGAATGGAAAGAATATTAATAAATAAAAAATAATAACCATGAACCACAAACGTGGGAGGTCAATAAGTGAATGAAAATGACAGATATGTAAATAAAATACCATGATATCCCTGCAGTTTCTATCCTGGTACTACCTTTAAACACCATGCTCCATCTCTTAACTTCTTGTCATTGGTCCTTTTCCCTCCCTAGATTCCCAGATCATGAAGTCTATAGAAGCATCAAGATACCCATGCAGAGTATGATTATAAACCTATTAGGGCACCACCAAAGCATAAATAAATAAGATAATAATAAATATATAATATTGTATGTCATTATTTAAAGTAAATGGATAAGAAAACATAAAACCATACATCCGTCGAGTCATTATGCGCTAACCAAGCTACCAAAAACCCTAACCCAGCCTGCTTTATCACGATGTTTATAAGGATGTCGATGTATATCACCACACATCACAAGACATTCCACTAGGTGAGGAATTAGTAATACCCTATGCCTTTCTATCCTGTCTTCAAGTTTCCCCTTTTAGGAATGCCACATACTCCACCCAGATAGTGGTTGGTAATAGAAACATCATACACCCTAGATTAATGGCGGTCATAATCCTCAGATGACGGTAAGTACCGCATTACATATTATATATATTGGGATATGAACATCACCCTTGAATGGAAATATCCTATATTGGACTGTAACCAAATGATACTCAACATACCTATGTGGTATACCCCCATGTCGACTGAAGTAGCCTCGATCTGACTCATACCATGAAATGATCTATAGTTTATAGCCTTGTTTAGATTATCATACATCCCCTTAAAGTTTTTGTCTATCTACTACCAAGACACATGTTCTTTCTCATACATTACACAAGGTTCCATAGGCTGTGAAATTCTAGAAACAATACAAATCATAGTAAAGAAAAATAAGGAATATTAAAAATAGTTCTCAAGACTCTAAAAAAATTCTAAGAACACATATCATGGATGTATTTCAAGGGCCACTCACACACCTTCATTCAAAATTTATCAATATTGTGTTTCAATAATAAATGATGAAATCATGAAAATTAACAGTCAAAGATTGATACATAATGAATCTTATTACCTCAAGAAAATAGATGTCAACATCAATGTTCTCTAGGAATGTAGTCACCCAAATGATGATCACACACATATACACTAATAAACTTCTCCAAGGTCCCATGAAAGTTTATAAATGAAAATTATAAGAGGGGAACATCATGTATAGAAGGATAAAAGATCACTAAATAAGATTCACTAAGAGAATCCCCGTTAATATTTCTTAGAACACAAATGACCCTCAAGATAGGCTATTATCACACTAAATATGGGAATGACCTTGCTAGAATACAAAAAGTGCCATAGTATAAGCCATAATATCATCAGTCTATGATCATTAAAAAGTATAGAAGTATATGGAAAAAACAATAATGAAACACTAGACTTTTCAACCGAATCACCCCAAACTAGATTACGCAACAATGGAAGATAGATGGAGCCTCTAAATCGACCCAAGGAGTTACATGATCGACCCAAACAAGGGAGTAACCCCAAGCTCATATGAAGGTCACATACGGATAAGACCATGGTTTTCCTAGGTTCATAGATATTCATTTGGAAAATATGGAATTTTTAATTTGGGATCACAGATCGATTAATTGTGAAAAATAATAAATTAATATCACATTAATGACGCCTTATTCAATGTTTTATCATTTCCACTTGAAACAGACAAGATAAATAATGAATGATGAAGTTTTAAGCTGTTTTAAAACCCATGTGACCACTACCACAACCACTAACATGGACATGGTGTTCTTAAACACCTTGATAAATATGGATATCTCCTACGACATTTTTCCCAACCAGATGATGATTTCTACCACCATAGACTCAGCTGTGGCTATGATGAGGTACACCAATACACAAGTCACATGATATATCCATGATAACCACAAATATGGATTTACCTTTTTATTAGGAATTTTTTTCCCATGGATTACCAAGGAATTCTCTACCGTTGTGACATATCTTATTTCGCACCAAGAAGGTCGAGAACCCGTTTTTATACTTCCAACAACCACAAACACATCCCAGATCCATGTTTAAACCATTACATGGATCAAAAAATCGAATAAGACATTCTAGAACATACCTTAATATATCCATTGAAAATAAAGGTTTTACATCAGGAAACTCTCCCTAAGGAATCCCTTTAATGTTTCCATTCTTATTATTCTTCCATAGTAAATGTACAATCCAAAAAAAAATGTAAACACTAAGGAAACTCAAAATTGATTTGGTGTCATTACTAACACAAATGAGACTTCAATCCCCATTATCCATTCCTCAGACTTTGGGATATATTCCCCATCGAATAACATTGTAACTTATTGAAATTGAAAACTTAATAACACTTTATTTCATGATTCAAATTTCTTATTCTCAGGATTATCATCCTGATGATACTTTGAAAAAATATCTTTAATTCAAAACCAAATAAAAAAATTATAATAATCCA
This sequence comes from Viscum album, assembly GCA_963277665.1. NCBI lineage: Eukaryota > Viridiplantae > Streptophyta > Magnoliopsida > Santalales > Viscaceae > Viscum > Viscum album. Next base: position 132,398,986 of record OY728167.1, on the reverse strand, counting down.
TATGAGCCAGATGAACAATATAGAAAATAACAACATTTTGTAGAGAACCACATCCAAAATTCAAACACACTACTACCCTTCTCAATCAAGACATACTTACATTATTCCACTACAACACATAACCATATCATACTCACTTCGAGCACCAAATATCCCCAACCAACCACATAAATTATTCTTACAACATAATATCAATTTTTCCATATCAACTAAATCCTCCACATAAAAACACATCAATCCTCATAATGTTATATTAACATCATAACCCTTAAACAACCGCAATTTAACTCACAAACAACTCTTAAACAAAAATATTAATTATTTTGAACATTTTACATTAATAAAAAACATATTTTAGGAAATAGGATTCGATGGAACAAGGAAGGATACTATGTTAAAACAAAATTCACCAAGTAAAGATTTAATAACACCAATAAAACATGCTTTAAAATGATAAAATAAATTAGTCCTGTTTCATTCTCATATTTAATGATTAAAAATATTTAACCAAAAATTCATTAATTATATTAATATAAATTAACCAAAATTTTAAATTATAAAACAGGAAAAATAAAATTATCTTATGTTATAGGTCTAACACGATTATGGAATCATGTATATAGTTCAACACATATAGAATATGTTCAAAATAATTTTGATGATGAATATAAAATAACAAATTGAGTAACATATCATACATCCTAACATGCTTGTATAATTTATTTAACATTCCATTTAAAATATAATAGTTTTAGGTAGGTTGTATTTTAGAATAAATAAATAAATTTCATATTAATATATGTGTGATGTAAAAATATTTTATTTCCAAGAATGCATATCAACCATTCAACAATTTATATAAATCATAATAAAATCCATTATAAAAATATTCTATTTAATTAAATAAATTCATACCAACAATATGCTTTTGATTCATCATAACACATATAATAATTGTTTAGGAAATTAACACTACTATTACATGATACAAAAACAACACCTTAATATATGTTTTTAAACCCTTTCTATGCCATAATAGAAATGATTATTATTAATAAAAACACAATTTTAAATGAACTTAATAATAATTTCTTAAGAATGCTCTATTAGTAACATGAATCATCATTTTTGTACCATTATGGTACCACTGAATAGCTTGGGGGAATGAGCGAATTAGGGTGTCTTGAAATTTATTGGTTTATTTAAAAAAAATCTTTAACTACATTGGAAAAGTACCCATGAATTTATTTATTTATGATAATAAAATATAAAATATATAAGTGCATACAAACATTATTTTCACTTGTTTCACTAATAACAAGATACATACATGTAGAAAATATAAATGATGTGTTAATATTCCAATTATCAAATAATTCAATGTATGTGATTATAATATTTAAGAATATATCACTACTTAACTAAGGTATATACCCTCTTCCTCAAATCTACACATTGATTTCAAGTGGGTTATATAGATAGAATACACACATTGTTTGGTCTTTGAATATTTTAGAAAAAGATATCCACACTAAATGGTATGATTTTCCTATAGGATTCTTTATTCTTCAGTTCAAGTTCTTCCATGAAATTCATGACACTCTCTTTCTTTCAGTCTCTATTTTAAATTTAATTAATTCCCACACATTATTATTTAGAATATAGGTATTCAATAGTATACTACTTCTAATCCAATCTTCATCCTATTATGATCATCTCCTTATATTTATTTTATTTATTTTTTCTATTCTACATAATAAATCCTCTAAATATAGAGTATGTATAAATTTAAAATTTCACATTCAAAGTTCCATTAAACTCCAAAATTCATTCAATAGAAACAATACCTTGGGTATTATTCAATTATATATCCACCATTTAATTAGAATAAGTAGTTATTTGTTTCCCAAACTGCTACCCATCTATTAAAAGAATACCACATCATGATTTATGTTTGAATAATATAGATTCATTCTATTGGATTGTGACATGTGTGTAGAGTGTTTGTTTTTCTATATATTCCCCCAAAAATCAAATAGGTTATGACACAAACTTCCTTCACAACATGATGATTGTTAGTCTTCAGGAACTATAAAATTTCACCTAGTATCCCTTTGTGATGTGACCTAGTATTTATAGTGTGATCCTAAAAAAGATAGTATAACATGAATTTTACCATATTTCCTTCATAGAAAAACATTTCTACATTTCTTAAATAATAAAAACTTCATAAATACTTAAATATACATATAAATCCTTAAACTAAAATCAGGTGCACCACAATACAACCACAAACTTTCCAGAAACATTAAAATTATAATAGAACTTTCAAAACATGACCTAATGTATCCTATCACATAGAATAATGTACCAAATTTCACAAAGAATAGTAACAACCTTAAAGAAAAAAACCATAAAATTTGGACATGAAGGCTCATGATGGTATTGAAACTTATGATGTTCCAAATGATCCCTAAAAATCTCAATTTCATATAGAGATACATGGATCCTGAAAAGAAAATACTTCTTTCTATAACATCCATAAGTAACTATATATTCTTCTAACTCTTTCACAATAATTCTGAGAATCTTTTCATTTTATATATTTCTAATATTAAAACATTTAGTGGAATCAATACCCCCATTGGATTTTTTTATAAATAACCATATAATAATTTTCTTCCTTCAATTAATCAACATACCTCATACCTAAATATTATTTTTCCCCATTATATACTCTCCAAATTTAAACTAAATACATAAAGAGAATTAAATTAATCTCTAAGCATATTTTAGCTAAATATCTATGTGGTAAATAAGTGATAAAACTAAATTCTACAATGATTTCATTATTTCTCCGATTAGTTCCATGTAACCACTAATGAAAATTAATAGTACCCCCCCCCAAAATTAATGTATAAGAAATTATTGTTTCCCTAAAAAACAAGAAGTAACCATGTATGTTCAATAGGGAGTGGGGAAAACTCAAACCTACATAATTTGAGGAGAATGGTTATAGTATAATGTTCAACCAATGAATCTCTAATAATTTTTTTTCAGATGTTTTGTGAATACATATTCAACCTTATATTGAATTCCAAGAAGTTGAAATTGAAAATTGTTATTACCCACCTCCTCATTTATAAAATGATTATTAATATATATGTAATTTTGTTAAGAGTTTTGTGCCGTATTATTTATTAATTTTATATCACAGTTATTATTATTTGAATCATCATTGGATACTGCACCAAATATTCAATATATTCTAGCTTCATACTCATCCAAATAAGTTTCTTACAATATTTTTTGGGCGAGATATACTCCATCTCATGTGTTATTAAGGAAAAATATTCTTGTTCTTTCTTAACCATCCAAAAAAATAATTTTAATTCAAAAGGCTCCACCAATTTTGAATTCTTGATCCAAAATGTCACTATCCCAATCAAAATATGAGTAAGACAATAAATCCAAGTTTCAAATATCCTTTAATAACATAACTAAATTTAGAGTACCACAAACATACCTCATTATTCTTCTCATCTTCATGAGATATTATTTATTTGATAAAAGTTTAATCCTTGATTCCAAGCATGTAACATAGAAAATATCTAGACAGGATATAGTTATATAGTATAAAATTTCAATTATTATTCTATATAAATTATAGTCTACCCTCTCAATATCATCAAGATTTCTATGTTTTTTCCACCTGCTATCAGAGTTGAAAAAATATTTCACCACTCAATTTTAAAATTTATCCAAACATCATTTGTATAATTCACCGAAGAGATATATATATTCCCTTTTTCCTTATGAACTCATAGCCCTATAAAATAGTTAAACTCACTAATAATTAATATTTTAAACTCAAAACTCATTAATTTAGTAATTTTTTCAATAGAATTCTTCTTTCTTACAGTGAATAAGATTTTATCAACACACATCAACACCTTAAAATCCTCAAATTTTGTTTTTTTTTCATATAGGTATTGATCAACCCCTACTATCTTCATATACATATTTCTCCAGAAATTAAATTACTATTATTGCAAAGCACATAGTGTTTTAATTAGATAATAAATGTAATATTTCAATTTTCACACATTTGAATCATCATTTCAAATAAAAAAAATTATTTAATATATAAATCTTCTTTGATAAGTATATTAAAAAATGATATCATCACTTACATTTAAAATACATTGAACTTTATTTGGAAAACCACTTATAAGAAGAGTCTAATAGACTTTATCTTTTTCACCGGTTGGAAAGTACCTTAACATCATCACTATTATGTTGACCATATACCTTGAAAAATACCTTTATTTTTTCTAGATTAATTTTTCATTTGTATGTAGTTTTTTTAAAGAAAAAATTTATGGCGGTCACAATGTGTTTCATTAATATGTAAAAAATATCTCAAGTATTATTTTTATCAAACCTATATACTTTTTTTATCATAGATCTTATCCATGACTCCTCTATTATTACTTATTAAAATTAAGTGTATTCTATCTCATATAATAAAACAACATTATCTATTCTTTTCATTCATCAAGATTTTGTTATAATAGATTTGTCTCCAATTATATTTCATGGGTCAACATGATCCCTTATCCATTATGAGAGAGATAAAGGATAAGTCACTTATTCACATTGTCCCTATATAAATAAAATCTCAGAAGAATTATCATTATAAATATTTTAGTTTTTATATATTGGTTTTTTATCTTCTTTAATTACTTCTTCAAAAATAGAAATTCTATAAATTTTTTTGATTCATTATTAATAAAATTAACATCTCTTCTCTTGCTGACTTTTTTATATCTTTTTTGAAATATTTTTAGGCCTTACTCTTTGTTGCGGAGACTAAGAAAGTACCTTTATCCACTACATCACAAAACATTCTTCAACATACTTATTTATTTTGGATAAAAAAATTCTTCAATAAACCATGAGATATATCATAGATGATTTAAAACTATATCAACTTTCATATAACATCATTTCCACCTAACTAAGTAATAATATATTGTAATTATAAAAACCAAATTTTACCTCTTTTTGAAATTGGTGATGTGAGATTCCCTAATCAATAAGAATCATTTTTCCATGTTGTTGACCATGAAATTTTTTATTTCCACCACCCCATTATATTAGGGAGTTCTGAACAAAAAGTCATGTAAAATTCGATCTTTTTAGGATAATTTTCAACCTCATAGTATATGTACTTCATTCCACTTTCTGATAATATAATTTTTTATAGTTATTATGGTTAATTTTTTCATCTTATATGGAAAATTATTATGAAATTCCGTACATTTGTTTTTGATCTTATGAACATGGAACATTCCATCCTACAACATTCATAAATAAACTGGATGAGATTTCATTCACAATAGGTTCCTACGTAACTAATTTGGCCACCGAAATCAGTGTGAATCAAATTTAAAAAACCAAAAGAACACTTATATTTTTGATGATATAGACTTTGAAACATCATTACTCTCATACATGATTCACATATATTTTCTCAATATCACATCTATTTCTCTATATTCATTACTACTATGAATTTTTATATTTTCTATATACCTTGTTGATTAATGTGGCCCATTCCTTGAAGCGATTTTTTTTTATTATTTTACTCTTAGAATATATTTATTCTCTTTTATTACAAATTTAAATAGATTAATATATGTTCTCAATCCATTTATTAAATAGTTTAGTGAGTTTACTTTGATGTTGAATCCCTTTCAGTTAATGTGAATTCCAAACCTAAGTCACAAAGATGAGTAACTCTTAATAATTTATGAATAATTCCATATATATAATGAAAAAAATATTCTTTTATTCATCACCTGTGAGCTTATAATTAACACATCCTTTTATATTCAATACACCATCATTTCCAAAATGTAATGTTTCATCCACTTTACACTTTATATATTTTTAAAATATTTATATTACATATTAAATGGAATGAACAACCCCTATCAAGAATTAGGGTTCTTCTATTATTTATTTATTTAAATAAAATTTCAACCATGTCCCCATTCTTAATAAATTTTTATATTTCGTTCAAGATTATCCCAAATGAGTGGAGAATTTATTTGGCCTCATCTCATTATTTTAAAATAAATCAATTAAGTAAGATTATAATTAATTAAGAGGATATAATATATTATTCAAAGGGGTAGAATTAGCTTTCATTTCAACAACTTTTATTTGTCTTATGTTGGAATATTATCCTATCTATTCCATAAAGTATAAAACTTTATGATTAAAATTTATGCTTTAAAAACTATAAAAATAGATGATATTATTTCTCACATACGATATATATGTTCCAACTCTTTTTATTTTACTTTTAAAAAATTAAACTCTTAGATAAATTTCAACCTCATAATAGTTATACATTTTCAAATAAAACCACAAAATCGACATTTTATCAATGGAAATATCCTGTTGTTGTCACCTCTCTACATATCATCATCATTTTTAAAATTCCTTGGTTGTTGATAAGTTCTAATTAGTTGAGAAAATGTTCCCCTCAACTATCATAACCAATAAAATATTTTCAACACAACTTATATTTGAGTAATAAACTTTTCTTCAATAGTTTTTTCTATATAATCTACCATTTACTTCAAAACCCCATCCAATAATTTCCTATATTGAAGTTTCACCATTAATAATTTTGTTTTATCTTCTGATTTAATATTATTTATCAAGTATAAAACCTCCCCCCTTAAGTGTTTCCATCTTCTTGACTTTATATTTGATATATAAGTCAATATACTTTATGATATAGTATTTTCTTAAATATATAATATTTAATTTATAAATTCTTCAGATTTAATTGAAACAAATTCATATTTTATCTCAAATTTAAAAAAAAAATTTGTTTGAATTTCATTAACCCAACATGAATATTCCTTCTCAAAAAAATTTAATTTCTTATTATTCACTCCTTTTTAATCAAGATATTTATGAGTCCTTTAAAATTATTCTTGTTTTTCTACAACTCCCTTTGGATTATTAAGGAAATATAATTCAATTTTTAATTATATATTGAATCCATCATTCCATAATCTACATCTTAGGAAGACTTAGTTATAATACCTTTTAATGAATTTTACATATAATCCAATTATTATTTTCTTACAAAAACATTCCTATAAAACTTCCTTGCAATTAAATTTCTAGACTTTTAGTTTTTTATAGGAGGAAATATATTATTCTATTTTGGAGTGAAATAAAAATCTTTATCCCCACTATGAATCCTATTTTGACACATAGTCATGATGTTTCCAACCCTCCCCTAATAAAAACATGATAACAGTAGCTTAACTTTAAATTTTAATTACCACATTTAATATTTACTGTAACATGGGATAAGATATCATTACCTACATCATCTTCATTTTGGACCTCCTAAAATTCTCGACTCTTAACATCCATGGACTTTATTTCTTTTAATGAATATTCTAAAGAGCTCGTCTATTTCACCTTCATCTCATATGTAACTAACATGCTCTTTATATCATCAAGATAAAACTCACCATGATTATTATACTCAATAGATGATAATTTTGGATTGTATATTGGATGAAATATTTTGAAAATTTAATTCACTATGTAATAATATTTTATTTCCTAGTTAGGTCCATGAGTAGAACTAAAAACTCTAGTAGGATGATTAAGGAAACTATACATGTTTACATCAAAAATCATATTTGAATAATCCTCATTTAATTTTGTGAATCATTCTAAAATATTATCCAATTTATCCCAAATAAAATATGATGTCAAAAACTTCATCACCATAATATAAATATGATTGGAAAACTCTTCTTATAAGGTATTATAAGCCTTGGAATCATTATTCATCATCTTATTATTGACTTCTATCATCGACATTCATATGAAATTATAGACACAAATTCCATAAATATCCGATGAATATAAATTTCATCTAATATATCATAGATGTTATCCCATTAATTTCCTTCATATTTGATAATTCCATACATCAAATACCAAAACTCAATTTTTCTTCATAGTGTTCTCCATGAAAATAGATTCCTTCTAAAATATTTTATAAATACCCCTGGGATCTAATTCCACTTGTTTAACCCCAGTTCTTAAACTAAAAAAACTAAGAGAGGGTGGGGGGGGGGGGGTTAATTTAGGTTTTTAAAGAATTTATTCTTTTCTTTAGAACAAAGTGAATCTTGTCTTCATGTTTGCAAAGACAACTTGAATCTATTTCATAATCACATTGAAATGTAAAATTACAAAGAAAATCAATTATTGAGTTTTACGTATTTTTTCCATATAAATATACATCCACGGAGAATATATTAATGATGTGTTGTAATGATAATTAACCAATACTTCACTAGTATCTTATAAGAGGATTTAACAAGAGATCACTTGTCAACCATGTTCTATATCATATATGTTCTTATGTGAATTAATTTTAATATGGTTACAGAGATGGAATCAATAAACATGTAAATAATTTAATATTTTAGATAAGGATATCAAGAAAAATTGATATGGGTGTTCTATAAGATTATATATTCATCAATTATAGTTTTTAAAAAAAATTCACAACACAATATGTCTTTCAGTCCCAATATTATATGTAATTCATCCCTGCAAAATTATAAACATAATTTTAGGTATTCAAAAGTCTTTTACTTATGATCAGACATTCTTCCTGATATTCATACAACCATCTATTTAATATCTATTTCATTCTCTTTTTCAAAGTATATCCTTTAATAATAAAAGTTGTTTTAATTTAAAATTTTAAATTAAAAAAAGAAAAACTATCTTCCAAATTCATTTCAATAAAAACTTGATCATGGGTATTCTACCACCATATCTACGACATTTAATTTCAATAAGTATCTATTAGTTTCCTAAAAACCTAACTAAACATCAATGGAAATCCACATCATCCTTTATATTCAAATTCAACATATTGTTTAGGTTGTGACATGACTTGTACATTCACATTATGATTTTTCAATTTAACTATAAATTCCCCATAACAACTGAATATGTTATGAAATAATATTCTTTTATGGAATGGTGATTCTTGAATTTTTAGAACCACTGAATTTTTCCTTGTTTTCATTCATGGTGTGACACGACATTCACATTGTGATTCTTCTAATGACAGTGAAAACAATATTATAAAAACCCAACCTGAAACATTACTTAATCAATAGTTTTAAATACAAAATAATAATTCTCTTACATTTTAGGATCATTTCAATATTATACTTTTAGAGAATTAATTAATAAATCATATATGAAAAATAAAATAAATTTAAATATTGAAACTTCCAATTAAATTCCATTTTAACATATTATAAAACATTTAAAATATGTTGTGATTTATTTTCAGGAAATATCTTCATGACTTCCAACTTGAATTCTTCTTATAATTTAACCATCCTTAAAAAATATGTTTTTTTTGAAATGTGGGATTATAACATAAATATACGCGAGGGACATAAAAATAATAATTCCATTAGTCTAGTGAAAAGAAAGAAAACCCATGAAGACCTTTTCATAAAAACAATCATTTTTTCCAAAAAGTGCATCATTTTTAATTTTAAAATATATCATTACAATTCATTTTGAATTAAAAAATATTTCCATGAAAAGTAATTAGAAAACAATGAAATTTAATGTAGGATTCATGGTAAATTATCTCATATAATTTTTATAGAACCCTTACTAATGGGAATAACCATGCAACCAACTTCTAATATAATTCATCAAGGAACATAATCATTACCCAATGAATTGGGCTCTATCATGGAGAACACATCTTATAAGATATATCAGATACACCTGGAACTATCTAGGTACACCCATAATATAGAAAATTTCCACATACCATTTATTTAATAAGACATTTTATGCTTTCCAATTTCCAACATAAAACCCTTGAAAAACACTTTTAAAAAGTATGAAATTCACATTTATATATCAAAATACCCATTTCATTTTAAACCCCACTTTCAATATCCAAATAAATGTTTCATTTAAAAACCCATCTTCAATACCATAATTACAAGAATTTTTTTTGGAGAGGTTTTATTTGAATAAAATATGAATTAATTTAAAGGTATCTAAGATTAAAATAATGGTTATATTGTTAGGAAAAGTCATTATTGTTGTACACATTAAAATAGAACATTCCTTCTTTCGTTTGAAAAGAAAGTAAAAAATTATATAAAAAGATTACTTTTTTCTTGAAAAAATAGAAAGAATGATATAAATTCAATTTAAAAAACTCTCATATCCATAATGAAAACATTTAAAAAACATGGAAAAGGAATAAATTGAGAGTTTGAAGGAAACCAACCAAATATATTTTTTTAAATAAATGTCCCTTATAACATTATAATTTTCTGAATCACATTACCCAAGAAATATTAACATTTAAATATATTAAATACCACGGGAATAGAATAATTCTTAATATAACTTTTCAAATGGGCTATATATACACCTGATAGATGAATATTGGTTCATAACATCAAAATATTTCTTAACGAAAGGAAATTGTGATGCTGTCCCTTATCATGAGTTTGATTTATCTCATTAATTTTTTATAATCTTGAATAATAAAGAAATTTTAATTATTTAATTTATCAGTAAACATTTTGAAGTTTATTATTCATATTATTTAACTTATTAATATTTCATATACAATTACTTAATAAATTCTGTTTATGTTGAATGTTTAGATGATATTTAGATTATGTGTCAAAATGACTTCGGTAGGTTGACTATTGGTCTAAGAGGTCAAATTTTTTGAATCTACAGAACAATAATAATGAAATATTTATCATATTTATTTATAAATTATACTTATAAAATATATCATGAAATAATATTATTTAAAATTAACTACGTTACGATCATATAGACGACAGACCATACATATGCATAATTAATAGTTCTATTTTTCAACGATCACTATGGAAAGTAGGTATGTAATATTTTATCTTTATATAATTATAATAAAAAAAAATAAATAGAATATTATTTTTTAAATATACTTATATATATATCATTATTGTGATGTGGTGTTCAAAAAAGGAATCACATTGCTTTATAGAGGCAGTAGTCCACTAATACATGAACATCATTATCATTTTTAGTGTAAGAAAAAAAATGATATATTATATTTTAATAATGATAAATATTAAATTAATATAATTATTAATATTATCCTTATTACCTTCCATGAAACGTGTTAGTGAAAAAGGAATCACGTTGCTTTGTGAGGCGGTAGTCTGACGTACACACAACCAATGTTGAAGTATCACTAATGGAATTGAATGCAAGAAGGTAGATTTGATTTCACAGCTAAATAAATATAAATATGTTCAAATATTATATATATATTTTAAATCCATCATTAAAACAAGTCGTTATAGGAGATAATGTAAAACAAAGGACATCGGGTTGTGAGGCTGTAGTCCGCTGTACACACGAATGATGATTTCATGTCCCATTTGATGGGAGAGGATATAGATTTAGGTTATTAAATTAACATAATAATATCTATTTATATGGGAGATATATTTATTATTGTATTTGAATAATTTAATAATATTTTGAGGAGGTAGATGAAGAAATTATATAAAGACACCCTTTTAAGAACGATACCTCTTCTTCGGGAAACCTCATTATGTAGGCACAAAGGCCTCATTAGGTTGTATTTCTAAACAAAAGATGTGATATAAATCCTGGTTAGTAATTTAATGAAGATATTTGTCCTGGTATTGTAAAATAATAATATATTTTAAGGTGTCAAGAGGATAAGAGTGGGGGAATCCTTTTACAAGTGAGGTGCGTCGAGCACTTGTAGACTTTGAAAAGAAAAATGTGTACCCTAAATTATCACATTCCAAAAGGCTAAAAAATGGACCATTATGTAAGAACCCGGGTTTTTATAATGGGTCAAAATCCCGACCCTATTTGAATTTTTGACTTGTTTCTGAGGAAATTGGAGAAACTGGGAAGTTTCTAGAAATTTCCAATCTACACGCCGTGTACTTTTAGGTACACGCTGTGTATGGGTTGGGCGAGTACCAGCTGTGTGCTTACCGAGTATAAGCTGTGTGATGATCATGTAGAAATTTCTAAACACATGGCATATTGTTATAGACACACTATGTACCCTTGATCGTGTGGAGGCCATACATGGCATGTGGGCCTGCTGGCCAGGTAGAATCGTTTAACCAAGTACAAGCCATGTCCTCCTTGGACACGCCGTGTAATCTAGCTATGTATGAGGGATATACATGGAGTGTGGGTAAGTCGGCGAGGAAGAGAAGAAAAACTAAGTACACGCCATGTACCCTTAGGTACACACCCTGTACTCATGTCGACAGGTTCTGGAAAGTAATTCGGTGGAATTCCAGCCGCTATATGAACAGTTAAATGATATACATAGCGTGTAGTCATGAAGTACACACAGTGTACTTTCTTTTTTTCACTAAAATGGGCAGTAGCCTCGTTTTTGAGGCAGAACCTCACTATGTCACCGAGTTTCTCTAAACAAGCCGACCGCACCTTGTTCCTTCTCCCGGATCTCCGTCCGAACTATATTTCGATCACGGGTTGGTCCATTGGAACCCCCTCGGTAAGGACTTGATTCCTCTTGATCCATTTTGTTTGATTTCTGTTCCAGAATGAGTTATTGTGGTTTGAGCAGTTTTGATTCTTTTATAGATATACCACGTTTTAGACTTAATTGGAAGCTGTTATCAGAGGAGTAACATAGTATGAGTCTCAGGTTGGTGGTGCACATCTATTTTTGTGTTTTTGTGGTTATTTGGGTGGCGCAGCCTTCGGCACATTTTCGGGTATTTTGAGCGGGACCCGTTTTTATATGGTATTGCATATTAAACTGTTTATTAGACCCATGGGATGCCTTTGGGTATGCCCATTACCTGTTTTGCTTGAGTGGGGCCAGGCGAGGGGTCGTTGCTCAAATGGGGCATTTTGGCCGGGGGTGCCAAAATGGTATTAATTGAATTATGTTGTTATAAACTGTTGGGTTTAGTTTATTGAACATTTTTATGTATTTTGAGAATCCTTAGAGACCTTAGTGTTGGTATGGGACAACACATAGTTAGCACATTTCAACTGTTGAGTTGTTTTCCTGTTTAAAAGTAAATCATTTGATGATGTATATAATTACTGAATTGAATATGCTGGAACCATTTGGGTTGTGTTGAGAGTGGCCTGGATTTTCTCAAGTGATGCTGATCACAGGTTGGGATTGGCCCAGTTTACTTTGGGTGGTTCTGGCCACAAGATTGGGCGTCATGGGCATCGGTTTGAGGCAGGATGGCTGTCAGGTTGGGCATGACCTGGGTTACTGGGATGGCAAGGCCATCAGACTTGAGCAGCAGGTTCGCAGGGACATGAGGTGTCAGAGATGTTGTGGGTTGGGTACTATTTTGGTGATTACCACTCACCTGGAATCTTTGAGTAGTGTGCACATAGAGAGACTCCGTGATGAGGTGGTATTGACCACTTATGTGGGTAGAGGCATCCATTAGATGTGGTTTAGGTACTTTTGGTTTGGGGGTGCTTGCCATAGGAAGCCACATGGGAGGTGAGGAGCCTTCAAGGGATATCATTGAGGCTATTGGGTTGGGGGAAGAGGCTCACCGTCATTTGAGGGCTGATATAGCTGTCCCTCTGGATACTTTATTTTGAGGTCAGACATCGCTGTCCCTCCAACTACGTTATTTTAGGGTAGGAATTGCTGTCCCTATGGCTATTTATTTGAGGATAGGCATCGTTGTTCCTCCAGGCTACTCTTTCTTGGGTGTTCCTTCGGGATGTTGGTACTTGAGACACACGGTGTTAGGGGGCACATAGTGCCGGGTTACATGACAGAGATTCCGGTGTTGCCCGAAGCAAGTGACACTCCATGGTGGTTGCTGAGCACTAGTGGAGTTTATGTTAATTTGTGCATTGTTCTGTTTAATGATTTCCTTATAAAGGTGTAAGAACCTAGATCTTCATTTCAGGTATGCCTTTCCTTTTCTGCAGTTTTTGAGAATTTTTGGAGTTTTTGGAAAATTTCGAAGTACACGCCGTGTACTTTCTGAGTACATGCCATGTACACTCTTCAGGCTCCAAGCCGTGTGCTGGCCATGCCCAGGCCACACACACTAGGTGTAGGGGTGACGTGGTGGCCGATTTTGGCGGTGTACGGAAAAACCCACTACACGCCGTGTACTTTAAAAATACATGTTGTGTACTTTTTTTTCACTAAACAGACCGGGGTCATGCCTCATCGCGATATTTGTCTTCATCTAGGTCTGGTTCGTCCAAGAGTGACCCATACGGTCAGATCTTCCCCGAGCACCAGCCTCTCCATCCATTCTCCGATTCGAGCACGGTCGATTGCGTTGGAAGCATAGCGGTGAGTTCTTCCTTCTGCTGGAACCTTGTTTTCCAATTCTTCCTCCTTGTCAAGTTATCTAAGGTTGAACGTTTCATGTGTTTTCTTAGATCTACGACGTTCTAGGGAGAATAATCCGTCGTGGTTCAAGTATATCGATCTCCTCAGATCTAGGTAGGTGGTTTGTGACTTCCCGTTCAATGTCTCTCAGTTTTATGTGCGAATTTCCACCGATGCCCGTGAATGGGGTATCACGTGGTACCTTTTTGCCCTTGTTGTTTTCCTGCCTTTCTTGTATGCTTTAGTAGAGGTAAATTGACCTTTTTAGAGGATAATTTGTTTTTTTGTATGTATTTTCCCTTGCTTTGTTCTGTTTACAACCTTTGGGTCTTGTTTGCCATTGGCTGCTACACCCGTTTCATGCCTTGTGGTTATAGGTTGAATTGAAATTCATGAAATTCTTGTTGCCTTGTAGACTGTTTAGCTAATTAGATCTATAGGTGTACTTTGGTTATCCAAGTATCTCTATTGGTGTACTTTAGCCTTATATAATTATTATGCATTGACTGGCACGGGGTTGAGAGAACCTAGTGCTATAGACTATAAGGGATAGACCGAGTGAGCTTCCTAGAGAGTCTTGATATTACAGACTATAGAGGGGATGGACCGAGTGAGCTCCTGGAGAGTCTTGTATTTTATAGACTATAGGAGGGTAGACCGAGTGTGCTTCCTCAAAGAGTCTTACCTTGTTTGAATTTTTTTAAGAACCTTCCCAGGCTAGAGGAGGAATTGACCGAGTGAGCTTTCTCAGAGAGTCTGTGGTATACCTGAGGCTATAGGAGGAATTGATTGAGATAGCTTCCTCAGAGAGTCTCTAGACCTTGGGGATAAGAGGGTTAGACCACATGATCTTCCTCTAGAGAGTCCCTGACTACCCTAGACTATAAGTGGAATTGACCGAGTGAGCTTCCCCAGAGAGTCTTATAAATGCGTACGACCAAGCCAGAGGGGTTAGGCTGAGTGCACTGCCTAGTGGGTTGTGGTACTTCTTGGATAGGATCAAAGGGTATGGCTGTGAGTACTTCCTAGGGAGTTTCTGGCTCTTTAGATGTTTGTTTCACTGCTGTTGATTGGTTTTGGATTGATTGCTACTATTTATCATCCTGTTTTACTCCTTATTGTTTCTGCTTATTGCTTGCTGTTGTTGTTTACTGCTTATTGTACTTTTACCTGCCATACACTCACTAACTATTAGGCACATATCTTCAGGTGAATTCCTACTAGGATTTTATCTCAAACCATGTCTGGGCCATTATTTTGGGCCCAAGTAGACTATGTTATTGGAGGTATAGAAAAGGGAAAGCACCCTTTGACTTCTGGAACTTTATTGCTTGGAGCAGGAGAGCATGGGACCGTGTCTTGGCTCGTGATGCTGAGGAGCTGTTACTTTTATTTTGAACTTGTTTTGGTACTGTAGTGTTTTCTAGCATTGTGACTTGTTTGGATGTTTTCCTAGTTATGTATCCTGCATCATTTTATATATACATATGTTCTCCAATTTGTTGATTTAGTCTTCTGCTATTATATTATTGGTTATTACTACTTCCACTATTTCATGTTTATTTATTTTTGCTGTGTAACCTGCCAATGAGGGCATAGTTTCCCCACTATCACACCCAAGGCCCTCACTGCTAGTCGGTAGCCTCTGGCATTTAGGGAAATGCGCTTGAGGCCATGTGACCAACCAGGTACGGGGTGCCTCTGGGTGGCTTCCGGAACTGGGATGTTACAAAGTGGTATCAGAGGAATTCTTTTCTCTTGCTTTACTGTTTGGAGACATTAGCCAGGGATAGGATGGATTTGGTACTTGGTAATAAGCTGTGCCTGGGAGTAGCTAACCCGTGTACAGGGAAAACCATAATACCTCATTATTTTAGTTTTCTGGTTTTAAGATTTTACGGTTGATACGATTTCACCTAGAGTGATTCACATACTTTGTACTGTTATTGTTTTGATATTACGGTTCTATTTATGTTGCACCCCAATGAGATGAGGGTATGCCATCTCATGCATCATCTAGGCACTTGTTGAAATCACATGTCATGCATTCTTGCCATGCCATCTAGGGTGAATTAGCGATTTCATGCTGTTGTGATAGAATTTGTGTAGATTATGCATGCTGTTGTGATATATGCTTGATAGATTCTCTGCTTTTATGTTAGAAAATTGTATTTTTTGTTCTTTTCTTAAAATTAATGCCAAGTTTTGGTTCTTGAGGTGTTATGGGCCCTCATTAATCGAAAATTGGTGGATCATGATCCTGTTTTCTCTTGTATATGACTGTGGGAGATGCCAAGATTTGATTCGTGGGGAGTATGGGGCCTCACGGATCGGAATTGGGCACCTCTTTGCTTTGTTTTTAGTGTTTTTGGGATTCTGTGCAGTTTCTGAGTTACTGCCCAAAAAAACCCAGAATTCACGGCGTGTACTTTTTGGATACACGCTCTGTAGTTTTTAGGCCGTGTCACTGACTTTGTGACCAGAACACATTTTCGTGAAAAGTAAACTTCGGGAACACGCCGTGTACGGTAGGTGCATGCCGTGTAAGTTCAGAGCCGTGTACCCAGCCGTGTTACAAACAACACGGGTCGGTGAAACTCGAGTAGAACACGCCGTGTGGTTGAAGAACACGCCGTGTAGTTCTGTCCAGGAACCCGGCCGTGTCACGAACAACACGGGTTGGCATGACCATATATAAGACACTCCATGTTGCTTTTGGAACACGCCCTGTAGTCCTGCCCAGGTACCCGGCTGTGTCACGAACAACACGGGACGGTGTCACCTTCTCATATACACGCCCTGTTTGTTCGGAACACGCTATGTAAGGGCCGGCCGTGTAGACAACCATGTAACTAACAACATGGGCCGCCGAGTCAGTGTCCAGTATACGCCGTGTCCCTAGGGAACACGCTGTGTAGTTTGAGGTTAGTTTGAACCGTGTGAGTTAGCCATGTAAAGAGACTTGGGGAGGGGAATAGTCTTCAAGTACACACCGTCTGTTGGGTCAACACGCCGTGTATTTTGAGGTGTTACATGACCTGTAGTGCAGGGTTACATGCCCATGTCAGTGGCTTAAGAAGAAACGCCGTGTAGTTTTTATACACGCCATGTAGTTGTGTTTTGTAAACTTTTGTGTTTTTCTTCCCCTGTTCATGTCTTGTACTCTTGTGTTCTCTGTCTTTGTTTTTTTGATCTAAGGTATAATTTTGATCTTTCAGAGTTATGCGTCTAAGACTTCCTCCGGTTGTACGTCTGTCGTCAGGCAGTGATTAGATGCCAGATATGACTGATCAGGGACATCCTACCAATCCTCCAGTCGAGCCAACCTTGGCACTAGCTGTCATACCCGTTGCAGGCACTGAGGCGCAGTTTAGAGAGGACTTCCTGAGGATGATGCAGACCTTCCAAGGAGTGCCACCTCCTACCCCGTCGATGGCTGAGTTGACCCGGGTTTTCCAGCAGCAGCGTCCTCCTACTTTTTCAGGGGATGGGGGAGCTTAGGCTGCAGAGTTGTGGATAGAGGAAACACTGACCATCTTTGAGAACCTAGATATCCCTCATAAGAAAAGGGTAAATATGTATACTTATATGCTCTGGGAAACCGCCAAGAGGTGGTGGGAGGTGATCTCACGGTCAGGGCATCAGCAGGATATGTCTTGGGATGAGTTTCGACGCACCTTCTATGACTACTTCTATCTGGATTCACTGGGGGATGATCGAGCTCGTGATTTTATGAGTTTGCAGTAGGGTACCCTCTCTGTTATGGAGTACTCATCTCATTTCACTGAGCTGCAGCGTTTGACACCTATCCCAGCAGGTGATGAGTTGTTCCTTTCTAGGAAGTTTGAGGATGGTGCCAGGCAGGAGATCCGTTCCCAGGTGAATATCATCCAGTTGACTTCTATATCCTCCATCGTCAACTAGAAACCGATCACTGAGCGCAACCTGAGAGACTCTGGAGTAGTGAACCAGGGCGGTTCATCATCCAGAGCTGGTGTTCCTCCTATGGACAGCAGGAAGCGTCACAGAGAGTCTTCTCGAGGAGATCGAAGTTCGTGGGATACACCTTCTAGCAGCCAGGTTATATGATACCAGTGCGGTAGGAGTGGGCATACTAGGCCTCCGTGCCAGAGAGATCTGATGGAGTGCCGATCTTGCGGCAAGATGGGCCATCTTCAGCGTTTCTGTCACATCTTCTCACCTTCAGCTGGTGGTAGGGGCCTCTCTATGACCCCGCATTTAGGAGATGCTTCACCAGTTTCCCACCAGTCAGGGAATTGGAGTTCTTTTGGCTATTCAGGCCGAGGTGGAGGTCACGGCCATGGTGGCCAGTCACCAGGTCATCAGCGACAACTGAGGGGATCAGCTCAGAGCGGTCAGCCAGGGGCGCAGGGATGCGGTGCAGGCTAGTCTTTCGCTGTGGAGAAGACCTATCAGGAGTTGGATCCCAACCCTTCTACTATTCGAGGTATGATCCTAGTAGCCTCAGTTTTATCTTCATCTCTTTCCCATACTGGTGCTTCCCATATCTTTATCTCTGTTGCGGTTCTGGGGAGCCTTGGGCTCTGTATCTTTTTGTATGCCGATTTGTTGAATCTTGACACACCGTTGGGAAAGAGGACCTCTAGCGTATGACAGTGTAGAGAGCGCCCTCTTGAGGTTGCGAGGTGTCATTTCTTATGGAACCTCTATGTCCTAGAGATGACGGGCTATGACGTCATTCTCAGGATGGACTGGTCGGTTCCCTTCCAGGCAGTCGTTGATTGCTATCGCCGCAGGGTGAGTTTCACATCACCAGAGGGCAGATCCTTCCTTCATAGAGGCGAGTGGGATGTCCAGGCGGGTAGAGCTGTACCAGAGCATCATGGGCTAGGGAATTTGCATCCTAGATTTCCAATCTTTATCTGGATGACAAGGGGACTTCACAGTTATACTTTACTCTAGTGGTGGATCATTTCGGGGATGTCTTTCCAGATGAATTTTCAGGTTTACCTCCAGAGTGTGAGGTAGACTTTTTGATTGAGATCATGATAGGATCAGAACCGGTGTCCATTCCTCCTTATAGGATGCCTACACCTGAGTTGCATGAGCTCAAGAAATAGTTGGAGGAGTTGCAGGCGAAGGGTTTCATCCGACCCATTACTTCTCCTTGGGGTTCACCTATCCTGTTTGCAAAGAAGGCAGATGGTACCCTTCGACTTTTTGTGGATTATCGGAAGTTGAACCTGTTGATGGTCAAGAAACGATATCCATTGCCGAGGATCAATGACCTCTTTGATCAGCTTCGAGGAGCCCAGGTGTTCTCGAAGATCTACTTGAGGTCCGGTTATCATCAGTTGCACGTTATACCATCAGATATTCCTCTGAAAGCTTTCAGGAGCAGGTATGGTCTTTACAAGTATACAGTCATGCTGTTCGGTCTTACGAATGCGCCTGCAGTCTTTATGGCATTGATGAACCGAGTGTTCCATCCGTACATGGACTCCTTTTTCGTGGTCTTTGTGGATGATATCTTAGTGTACTCTCACACTCACCACGACCATGCCACACATCTTGAGATCGTTCTGAGTACACTGAGAGAGCATTGGCTGTATGCTAAACTCTCGAAGTGCCAATTTTGGATGGATTAGATTCACTTCTTGGGACATGTTATCTCAGAGGCTGGAGTATCTGTGGACCTAGAGAATGTGAGAGCTGTAGTTTCCTAGGAGCAGCCGAAGAACGTTTTTGAGGTGCGGAGTTTCCTAGGGATATCCAGATACTACAGACACTTCATTCAGGACTTCTCGCACCTAGCAGCACCATTGAAAGGACTGACCAAGAAGGGGGTATTGTTTTTATGGTCAGAATCTTGTGAGTCATCCTTTCAGGAACTGAAGGGGAGGTTGATGTCAGCACCGATACTAGTCTTTCCAGAGCCGGGCAAGGGCTACACTGTTTACTATGATGCTTCAGGTATCGGGCTAGGAGACGTGGTTATGCAGGGAGATGGAGTTGTTGCGTACGGGTCTCGGCAGTTAAGGCCACATGAGATGAACTACCCAACGCATGATCTAGAGTTGGCAGCAGTTGTTCATGCCTTACACTGTTGGAGACACTATCTTCTGAGAGAGCACTTTGTGGTTTTCACCGACCACAAGAGTCTCAAGTATATCTTCACTCAGCGTGATATGAATATGAGACAGCGCAGGTGGGTCGAGTATCTTCAGTCTATTGACTTCGAGCTCTCCTATACACCGGGAAAAGGCAATAAAGTGGCAGATGCATTGAGTAGACGAACTCAGATTCAGGTAGTTCAGGAGGCCAGCAGTGAGTGGCAACTTATGGATCTGTTCTTTGAGATGCATCTGGAGGTGCACGATGAGCAGGGATAGACTTTACTTTCTTCTGTGGCTGTTACCTCTACACTTCTTGATTGGGTACGAATGAGATAGTTATTAGACTCAGAGGCCTTGGTCCTACGGGAGAGTGTGTCAGGAGGGGACCCTCTTCCTGGATGGAAGTAGGCGAGGATGAGATCTTACATTTTTAGGGACGCATATGGGTGCCAGCAGACATACGCAAGGAGCAGATGCAGGATTTTCATTCCTCTGTTGGGAAGTTCATCCTGGCGTCACCAAAATTTATTGGGATCTTCATCTCCAAAACTGGTGTCTAGGTATGAAGAAGGATGTTGCTGGTTTTGTCATGAGATGTTCTACTTGTCAGCTGGGGAAAGAAGAGCATCAGCGACCAGCAGGGCTTTTACAGCAGTTACCCATTCCAGAGTGGAAGTGGAATGATGTCACGATGGACATCGTGAATGGGTTACCAAGGACACCTCGAGGAAGTTATGTTTATTGGGTTGTCTTCGACAAGCTTACGAAGGTTTCATACTTCTTACCGATTAAGGAATCCTTCAGTGTTGATGATCTGGGACGACTGTACATCCAAGAGATTGTACGTCCTAATGGAGTTCCACACTCCATTTTTTCAGACAGGGATGCGTGATTTACCTCTCGGTTCTGGAAGGGACTTCAGAAGGCTTTGGGTACAAAAGTTCTTCTGAGTACAACATACCATCCCCAAACTGATGGCCAGTCCGAGCGCACGATCCAGGTGCTTGAGGATATGCTCCGATCTTGCATTCTAGACTTCGGAGGTTCTTGGGAGAAGCATATACCTCTTTTGGAGTTTGCCTACAAAAACAGTTTTTAGGTGACCATTCAGATGGCACCATACGAGGAGTTGTACGGTAGTCCATAAAGATCACCCTTATACTGGCTGGAGGCAGGAGAGGTATCTTTGTTGGGACCTCATCTTGTTCAGGAGACTTCAGAGCAGATAGAGTTGATTCAGAAGAGGATGACTACAGTAAAGTCTCGGAAGATGTCTTATGCTGATCAGCGGAGACGTCCTCTGGAGTTTGAGGTCGGGGATCAGGTTTTCCTGCGTGTCGCACCATGGATGGGACACAAGAGGATTCAGATATGGGTTATGCTTTCACCATGGTACGTCAGACCGTTTGAGGTTTTGGAGAGAGTTGGGACGGTTTCCTATTGGTTGTAGCTACCTCAGAGGTACCAGGATATGCACGACATCTTCCACGTCTCTCAGCTCAGATGTTACTTCTCAGACCCATCTCATGTCTTCCAACCTAAGGAGGTTGAGCTTGAAGCGGATGCATCGTTTGAAGAGCATCCTATCCAGATTGTCGATCGCAGCACGAAGGTTCTCTGAGTCCGGTCTAGTCCTCTGGTACGAGTGCTATGGCATCACGAGCGAGTACAGGACGAGACTTGGGAGAGGGATGCGGAGGTTCGATCATAGTGGCTGGAACTGTTTGAGGTTTCTTCTTCTATGCCTCTCTAGGGAAATTCGGGGAATAATTTCTTTAAGGGGGGATATTTGTAAGAACTCAGATCTTCGTTTCAGGTATGCCTTTCCTTTTCTAGAGTTTTTTAGAATATTTAGAGTTTCTGAAAAATTTCGAAGTACACACCGTGTACTTTCTGAGTACATGCCATGTACTCTCCTGCGGCTCAAAGCCGTGTGCTGGCCGTGCTCGGGCCACACACACGGGGTGTAGGGGTGACATGGAGGCCAATTTTTGTGGAGTACGGAAAAACCCACTACATGTCGTGTAATTTAAAAATACACGCCATGTACTTTTTTTTTTCACTAAATGGACCGGGTTCGTGCCTCATCTCGATATTTGTCTTCTTCTAGGTCTGGTTCATCTGAGAGAGACCTGTATGGCCAGATCTTCCCCGAGCTCCCACCTCTCCATCCGTTCTCTGATTTGAGCACGGTCAATTGTGTTGGAAGTGAAGCGGTGAGTTATTCCTTCTGCTTGAACTTTATTTTCCAATTTTTCTTCCTTCTCAAGTTATCTAAGGTTGAAAGTTTTGTGCGTTTTCTCATATCTATGATGTTCGAGGGAGAATAAGCTGTCATGGTTCAAGTATATCGATCTCCTAGGATAGAGGTAGGTGGTTTGTTCCTTATTGTTCAAAGTCTCTGAGTTTTATGTGCGAATTTCCACCGATACCCATGAACAGGGTATCGCGTGTTACCTTTTTGCCCTTGTTGTTTTCCTGCTTTGCTTGTATACTTGAGTAGAGGTAAATTGACCTTGTTAGAGGATAATTTGTTGTGATTGGATGTATTCTCCCTTACGTTTTTCTGTTTACAACCTTTGGGTCTCATTTTCCTTTGGCTGCTACACCTATTTCATGCCTTGTGGTTGTAGGTTGAAGTAAAATTCATGACATGCTTGTTGCCTTATAGGCTATTTAGATAAATATCTCTATATGTGTACTTTGGTTAGACAATTAGATCTATAGGTTTACTTTAGCCTTATATCATTATTATGAACTAACTGGCATGGGGCTAAGAGAACCTGGTGCTATAGACTATAAGGGATAGACTGAGTGAGCTTCTTAGAGAGTCTTGATATTAAAGAATACAAAGGGGATGGACTGAGTGAGCTCCCGGAGAGTCTTCGATTTTATAGACTACAAGAGGGTAGACCTAGTGCACTTCCTCAGAGAGTCTTACCTTGTTTCAATTTCTTTAAGAACCTTCCTAGGCTAGAGGAGGAATTGACCGAGTGAGCTTCCTCAGAGAGTCTGTGGTATACCTGAGGGTATAGGAGGAATTGACCGAGATAGATTCTTCAGAGAGTCTCTAGACCTTGGGACTAAGAGGGTTAGACCGTGTGATCTTCCTCAAGAGAGTCCCTGACTACCCTAGACAATAAGGGGAATTGGCCGAGTGAGCTTCCCCAGAGAGTCTTATAAATGCGTACGACCATGCCAGAGGGGTTAGGCTGAGTGGACTGCCCAGAGGGTTGTGGTACTTATCGGATAGGACTAGAGGGGATGGCTGTGAGTACTTCTGAGGGGGTTTCCGGATCTTTAGCTGTTTGTTTCACTGCTATTGATTGGTTATGGATTGATTGCAGCTATGTATCATGCTCTTTTACTACTTACTGTTACTGCTTATTGCTTGCTATTGCTGTTTACTGCTTATTGTACTTTTACCTGCCATACACTCACTGAATGTTAGGCACGGATCTTCGGGTGAATTCCTACTGGTATTTTATCTCACACCCAATTTGGGCCATTCTTTTGGGCCCAAGAAGACTATGTTGTTGCCGGTATAGAAAAAGGAAAGCACCCTTCGACTTCTGGAACATGATTTCTTGGAGTAGGAGAGCATGGGACTGATTCTTGGCTCGTGATGCTGAGGAGCTGTTACTTTTATTTTACACTTGTTTTGGTACTGTAGTGTTTTCCAACATTGTGACTTGTTTGGTTGTTTTCCTAGTTATGTATCATGCATCATTTTATATATACGTATGTGCTCCAGTTTGTTGATTTAGTCTTCCGCTATTATATTGTTGGTTATTAATGCTTCCTCTATTGCATGTTTATTTATTTCCACTGTGTACTCTTCCAATGAGGGCATAGTTTCCCCACTATCACACCCAAGGCCCTCACTGCTAGTCGGAAACCTCTGGTGTTTGGGGAAATGCGCTTGAGGCCATGTGACCAACTAGGTATGGGGCGCCTCTGGATGGATTTCGGAACCGGGATGTTACAAAAGGCATGACTACTTAAACACTTATATTAGGATTGTACCGTTGGGTGGTACCCTAATGAGATTCATCTCACACCCTTCACAGGACCTTCGGGATGCCTGTAGACTTTATGGATTTACGTGTATGAAAGAGGCCAGCTTCAGGAGCTGGGCTGTATTAACTATTGCATGAAGGTGGTATGGACCTTGAGGTCTTGCCTAGTTGGTGTTACATTGTTTTTCTTACTTTCCTGTATCATCATGCTTACTTTTTTTGTAGCTACTGTTGGTTAGCCATTGCCGCCTTTGCTTAGGGATATGTATGAACTATTTTGGATGCATGTTTTGTTGCTCAGTAGTAGTTACAAGTGATCATCATGTTGTTGTGTTTATTTCCGCTGCTATTTATATTTATTGCTTCCATTTTTTATTGATATAGATTGTGCTTCCGTTCTGCGGGTCTGGTTCGAGTGTGCTGAGTCTTTTTTTGCTTTATTTTATTATTATAATCAGGCCAGTACCCTTAATATTTTCCTCTGAGATGGTATAACCTCCGCACTATACCTATAAGACCCTCACTGATAGTCAGTAGCCTTTGCCGTTCAGGGAGGTGCACCAAAGGTTGTAGCACCCGACTTGTGTATCACTCTTTGGGTGGCTGTTCGGGTCCAGGTCGTTACAAAGTGGTATCAGAGGAGTTCTTGACCGGGATTTAGTATTAGTTTTTTTGGCTACTGATGAGATTGAGACCTATCATTTTATTTCTGCTTTTTTTACTATTTTGGATATGGTAGACTGGAGATATGATGTTACTGGAACTGGGTTTCTAGATTGTGCTTGGGTTCCTGCAGCCCCAAGTATGAGGGATGAACCAAGTTACCTTGGGTCGGAATTACTGCTTTCTTTTTGTTCAGATTACTGTTTATATGATTTTCAACTCGGTGTCTCACTTGGTGTGTGATTTTATGGATTGTGATATGTGACCCTTGACCCGGTGCGGTAAGGGAGAGTTCGACCTTGGACTGGTATGGAAATGCTTGTTTTCTTGGCTTTTGATAGGCACATTTTTAGGGTATTTCATTTTCATAAATGTACATATGATTTGTGAAGTGATAATTCCATGTGAATAATATCAAATTCCCTTGCTTTGTATTCTTTAAATGTGAAAAGGTGAAATTCCTGATAGAATTGCTTGTTTATTTCAATGTGCTAGTCTATGCTTTGTATGTTGTAGAATCGCATCTGATGGGGTATTTGGGTTTGGATCTAGTGCGAGAAGGAAGGTACTATTGGTTGAGGTGATTTTTATCACTAGGATTGGGCGACTCGGTCTTCAGTTTGAGGCAATGTTAGTTTTCGGGACGGGCATGGCCTGAGGTACTTTTGTTACTTGGCTCTGTTGAGGGGCGGGTAAGGTGGACCTAAGGCTGGGATGCCGTGGGGCATGGGTTGCGGTGGGGGAGAGTAAGGGTAGTAGTTATGTGCTTCCTTTTACTACTTTACTTATCTACATTGAATATATATTGTTATATATATATGTGGACTGTCTGACCAGTTATGGTTTTTAGTGGATTTCTTTTAGCCGACTTAGATGGAGCGTCAGGTGAGTGAGGATATAGTGTCGTGGGTGTAGGATCAGGTTTAGGATTCGGTATAGGCATAACATGAGCTGTAGGTATTGGCTCAGGGACAAGATTAGGTTCAGGATCCGGTACAGGCTAGGCAGCAACCGGGTTTGGCAGCGTTTAGACCATGGATTGACCAGAAACTCTGAGCTAGCCTGGTATGTGTTTTGTAGGGGATCGAAAGAGGAGCACATGGTACAGAGCCATCTATGGAATACCTAGCGTAGGATTTCTAGTCGCAACACCCACCACTTATTCAGGGTGAGGGTGATCCACAGGTGGCTGAGAACTGGATAGATAGCATGCAGATGATCTTTGAGCAGCTCGAGACACCTCCAGGGTGGAGGGTCAAGCTGGCGACTTACATGCTGAGAGGACTGGTGAAGCATTAGTGGGATGTGCAGGTTCAGGCTCGTAGTCCTGAGGGAATGGAAGGGAAGGACTTCTCAGACATGATATTTTAGAACTTTTACCCAGAGACACTGAGGACTGAGAGAGCTCTGGAGTTATTGAGCCTTCAGTAGGGAGACATGTCCATCATGGACTATGAAGCTACTTTAACTGAGATGTCTCGCTTTTCACCTGGTATGGTAAGAGGTGATGCTGCAAGGGTGAGGCGCTTCGGGGACGACTTACGACATACCAGTTGGATCCAGGTGAATATCTTTAGGCTGGGTTATTTCTCAGAGGTGGTGAACCAGACACTTATAGCAGAGGGGAACCATCGGGATAAGCCCCAGGTTGGCCGGGGAACGGTTCCAAGTGATGTTTTAGACAGTAGGAAGCGAAGAAAGGATGAGTTCCAGTAGGGCAGTCATGCCAAGGACTCAACTAGACCACCTCGTAGCATTTCTACAATGGTTTACTTAAATTGTGGGAAGCCAGGACATGTTCAGACTCAGTGTGATAGGCCTCTAAAGGAGTGTCGAGCATGTGGACAGGTTGGGTATCTGGAGAGGTTTTGCAGGAAGCCTTCCCAGATAGCTGGAAGACAGGGACTAGGACAGACTGTGGCATCTGGAGTTGGTTCAGGTTCGGTACCAGGAGAGGGTAGCTAAGGTTTAGCTGCACGCAGAGGACATGATAGAGACAGCGAGACCCAACTGAGGAGTCAGTGGCTGGTGACTGGAGTAGCACCGTAGGGAGGTGAGGCATTAGGCAGTCGTGCTTCAAGCTAGGTGCACACCATGGAACTGCTAGAGGTTGAGAAGACTGGTGAGGCGACAATGGTTAGAGTTACACCGTGGGTGTGGCCGTGATTTCTCATTTTCTTTTTTGTCATAACCTGCTGAGGCATGTCCTTTTTGAGTGTACGAGGTGCACATGATTCTTGTGGACTGACTAGGTGCTAGTCAGTGGGATTGGAACCATATCAGATGCGTGTTATACTTATATATATATATATATGGTATGCAAAGCATTCAGGGCATTGAGGATGAGGGTTACTTGATGTTCCATGGGCATTAGGGCATAAAGGATGTGGGTTACTTGAGGTGCATTAGGCATCGGGGCATCGAGGATGCAGGTTACTTGAGGTGCTAGGCACCAAGTTCATTTTGAGCATCCATGGGATGCAGGACCTCATAGAGGTTGACACCGATGCGGTACGAGATACGTTGGGTGTTGGGAATGACACAGGAGCACCAATGAGGCGTAGGGGTGACGATGCATCACGGAAGGACTATGCGTCTGGAAAACAGGTTAGTGATCCTTTGTTTGTTTTGAGTGTTTTCGGGTTGAGACTGAGTTAGGAAATTCCTAAGTTAGGGAGCCCCTTGGGAAATTTAGCCAGAACCTTCGAGACCGGGGTAGTCCGGGTTATTTTGTTCGGGGTGATATGTTTTGGGCCATCTCCGTGTTTTTTTTGACAGCTCGGGGATGAGATATGTTAAGGTCGGGAGATTTTAAGAACTCGAGTTTTTAGAACAGGTCAAAATCCCAACCCTGTTTGAATTTTTGACTTGTTTCTGAGGAAACTGGAGAAACTAGGCAGTTTCTGGAAATTTACAAACTACAAGTCGTGTACTTTTAAGTACACTCTGTGTATGGGTTGGGCGAGTACTGTCTGTGTGCTTACCAAGTACATACGGTGTGATGACCTTGTAGAAATTTCTTACTACACGGCGTGTAGTTATAGAAACGCCAAGTACCCTTGACCAAGTGGAGTCTATATATAGCTTGTGGGCCTGTTGGCCAGGTAGAATAGTTTAACCATGTACACACCATGTCCTCCTTAGACACGCTTTTTAGTCTAGCTATGTATGAGGGATATACATGGTTTGTGGGTAAGTCAGAGAGGAAGAGAAGAGAAACTAAGTACACACCGTGTACCCCTAGGTACATGCCATGTAGTCATGTTTGTAGGTTCTGGAAAGTAAGTCAGCGGAATTCCAGCATCCATATAAATAGTTAAATGATATACACAATGTGTAGTCCTGAAGTACATGCCGTGTACTTTTTTTTTCCTAAAATGGGCAGTAGCCTCGTTTTTTAGGCATAACCTCCTTCTGTCGCCAGGTTTCACGAACCAAGCTGTCCAGACCCTGTTCCTTCTACTGGATCTCTGTCTGAACTCTGTTTCGATCATGGTTTGATCCATTGGAACCCCCTCGATAAGGCCTTGATTCCTCTTAAGTCGTTTTGTTTTTTTTCTAGAATGAGTTATTGGGGTTTGAAAAGTTTTGATTATTTTATAGATCTACCTCATTTTAGACCTAATTGGAGGCTATTATCAGAGGAGTAACATTGTACGAGTCTCAGGTAGGAGGTGCATACCTCGTTTTTTGTTTTCATGGTCATTTGGGTGGTGCAACCTTCAACGCATATTCAGGTATTTTCATCGGGACCCATTTTTATCTGGTATTGCATATTAAACTGTTTATTAGACTCATGGGATGCCTTTGGGTATGGCCATTACCTGTTTTTCTAGAGTGGGGCCGAGCATGGGGTCATTGCTAAAATGGGGAATTTTGGCTAAGGGAGCCAAAATGGTATTAATTGAATTGTGTTGTTATAAACTATTGAGTTTAGTATATTGATCATTGTTTGTATTGTGAGAGGCCTTAGAGACCTTAGTGTTGGTATGAGACGACACATAGTTAGCGCATTTCAACTGTTGAGTTGTTTCCCTGTTTAAAAGTAAATATTTTGATGATGTATGTAATTGCAGAATTGTATATGTTGGAACCATTTGGGTTGTGTTGGGCATGGCGTGGATTTTCTCGAGTGATGCTGATCATAGTTTGGGCTTGGCCCGAGTTACTTTGGGTGGTTCTGGCAACGAGATTGGGCGTCATGGGTGTCGGTTTGAGGTAGGATGGTTGTCAGGTTCGGTGTAGCCCAGGTTACTGGGATGGAAATGCCATCAAACTTGAGCGGAATGGTCATTGGGACATGAGGTGTCAGAGATGTTGTCTCTTGGGTACTATTTTGGTGATTACCGCTCACCCAGAAACTTTGATCGCTTGGGTACTATTTTGGTGATTAACTTTGAGAAGTGTGCACATAGAGATACTCCGTGATGAGTTGGTTTTGACCACTCGTGTGGGTATAGGCCCCCATTAGTTGCAGTTTAGGTACTTTTGGTTTGGGGGTGCTTTCCGTAGGAAGCAACAAGGGAGGTGAGGAGCCTTTAGGGGATAGCATTGAGGCTATCGGGTTGGGAGCAGAGGCTCGCCGTCATTTGAGGGAAGATTTTTCTATCCCTCTGGATACTTTATTTTGAGGGAAGACATCGTTGTCCCTCCAGCTACATTATTTGAGGGCAGACATCGCTGTTCCTCCGGGCTACTCTTTCTTGAGCGTGCATTCGGGACCTCAGTACTTGAGACATGCAGTGTCAGGCGGCACATGGTGCTGGGTTACATGATAGAGAATCTAGCATTGGCTGAAGCAGGTGACACTCCATGGTGGCTGCTGAGCACCAGTGGAGTTTGTGTTTATTTGTGTATCGTTCTGTTTAATGATTTCCTTATAAAGTCATGGCTGCTTAAACACTTATATTAGATACGCACCATTGGGTAGTATCCTACTGAGATTCGTCTCACACCCTGCATGGGCCCTTCAGGACACATGGAGACTTTATGGATTTTCATGTAGAAAAGAGGCCAACTTCAGGAGTTGGGATGCATTAGCTGTTGCATGGAGATGGTATGGACCTTGAGGTATTGCCTAGCAGGTGTTACTTTGTTTTTCTTACTTTCCTATATCATCATGCTCACTTCTTTTGTAGCTACTTTCGGTTAACCATTGGCGCCGTTACATATGGATATTTATGAACTTTTTTGGATACATGTTCTGTTGCTCTACAGTAGTTACAAGTGATCAGCATGTCGTTGTGTTTATTTCCACTTTTGTTGTTTATATTTATTGCTTCTGCTATTTATTGATATTGAATGTGCTTCCGCTCTGCGGGTTTGGTTTGAGTCTGCTGAGACTTTTTTTTCACTGAATTTTATTATTATACTCAGACCAGTACCATTACTATTATCCTTCAAGAGGGTATAGCCTCCCCACTATACCTATAAGACCCTTTCTGCTAGTCAACTGCCTTTGGAATTCGGGGAGGTGCGCCTAAGGTAGTAATACCCAACCCGTTCAGCACTGTTCGAGTCGCTTTTTGGGTCTGGGTCATTACACATTAACTATAAATAAACATGGTAGGGTCTATATATATCCATAAAAAATATTTTATTAATGTTTTTAGTTAATTTTAACCCTTATCATTTTAGTTTAACCCCTTGGTAAATCTGTTTTAACCTTAATCATGGTAATTTATATTTACTGCTTTCACTAATAATTATCATCAAAAAGTATGTTAAATTTATTAGATTATATAAATTATGATTATTCTAAATATATAATCCATTTTACAAACTTAAAATCATATTTTTCTAGAATCTTAATCTAAAATTAAACCCATAGGAGTGATGAAACAAAGGGTTTTGAGGAAGTGTATTTTACAATAAAAATATGATTTTATATTAACAATATTAATAATAATAATTATTTTTTGAAAATAAATTAATATTTATTGATATAAAATCAATAAATTTCATTTATAACATTATCCACTATGGATTATTTTAGATAATTTAAATGGTGAATCATGATGCACTTTATAACATTTTTTAAAGAAATACTCTTTATAAACCAAAAAACAAACTCATACTTAAATGCAATTTAATTTTTATTTATAAGTAATTTTGTTGATTAAATATAACTAAATAATAATTTCCGTACTTTATATAATATTAGATAATATAATGGTAGTATTAAATTAGTTAATTTATTA